>CM066044.1:168142535-168258119 GCA_033557465.1 Ichthyophis bannanicus | reverse complement strand
GCAGTCCAGGACAGCGGATTACGGACGAGATAGTTTACGGCGAGTATTAAAAAACTGGCAAAAAACCGACATATGTCGATTCTGTCAGAAATAGCTGGAAACCAGTGGACTCACCTTATAGCAGGCGTGAAGTTCTGATGGCGGAAATATTCCATACAGAAAGGCACAACAAAGTAGCATGTCTCCTCCATTGGAAACTCTGTAACCACTACAACATCACTGTCCCTGAAAAGCACTGGGATCATGACCCTAAAAGAATAAACACAGAATGAATAGGTGCTGATCACCTGGGTCATTCCCATTCCAATGGATAAGAAACTGGATGCAGGAAATCTGACATAGTAGTAAAGGAGACGAATGTGAAAACGGCATTGATAATAGAAGTGTCGGTACTGAGTAATTATTCTGTGAATCGCATGGAAAGGCAGAAACATAGAAACATGATGACAGAAAAAGACCACATGGCCTATCTAGTCTGTCCTTCCATATCAACAACTACAACAGTCCACTTTTTACCTTTAGAGATCCTCTGTTGGTCCCATGCTTTTTTGAATTCAGTTACTGTCCTCATCTCTACCACCTCCACTGGGAGACTATTCCATGGATCCACTACTCTTTCCGTAAAGAAATATTTCCGCATATCACTCCTGAATCTATCCCCCTTCACCCTCATCCCATGTCCCCTCGTAGCAGAACTTGCTTTCAATTGAAAGAGGCTCTCTCCCTGAACATTTATGCCACGGAGGTATTTAAACATCTCAATCATATCACCTCTATCCCGCCTTTCCTCTAAGGTGTACATATTAAGATCCTTAAGTCTGTCCTCATATGCTTTATAATGAAGCCCACTAATCATTTTAGTAGCCACCCTCTGCACCGACTCCATGCCTGTTCACATCCTTTTGAGTGTGCGTTCCATCCAGAACTTCACACATATACTCCAAACATGACGGTCGCACCAAAGACTATTTATACAGAGGTCATTATCACCTCCTTTTTATCTGGCTAGCCATTCCTCTCCGTATGCAAACCCAAGCATCCCTTCCGCTTTTGCCGTCGCCTTTTTTCTACCTGTTTAGCTACTTTAAGATCATCAGGACACAACCACGCCTAGGTCCGGCTCTTTCTTTAGTGAGACAAAAGTACTTCACCTCCTATACTGTATTGCTCCCTTGGATTGCTGCAGCCCAAATGCTGACCTTACATTTTATTACATTAAATCCCAGCTGGCACAAATTCTAGACCATTCTTCAAGCTTGGTAGCTAAGATCCCAGCTCCTCATGTTATCTCCACCTTCCTGGGTGTCTACGCTATTGCAGATTTTGGGTATCATCTGCAAAAAGGCAAACCCTTAGCCCTCCCAGCCTTCTGCGATATCACTACCAACAGAGGTTAAAAAGAATATCGGACCACGGACAGATCCCTGGGGCACCCCACTGGTAACATCCTTCTAACCCTCAGAGTGAAGCTCCATTTACTTGTTACTCTTTGTCGCCTCCCACCCAAACACAATTTCTAACCCAAGCAGTAACTTTAGGATCCATCCCTAGGGTGGTCAGTTTGTTTCATAAGTCGCCCCTGTGGAGGCCAAACAGTTTCAAGGCTTTACTGAAAATCTCAAATACACCACATCTAGAGCTCCGCCCTCGGTTTCCCACTCCCTGCGTCACCGCCACGGTCAAAAGAAACTCATTTTTGTGCTGCACACTGCCTACTGGTGACTCCATGCTGCATCGGACTCACAGAAACCTCACTACTTTTCTCTTTCAGTAGCGTTTTCCAATAATTTACTCACCACCGAAGTTAAACTAACGGACCTGTAGTTTTTCAACCAACATCCTTACTTCCGCTTTTGTGTAAAGGCACCACATGAGCCTCGCTCCAGTCCTTTGGCACCACTCCCGACTCCACGAGGCATTGGAAAGGTCAGTCAGTGGAGTTTCTAGAACGTCCCCCAATTTCCCTCAGTATTCTAGGGTGTATCCCCTCCGGTCCCATCGCTTTGTGTCTACATTAAGTTGATGTCTCTTTTTCTCACGAACACAGTCTTCTGAAAATTGTTCAAGATGTCCCTCGCTTCTGTTATCCTGATTTTGTGGGTGTTTTTTGAGGTCCTGCTCCTGGTTCTTCATCTGTTACACACACAAAAATATTTGTTAAGCAATTCCGCTTTGGTATCCTTCTCAGCTTCTACATATTCCCCCCCCTGCTACCCCCTTTAGTCTGACCAATCCCACTTTTGCCCTTCCCTTTTCTCACTAATAGATCTGAAAAATGTCTTAATCCCCCCCCCCCCCATTTTATTGCATTGGCTATTTCCTCCTCCTTTTGAATCTTGGGGGGGCGCAGGGGTTGGCGTTCTTGTCTTCCTCTCTCTGTGATCTCTTGTATTTCATGAAGGCCTCCCTCTTTTCGTTTCACTTTTCAGCTACTTCCTTTGAAAAACCATAGCGTTCTCCTTTTGCCTTTATTTACCATTTTCACCAAAAAGGTTGGTTGGTCCTTTAAATACCCCCTTTCAGTTTTGCCACTGTTTTTCGGGGATACATCGCCCAGCTGTTCCCATCCCACTAACGACTCCCTGAGGTATTGGCCCATCTTCGGTCGGGAGAGGGTAGTCCTTCCTGAAAGTCTAAGGTAACCTCACCTTGGAAGGGAGTTCTAACAGCCCTAGTCCTAATACTGAACCACACCATCTGGTGAGCAATGGGATACAAAATGATCTCCCACTAACAACATCAGAAACACTTTCCACCCGTTGGTAAGCCACCAAGTCCAGTGCATTGCCCCTTCACGTGTGGGGTCTGGTTCACCAAGTGCCTGAATAGTTTCTCTCCCTGTAGAGAATCCAGGAATCTCCTTACTTCCTAGATGATACTACAGCAGGAATGGTTGCCAATCAGCATCTGGCATATTGAAATCTCCTATCAGTAGCACTTCCCTTGTGTCGGTCGTAGCGAGATGCTGCGTATGTCTTCAATTAACCTCTCTGTCCACCTCTTCCGTCTTGTGAAGGCGTTTGTATATCACACCCAATGCAAATAGATTTCTCTTCCGCTCTTTCTAGTTTACACCCACAATGCCTCCTCTCTCCCTTTTCAGCTCTGTAAGTCGCCCAGCTTTAATAGTAGTTTTTAACATATAGGTGGCCACTCCTCCTCACCTTCTTCCTACCCTGTCCTTTCTGACTAAAGTATAGACCAGGAGTATAGGTTCTTTTTTACATCCCAATATTGGTTTTCTGTGAACCAATGTTTCTGTAACGGCCACTGAAATCCAAGTCAGCCACTCCTACCAAAGCGTCAACATCAGGTATCTTATTTCCCAGGCTACGGGGATTTAATACACACTGCCTTTCCCAGAATCCTCGGCACATTTCCATAAAAGTCTTTAATGTATCACCCTACTCTGTGGGCTTTCTTCACCTATCCCCGAGGGCAATGAATCTATTTTAAAGCCCTCTTCAGTAAATTAGCGCGACAGTCTACTATCTCGCAAATAATGCTTTGACCTTTGCTTGTACAGATGGATGCCATCCTCTGCTCTGCAACCCTTGTAACAGCATCCCATGCTCTCGGAAACCAAACCGCTCTCATGACACCATCCACTCAGCCCTGCATTCATCTCCATGATGCGAGCCTCTCTGCCTTGTCCTGGTACCCTCAACAGGGAGGATTGAATAGAACACCACCTGTGCAACCTAACTGCTTCACCCTCTGTCCCAGAGCCATGAAGTCACTTTTGATACGTTCCGAGGTAGACCTGGCAGTATCATTTGTTCCAACAGTGGATTAGGGCGAACATTGGATATAGTCAATGTGGGCTTGATGAGTGAGAGACGGAGTGGAGGGGAGGGGGAATCCTCGGCAAACTCTCCGTAACATCTTGGAGTTTGGCACCAGGCAAGACAGCATACTTCTCTGGACATCAAGTCTGGTCTGCAGATGGACGCATCAGTACCTTCCAGAAGAGAGGTCTCCAACCACCACTACCCTTCGTTTGCCTTCTGGGTCACTGATTCTGCCACCTTTGGGTACTTGAACTCTGGTTCTTTGTGCCCTTTTTGCCATGGATGCTTTCACCCTCCTCCACTTCCAGGGCTGGCATAATGGTTCTTCAATTCAAGGGCTGGATCAAGTTTGTATTGGTTATTTTTGCGCGGCCTGGTGACTTGTGGTCCAACCATCGACATTCTGTTTGGCACCCAATCGTTCTCCTGTGCTGGAGAGCTTAGTTGCTGCAAGAAGCCATCTCATCCGTAAGTACTTCTCACTGGTCCTTGAATGCTCCTCAGCCTCACCACACTCCTCTCCGAGTTCCTCCACTTGTTATTTCCCTCCGAGAGCTTCAGCATGCAGGCACCCTGCACATGGAACTGGTCCTTCAAATGTCATTAGGCCCTCTGTCTGGACCGAGGCCGAATCTGTAGCTGGGTCAACAGCTTTTTATCCTACAATTTTTCCCATTCCTTGTTCTGTTCGTGGAGCTTAGGTATCTGGTTAAAGCAAAAGAGAGAGATCTACCAAGTACCAGCCAGTTTCCCCAGCTGTCCTTTCATAGTAAAATCCGTTAAATCTCTTTAATTAGATTCAAGGTGGAGCTGTTGCTAGGTCCAATTCTTGTCTGTGATTTGTTAAAGGGGGAGGTGCCCTATCAAGCAAGACTGCTCACTAGGGGTGGGTGTGAGTCGGGGTGGGTGATGGAGGGAAACAACAACTGATTATGTGTTAGTTTTGCCAAACCTGAGGTTGAGTGTTACTAGAGTTTCAGCAACGCTAATTTGCTCAAGGAAAGTTCCCCTAAAGCACCAAAAAGAAAGTAACCTTGCTTTAAAAAATATTACAAAAAAACTCTTTTAAGAGCTTCCCATGCAGAGAGCTAGCAACGTAATATAATAAAAACAAAGACAAACAAACCCTCAAATCCTTTACTGGTTTGTTGATCTGTAATAGCCTGGTTAGGACAGGCTTTAATATCAAGAAATGCAGTCAGAGAACCAAGAAAATGTTGCGAGAAAGATACAGAAATATTCCGCAAAAAATATGTACTGGGAGCCACAGGCCTGATAACGAAGAATTGTCAAGCACATCTTGACATGTTTACATCTTACGCACTTCAGCAGGATTCTCTCTCTTTGGCAAGAGGCAGTAATGACAGTGAGCATTAGCAGTAAATTTTAGAGACTGAGGCTCATACTCCACATGCCCTGGCTTAGAAGTACGGTTCATAACTGTCATGGATGCACAAACTAACCCATTTGGAGAAACTCCCTGAAGTAAAGATGCTACTAATGCCTGCAGGAAAAAGGCGGGAAAGCCCCACACTGTGCTGATAGCTCGCCAGTGGTCGCCCCCGAATTGAACCCCAGGCAGACAGAAGCGAGAGCCCTTAAGTAAGGACAATGCTGAGGTAAAGCCTTGGTACTCACCCCCTGAGAGCCACTGGCAGAAAATCCCATTCCGGGTTCAGCTCTACTCCCCTGAAACTGTTTCTTTTGCTTGTGCAGGCACTGGTCGTTTGAGATGACTAGCAGGTAGATTCTGCTGAGAGCCTTCTGCAATTTTCAAGAGAGCATTGATGAAAAGAGGTGGACGGAGTGAGCATTGAGGTTTGTGTGAGGTTTGCTGAACGCTTCCAAATCCTTCCATATTTTCTGGCTGCTCAACAGGCTGTTATCATGATAAGATCACAATGAGCTGAAGCAATTTTCCCTCCTATGGTTACCAAAAAGAACCGCAATCTAGTGGAGCCTCCCATGGCGGGCTTCAAGGGAGAAAGTCCACCCTCAAGGTGGGTCATTCACAAGCATTCTAAATGGTGAAATTAAATCTTACCTACTAATTTTCTCTTCCTTTAGTCCCTCCAGTCCAAGTGCCAAGATTCCTGGGTTCTTTCCCCCCGCCAGCAATTGAAGACCAAGCATTCCAGGTTTTTGATGATGACACAGTACAAGGAGCCCCACGCTCTTCCCACCAAGTCAGTATACCCTCACAAAGCAGCTAAGGCCATAATGATTCCAAATGACAATTATCTACACTATATACAATAACATAAAGCAGCCATCGGTGGTGAAAAGATACAGTCCGCAGGAGCCAAGGCTGTAGTCCTGAACGCATGACACCGCCAAATTAAAATCGTTATTTCTCAGACCGTCCTCCCTGCCTAGCACAGGGGAAACTGAGTCAAGCCTTCTAGATATGCTGCCCTCTTAAACTGGGTTTTTCTCCCACAGCATACTAAAACGGGTGATTCTCTTATATATTCGAAGATTGTTCACCTTTTGCGATTCCTGTCCTAACCTGATTATCAAGGTTTAAACCTTCGACAGCTCGTCCAAAATGTATTAAGTTAGTCCACAGGTATCACTTTACATAGAAAAAATGATGACTACAAATACCACATGGCCTATCTAGTCTGTCCTTCCATATCACAACTACAACTAGTCCCCTTTTTTCCTGGGTAGAGATCCTCTGTTTTGTCCCCATTCTTTTTTTTAATTCAGATATCGTCCTCATCTTCACTTACCTCCACTGGGAAACTATTTCCAGCATATACACAACACTCTTTCCGAAAGGATATACCTTTCACATATCACGTCCGGAAACTATACCCCTGCACCCTCATCCCATGCCCCCTCGTAGCAGAACTTGCTTGCCATTGAAAGAGGCTCGTCCCCTGTCCATTTATGCCGATGGAATCAATTTCAACACTCTCAATCATATCCCCTCTATTCCGCCTATTTCCTCTAAGGTGTACATATGCAAGATTCTTAAGTCTGTCCTCATATGCTTTATAATGAAAGACCACTATATCATTTCAGTAGCCACCTCTCTGTACTGACTCCATCCTGTTTAGATTCCTTTTGAAGGTGGGGGGTCCTCCATAATTGCATACAATACTCCAAATGAGTCCGCACCAAAGACTTATACAGAGGCACTATCACCTCCTTTTTTCTGCTAGCCTTCTCGTCTCGTTATTGCCCCGCCACGCATCCTTTCTAGCCTTTTGCTGTCGCCTTTTTTCACCTGTTGTTAGCTACTTTGAAGATCATCCAAGACACAACCACACCGAGGTCCCGCTCTTCTTTAGTGGACAAAAATACTTCACCCTCTATGCTGTAGCGCTCCCTTGGATTGCTGCATTCCAAATGCATGCCCTTGCATTTTTTTAACATTAAATCCCCAGAAAGCCAGATATTCTAGACCATTCTTCAAGCTTAGCTAGATCCCTCCTCTTGTTAGTCAAGTACCTTCCTGAGTGTCGCTACTCTATTGCACGTTTTGGCGTATCCAGCCACAAAGAGGCAAACCGTTACCCAACAGCCCTTCCGCTATATCACTAACAAAGGATGTTACAAAGAATCGGACCAAGCGCAGATCCCCTGGGGCACACCACTGGTAACTTCCTTCTCCTCCGAGTGAGCTCCATTTATCTGTACCCTTTGTCCTCCTCCCACTCACCCAAAAATTTTTTTCTAACCCAAGCAGTAGCTTTAAGGTCCATCACTAGGGTGCTCCATTTGTTTATAATTGGCCTGTGCGGAACGGTGGCAAAGGCTTTACTGAAATCTACATTACACCACATTTGGGCTCTCCTTCGGTCCGACTCCCTGGTCACTTGGTCAAAGAAGTCAGAAACCTCACCTATTTTCTCTTTCAGGCCAGGGTTTTCCATAATTTACTCACCACCAAAGTTAAAACTAACCGGCATGTAGTTTTCAACCACATCCTTACTGATCCGCTATTGTGTAAAGGGACCACATGCGCCTCTCTGCGAGTCCTTTGGCACCACTCCTGACTCCACATGAGGCGATGAAAAGGTCAGGTCAGTGGAGCTGGCTAAGAACGTCCGCAAGTTCTCTCGGGAATCTAGGGTGTATCCCATCCAGTCCCATTGCTTTTTCTACTTTAAGTTGACCTCATTTCTCACAAACACAGTCTTCTGAAAATTCGTCCAGATGCCCCTCGCTTTCTGTTCTCTGTTTCTTCATCTGGTGAATAAACAGACTCGAAATATTTGTTAAGCAATTCATGCTTGTTTTTTTTTTTTAATCTTCATCATTTCTTACATATTCCTCCACCTTCACCCTTGAGTTCCTAGCAGCTACCACTTTTGCTCTTCCTCTTCTAAAAAAACCATATCTGAAAATGTCTTATCCCCCCATTTTAAATTGTTTTGGCTATTTCCTCCTCGTTTTGAAGGGGGGGAATCCTAATTGTGCTTTCCTGACTACTTTGCTAGCTTCTCTAAGTTTTTCCAAATATAAATGCCTGTCTTCCTCTCCTCTGTGATCTGCGTTGTATTTACATGGGCCTCCCTCCTTTTCTTCACCTTTTCAGCTACCTTCTTTTGAAAACCATAGCGTGCTCCTTTTCCTTTGACCTCTATTTACTATTTAACAAAGAGGTTGTGTTGCCCTTAAAATATCCCCTTTCAGTTTTGCCCACTGTGTGTTTTCTACATCCCCCAGCTGTTTCTTATCCCGCTAACGATATCCCTGTAGTAATTGGTCCCTCTTGGCAAGAGTTAGTTGTCCATAAAGTTTAAGACCCTTGCTTTTGAATGGATTCCTATCAGCCCTAGTCCTAATACTGAAGGCACACACCAGTCTGGTAATCCCTGGATGCAAAATGATCTCGCCACTATAACTACAGATACACTTGCACATTGGTAAGCACCAAGTCCAGTAATGGCCCTTCATGTGTGGGGTCTGTACCCAATTGCCTGAATAGTTCTCGCTGGGTGGTGGGGTAGATAATCCAGGATCTCCTTACTTTCTAGATGATACTACAGCAAGAATGTGCTAATCAACATCTGGCATATTGAAATCCCCTATCAGTAACACTTCCCCATGTCCCAGCAATGCTGCGTATATCTTCAATTAACTCTTCCATCCACCTCTTCCTCTATGTGAGGGAGGTCTGTATATCAACGCCATTGCAAAGAGAATTTCTCTTTTCCCCTTTCTCAGTTTAACTCACAGTGCCTCCTCTCCTCCCTTTTAAGCTCTGTTATTCCAAAGCTTTAATATGTTATTTTTTACATTTTTTTATCAATGCACAAAAATGCAAAAACCTCAACTCCAGAAGATTGCAATAAAATCATTAAATTCTTGAACCGGCAAAGAAACTGATTACTATAAACATGTTACCATGGACTGAGCCATGAAGTGCGATCCCACAGAAGAGAATATTTTTTCACTGACATCTGAAGAAAGACCTATGAATTCTTGATAGTTTATGCGCGATGACATTCCAACAGGAATGGGCCAAGTGAAAAGAGAACGAACAGATGTACATTACTCCCTTTGCTGAGAGAGCCTCCAAGGCCTTTGAGTCCCCTATAGGGGAGGTCAGGTCCACAGACCTCATGAAGAGGTTTTTTATGCAGCCTGCTAAAGACCAAAAACACCCCATGGAGCTCTTTCAGGAGCTCAAGGGCAGCTGAAATAAGAGTCCCCACACAACCCACAGGAGTTTGCAGCCTGATACCTGGCCATTCTACTACATTCCATCTCTGCAGAGACGCATACAGCCACCAAAAATATTTTGGGGTGAGGTCTGCCAGTGAGAAGAGAAAGGGGGAAAATGTGGCAGACACAACAAACATGGCACCGATGGCTGGTCCCAAAATGCTCGACAAGATAATGCCGTAGGGCATTCCCACTGCACTAAGGGCAAAAATCTTTAACTGTGAGTTGAAACTGATTGGGGACTGCAGGCTGTATCCGGCCGCATGGCTAAGCACTTACCAGTGGCACAATTAAATGACAGCCCAAAGAACTGCCAAAAATAAAGGCGAACCCCCCAAACATAGCCAAAAAGGAACTCCAGCACCTGTCAATCTGGCCCAGTTGCCCCGTATGAATTAGAGACCTGGCGGCCGAGAATTCATATACTTTTTTGAAATAATTTGAAGCCCTAGAATGCATTGTACCTTTTTTTTTTTAATTTTGAAAGCTGCTTTATTGCAAACAGCCTTAGACAACCAAATGGAGCCAATTAAAAACGATATGCATCTTTGCTGAATGCATTATTTTTTTTATAAATCATGCTGAAAACACTTGTTTACCAGATGGAACAAAGAGCAGAGTTTTGTGTAATTTGATTTCTTGTCTTTAACATTTGAGCTGGTCTCTCCAAAGAGTAAGCATTCTCCACATCTTATTTTGGACAAAATCCTGTGAAGGTACTCAACTATGAAGTTGCCTTGCTTCATGTGTTTTTTTGTTAGTGAAATGCCAGAATTTTAGATACTTCCTTCAATTAAACACCCCTGAAGAAGTCCTGCTTTAGATGAAACATGACAGTGTAAGTTAGATTGGAAGTGATTTGGCGCTCAAGCATCCAACCTACTCCTGTTTTGACTCACACTTTGTGTGCTGTTGAAGTTTTTCACCTCACCTTTTTGGTTTCCCTCTGGTGGTGCTGCCGAGTGTGTTTGCTACTCTTATTTGGGACCCAATCCTGTTAGACACTCTTTTTATAGGCTATATCTACCCGAAACGCCCATTGGAAGGCCCCTCATTTTGGCCCATATTCGTCAAACTTTTAGGGTGTCATTTTCAAATTTATCAATATATTTTGCGGAGTGGATGAATAAAGTAGTGGTTAGAGCAGTGGCCTGGTGACCAAAACAAGGTTTGAGTCCCCCAGACACCGCCTTGTGGCCTTTAGCAGGTCACTTTACCCTCTGCTGCCGGTTGGAAGAATGGTCTGAAGCACTCTACTTCTGGGCACACCTTTCCCAGAAAGCCAAGGGGTCTTCGGAGTTGGCCAGAAGTCAGCATTGATTAGGAGCTGCATTGCATTTTGCATTTTTGTCATTACAACTTATAGCATAGATATTGTATTGCAATACTTCCTTTTTCAGAGCAAACACTGTTCTGGCAGAAAAGATGGCGACTGAATTTGCCAGAATGTTGTGTTTTTACAATTGTCCTGTGGGCAATTTAACTTCATTTCAGTCAGCTTATTCCTCTGCTAATTATTTCATTTTCAATCATTATGGGCATTGCTATTTAGACACAATGTCAACAAGCTCTCCCATGTTTCCATCACATGACACTTAATTTCAACAACCCATTTCATTCTTCGCTATTGAAACTGGCTGCGACAATCAACTATTTGTCAAAACTAAAGAATCTAGCCGCACTCTTTTAATCATCTCTTGTCATTCTTCCGCCTAATAATCTTCACATGAAATAAACAATATATTCTACAGAGTTGAATCCTTTAGATTCTAATGATCAAATTTAGTCACTAAACTATTATTCCTTTATTGCTACTCAACTGGAAGTCATTAAATTCAATGGTTTTTAAACCAACGATTGAATGAATTAATTCGATTCTTATTTTGCTACTACTTCATTCATAAAGTTTTATATTCTAAAGTTGAACGACACATCCATTTGCTTCTTACTCTCTACGAGTTCATTCATCACTTTTTTTAATATTAAAAAATGCATTCCATTCAAATTGTGAATTGAATGCCCTTAGCTCTAGTGACTAAAGTCTATAAATCCACCTCGTATTCACTTTTTATTTAATAGTTACGCTCAATATTGGCCACCTCATTCTAGTTTTTTAATCACTTTGTATGGCACAACACCATAATAAAATACATAGTATTCTTCATTGCCAACCACTGAGAACTTAATGAGTGTAGCTTTTCTCTTCTGAAATGCTTCCATGATTACTCCAACATCCCAATTTTGCAATTGCCTTGTAGTCTGACCCGCCATTATATCTTTTTACATAGTCAGTTATGAGGTGTAGTACATATTCTGTCTGACATCAATTAAAATGTGCAAGTCATAACGCCATCCTATCTATTGTATTCATAAACTGTTTTGTGTGCCCCAAGTGACTTGGCAAACGAAACAGTGGCTACATTTGAAGTATCCTTGTATTTGATTTTCCTTCAATTTGTGCTAACTTACATTCATATTTGACTCTTTTTGATTCTGATGGACCCACTACTAATTACAAACTTTCAAGTTTCTTCAGCGGGAAGGCTGATGAATATTTACAATGTAGAAAAAACGTTTATTTTCAAAATATTCCAATATTTTCCAATTATTTAGCAAATGTTGTAAAGCTAATATGTGAATACATTAATATACATATTTCTTCATTCCTTTTTACTTTAGATTTATTCATATAATTTTAACAATTCGCTATTGTTTTATAAAGTCCCTTTTATACATTTTTTATAAACTATATGTGCATGATACCCTTTGTTCCTCGTAGACTTAAATTTTAAAGGATCTCTTGATTTTGATTTGTTGAAATACTACTTCTGTAGTGTGAAAACCAAATGGTTCGCCTAAGTATTTTTAAATTTATGAAAAGGGTTGTGGGGGTAAGTTAAACTATTTTTGAATGATAGTGTGAACTGAATTACAGTGATGGCAGCCTTATTAATTTTAAAAAAGTTATGGCAAAACTAGGCAGCTTAGGGTGACAGGCTTCTTGGGGGGGGAGCAAAGGAGCAAAGCATTCAAAGCTTATAAACAAATTTAGGTTTCTGGACTAGCTGGGAAGGGGGGCATATGTGGCTTAAGGTTTTGCCTAGGATGCCAACAACTTGCGCCAACTCTGGGGTCTGACCTTGCCTATCAGTTACGTTTCATATTACAACAGCTAGCAACAAAAAAAAAAATTGTCCTTTGTACACAAAATTTCACAGATGAAAAATAATTTCTGATACTAAATTGCATCTCAAACAAAGATTTGTAACCATTATAAACAAAAAAACAATTCCAAGAATTGGCTGCTTTCTGTTCCAGGACTCCACCACATAAAACAAATGTCCTCCTATAAACCAATGGGCCACTCAGTTAAAAAATAATACTTATCATACATTACACATATGACAACTATCTTTCTAATCACATTGCCTCTTCAAATTTGTGCCATGTATAAGTTAACTTTAGAGGGAGGCATAAAAGACTCTCTCATTAGCTGCTGTCCCGAGTGCCTGCTTGTGAAAGAGATTTTACCTGTGAAACACGAAAAAATTAGGTTTGTTCAATGGCTATAAACTTGTAAAGATTGTTAAAAAACAAGAATTCATTTGAGAATGAAATGGGGGATCGTGGAATTGGCTTGTTCCAATGTTTCTTTCACTAACTCTACTCGCTTCTCTCCTAAGGGAGCAGATATGAACTCTATAATGATTTGGGGGACTCGCTGCTTATATTGAGTTGTAGGCGATAATTTTTGAATGGGCTAATGCGCCTTCGTTCTAGCACATAGCCTACTTCCTGCCAACCTCTAACCTGGACTATTCAATACTTGATGGTGACAGCATTGCAATATCTGGGGATAGCTGCACCACACTAGAAGCTGGCTGAATGCTAACCAGGCATGCAGCAATATTGTCTGCTGCCTGGTTATCGCTTGTCACTGCCTCTGCTCCACCCAGGAACAGCCCGATGCATAAGGGAGTTAGAAGAGGATATTCAACGGCACTAACCGTGTAAGTGCCGTTGAATATCCCGATTTAAAGCATTTACATGGTGTACTGGGCAGAAAACTATGTAAAATGCCTTTCGAAAATCGGGCCCCTTCATGTCTATAGCAACCATTAAAGGATCTTTGCCTTGTATCTTCCATCTTCTCAAGGATTTGGAAAAATTGTTGTAGATTTTTTTATAAATGAAAATATTTCATATACAAAAAGGTGATCAATAAAAATACACAATCTTTCCAATAAAAAAACTTTGGCAGATACAGTTGGATGTCCTGGTGGTGTATCTGATGTTTTAAGAATTTTAGGAAGAACATACAAGACTGGTACTTTAGGATGCTTATGATTCAAAAAAAGGAAACTCCTTGTTTGTTAAGAAACCTTCTTCTCTTGTCTTTTCACATATCTACTGATCTACAAGTGCATACATTCTGCAGTTCCTCATTACCTTTCCCTTCTTATCTTGCCTTACAACTTTCTGCTCATAAGGCAAATCATTTATCTGTATGTTTCTCCTCTACTGCCAACTCCAGACTCCGTTCCTTACAGCTTGCTGTGCCATATGCCTGGGATAGACTACCTGAGTCAATGTGCCATGCTCCGGTTTCTGGTCCTATTCAAATTCAGGTTAAAAACCCACCTCTTCAAGGCTGCTTTTGGATCCCGATCTCCTTATCCTACAGTTTAACATCCTTGTAGTGATTTATTATTTCCCTTTTGAACCGCCCTTGTTCTGCTTGTCTGTCTCAACTAGATTGTAAGCTCTGTCCAACAGGGTCTGTCTCTTACGTATTAATGTTACAGCGCTGTGTATACCTATACAAATGAGAGTAATGGAGTGGAGGAGTAGCCTAGTGGTTAGAGCACAGGCTTGGGAACCAAACGAACAGGGTTTGGTTCCCACTAGTACTCCTTGTGGCCTTGGGCAAGTCACTTAATCCTCCGTTGCCTCAGAAGAATCTAAGCTATCATCGTTTAGAAACCTTGGATAATGCAGCTAGGGCTGAGAACCTTCATTTTATCTAATTTTCCTTGCATCCATTACCCGTCTCCTACAATATTGCTCCAAAAGTATCTTAAAGAAGTTCTGTTGATTGATGAAGTTGAGACTATTAAATTTTCCTCTGTTTACTATGTTCCCCAAGAAGCCAATACCGAGGGTTCTTCTCAAACTAATGTTGTTTTTTAACTTCTCAAGTGGAAACTCTGGACATTTCTGCATTCCTAGAGTCTTCAACAGATTCCATACCTGTTCAGGCCATTTTATTTGCCTCTTTTCTAACCTTATGTGATAAAAGTCTGATTTTGAAATTGTATTTTGCAAAGAAGGGTGTTGCTTTTTGTGGGAATCCAATACAGGTTTCCCCTGATGGTATGCAGACTTCCTCTGAAACGTAAGGAGGTCTGTTTGGTCTTGCACCCAGGGTCTTGGCTGTTGGGGCTATCTTTTTCTTGAAATACCTTTGTAATGCCATGGTGGCGCCCCCTAGCGGCCAATGGCGGTACGGGCCACTCTACACATCACACTTATGTTTCCGAAGGATCATGGGGTATTTTTAAGCCAAAATGGAGCTTGGTCTTTCTTTCATTTCAGCTCCTTGTGAGAACACAATTATTAAGCCACGAGTGTAGGGAAACAAGGCTTTTATTTCCCCTCTGTGCAAGGTGTTCATTAAGACCACGGAAATCAACAAGAATGTCCTTTGTTCATAAAGGCTCCAGGTAATAAACAGATATATTGAGTGGAGGAGTCGCCTAATGGTTAGAGCAACCTGCCGTTGGAACCCCAAAGATCAGGGATTCAAATCCCACTGGCACTCCTTGTGACCTTGGGCAAGTGCACTTTAACACCCTCCATTGCCTTGGAAGAAAAGGCTTCAGATCTACTTCCGGTGATACATTGCCAAGAAAAGCCCAGAGGTAGCTGGGTCACTAGGAGTCCAACGCCTGACTTTGATGGCACTAAAAATAAATAACTAAATAAATAAAAATAAACGGATATAAACAATTTGTTAAGATCTTCACAATTAGTTGAACGGTTTTTTAATAAAGGTAGGTATTCAATTCATTTCCAGGCAAAGTAAGTAAAACAAGTCTTCGTATTTACAATGTCGCTATGTAGTCCAGGCTAGTCGCCCTACAGAAGCTACAATGCCATAGGTTCTTCGTTTGAGGCATGGGGAAGGGTGTTTGCATTTTCTATTTCCATCATTCTGCCTCACTACGTTCCCCCTCCGAGCACATGCTGTCCCTGTCCTTTACAGCTTTACATTGACTGTCTCCTGTTTATCTTGCCTCCAACGATCCTGTGATCATGAGTGGAGGTGAAGAATCAGCTGGTGCCTACTTAGTTGGGAAAAAACTGTTTGGTGTGAGAGCACAACTGGCAGGCCAATGCTGAGCACTTTTCAAATCATTGAGAAATCCCTTTCAGCAAATGCTTCATAAACTATCCTTGTGAGCAGTGATTGAGAAGCAGCTGTGCCTACTTAGTTGGGAAACTGTGTGTGTGAGAGAAAACTGCAAGGCCCTCTGATCCTTTTTCAAATCATTTTATAATCCCTTTCAAGCAAAGGCTGTCAACGATTCCTGGTGGCAGTGGAGTGAGAATCACTTGTGCCTACTTAGTTTGGACCTGTGTTTGTGAGAGAAAAACTGCCGCACAACTCTGAAGCACTTTTCCAAATCATTTTCGAATCCCCTTTCAGCACAGGCTTGTACTGATCCCCTGTCAACAGTGAGTTGAGAATCAGCTGTGCCTGACTTAGTTCTTGGGTAAACTGTGTGTGAGGAGAAAACTGCAGAGCCAATCTGAGCATTTTTTCAAAAATTCTGTCATTTTATAATCCCTTCAGCAAATGTGTTTTTGTATATTATTGGCTTCAAACGATTCCTTGTGAGCAGTGATTGAAGAATCAGCTTGTGCCTTACTTAGTTGGGAACTGTGTGTGAGAAGAAAATAACTGCAGCCCAATCTGAGCACTTTTCAAATCATTTTGAGATCCCTTCAGCAAACGGCTTCATCAAACGGCTCCCTGTGAGCCGTGAGTGAGAAATCATCCGTGCCTACTTAGTTGGGAACTGTTTGTGAATAGAAAACTGCAGGCCCAATCTGAGCATTTTTTCATATCATTTAGAAATCCCTTCAGCAAAGGCTTCAACGAATCTCTGTGGAGCAGTGAGTGAGAAATCAGCTGGGTGGCCTACTTAGGTGTGGGAATGCCCGATCTTTTGGTGTGTGGAGAGGATAAGACCGCAGCCGATCTAAGCTACTTTTCAAACTCATTTTAGAATCCCTTCAGCAAAGGTCTTCAACGATCCTGTGAGCAGTGAGGTGAAGAATCATTTTGCTACGTTGGTGGTATTTGGTGTGAAGAGACCGGGCAGGCCATCTAGCGATTTTTCAAACATCAATTAGACCATCCCTTCATGCCAAATGGCTTCAACGATCTGTGCCGGTGATGAGATCGCTGTGCCATACTTAGTTGGGAACTGTTGTTTTTGTGAGCGACAAACTGCAGCCCATCTGAAATCACTTTTCAAATTCATTTAGAATCCCTTCAGCAAAAAGTCGTCAACGATCCTGTGAAGCAGTGATTGAGAATCAGCTGTGCCTACGTTAAGTCTGTGGAAAAAAAATTGTGTGTGGTCGAAAAACTGCACAGCACAATTCGTCGCATTCTCTCAAATCCATTTAGAGTATTCCCTGTCAGCCACGGCTTCCAACGGATCCTTGTGAGCAAGTGAGGTGCGAATCAGCTGTGGCCTACTTAGTTGGCGAAACTGTTGTTGTGAGGAGGAACTGCAGCACAGTTCTGAGCATTTTTCCAATCAATTTAGAATCCCCTTTCAGCAAAGGCTTTCAACGATTTCCCTGGTGAGGCAGTGATGTGAGAATCAGCTGTGCCCTACTTATTTTGGATACTGTGTGTGAGAGAAAAACCAACTGCACGGTCAATCTTCAGTCAGCTTTTCAAAATCATTTAGAATCCTCTTCAGCAAAGGGCTTGCAACACAAACGATCCTCGTGCCAAGTGATGTGAGAAATCATTTGTGCCTACTTAAGTTGGGAACTGTTTGTTTTGGTGAGATACAACGCTGCATCCAATCTGAGCATTTGTTTTTCACAAATCATTTAGACACCCTTCATGCTACAAGCTTCAACGACTGCCGCTGGTCGGCGGCAAGTGGCTGTGAGGCATAAGCTGACCCTTATCTAGTCTTGGGAACTGCGGTGTGAGAGAAACACGGCAGCGCAATCTGCCACTTCTTTCAAACTCAGTTTAAGGTTCGCCATCCTTCAGCACTGCGCATCTCTCTGTAGGTGACCTAAAAAAAAACTGCGGCCCGCTCCGACGCCGTGCGGGCAAGTCACTTTGAGGGCCTCGCTGCCGGGACACGTGTGTGCCGTTGTCGCGGCCAGGAACTATCAGGCGCGAGTGCAGGATCCCGTGAGGTGACACTCTATCTTAATTAAGCTATGCCATGCTTATTCGATATGCCTCAATTCTGTTCAGTCACGATAGGCTTGCGTTGTGGTCTTCCAGGTAAAAATTAAATGTGTGACACTTTAGTAGTTATGTACTGATCTCCACGCATGTGGTTTGCCCTGGGTGGGGGGTGAATCTAAGTGTTTTTGTTTTGTGACTGTAATCGTATAATGGGGCCAATGTATTTTTCCCCTTTCACGTGTTTTAAAACTCTTCTTGTGCGGTACTTGAACAACCGTCTGTTGATTTGAAGGAAACTAAAGGCGGGATACAAAACCATGTTATAATAAATAAATACAATATTCGAATAAATTATAAGGACTGTGCTTATTAAAGTGCTTCTTATGGCTAGTTCCTTTAACCCAGCTCTTTCTGGTTCTGCGATTTGCCTCTTTCTTACAAAGCAATGAACCGTTTTAGCATTTAGCAGTGCTCATTTAGGAGTTAAACTTACTGCCTACTATAGCAGAGAATATAAAACTTTTCGATAGATCCGCATTATGAGTTATCTTGTATGCTATGGCGCAAGGCCTTACTGGAGCCATTTCATCCTCTATGAACGTAGACAATCTGTCTGCTGTGGGCCACAACTCAGTGTTTTCTGGAATCGTGCTAGTAGCTTTCTGGGTCAGTGCATTTGGATTTTCTCGAAAGGCCTATATAAAAACTCTGGCTGCGGATTCACTCCTCAGCGCTCCTATCTTCAAGTGACCATCAGTAGCTCATCTGTTAGATAGAACGGCCGTTGCTTTCCGGCTCTTCGGGTTAAGACTGGTACCACTTGTTACATTAGAGCCATAACTCCCGCAGAGCCATGCGCCAACTCGGCTTCCTTAATTAACTGTATATGTCTTTTTCACGACGTGTTGGACCTCTAGGGACAGAGCCCGATTTGCTTAAGCAAAGGGAGTTGTGCCATATTTAAGGCCGGCTTCCAGTTCTCTAGTACGCTAGCTCTTCCTTGTAGGGCCAGTATAACGACACTTTCGGCCTCTGACAACGGCGGTTCTCGTTCGCATTGGGGGCCCCCATTCCATGATACTCCGACTGAGCTGTCAGTAGTGTGAATTCTGTCCTAATTTTGGTGCTTTGCTACAAGGATGGAAACTCATGTTCCTTCCTCCATTCTGGCTCGTCTTCCTCCTTCCATCTCTTGCATGCCGCGCGGCGACCTACGAGTATTTTGTTGAAATTAAATTTTTTTGTAAATCCTTTTGTTCCTTCTCTTCCTGGCTGTCTCCCCTCCGTCTGGTGTCTCCTTCATGCTTTTGCTAGCATTGCTAGCTTACCGTTTATAAGTAAGGGATCTTTTCGCCTTTGAATCCTCGCCCGGCTCCATTTCCAGGTGCAACCAGGGTTAGAGTCTCCTAGCCTCATTAGCTTCTGTACAGTCCAATCCCTGCCCCCTCTAGCTGTGCTTTTAGGTAAATTGTGGCACACGCTAAGGCTCTTGTGAAAAACAGAGTTTCATTTTCTTTAACTCTGCAACTTTATTGGTCCACACACACCCCATTACAGTAATTATTTAGTATATTATCTTAGAAGGGGTGCGTGTGCTAGATACTTGGGTTGTTTGTTTTTACGCGCTTTCAACTGGATGGGCCCTTCTTATCTGGGAACGATAAATGGGTAATTGACAAATAGTTTTATTTTTGTTTCTTATTATGCTTCCTGTACTAATGAGGCGGTTATGTTTCAATATATTTTGTAATTGGGATCACTTGACTATATGGGGTTTCTTAATATTGAGTTTTAACATTGTTATATTTGAATGCTTGATGTTTTCCTTTAGTATTGTATTTATTTTTTATATTTTGGCTGCTAGCTCCTCCGGTCCTGGATGGTGACAGTTATTGTAATTTCATTATACTTTCTTATTTAATAACGGTTCTTTAAACATGAAAAAAAAGTTAACAAGTATCCCTGTTTAATGTACTTAACCAAACGTTTACGTTACAATTTAAAGCCGTTGACTTAACAATGATAAAGTGGTATAAAAAACGGTACATAAATACTACACAAATAAATTTAAACTGTAGAGAGATCAATATAGTTCCGACCTTTGGATACGAAGTTTCCTGTGCCATCAGCTTTCTGTTTTCGTTCCAAAGGGCCAGAGTCTTACCTTCATCCCCCCTCTGTATTCTCACATGAGTATTTAGCTTGACTATATGTGCTTTGCAAATTCAAAACATTTATCCCAATTAATTCTGTGCTTTCTTGATTTATTCCTTTATACAGAGCGTACTTGTAGCATATTTCTTTGATAGCTCAATTTAGAAAACTAAGGTGTTCTGCCCATTTGTGGAAAACCAGATGCCATGTACGACCATAATGACCTGAATTGGCAACCTGTCAAAAGTCTAGAAAGTGCCCTAAATCTCCCTTTTGGAACTGGGTAAGCTGGGATTTCACAAAAGCAGACCTGCCGCCCCAGCTACGGTTTAATACTATCTGAACTGTAAACCAAGCCGACTCCAATCTTGAGAAATTCTGTGAACCATATTACAAAGGTTCGGACATTGTTTTCACAGAATTTCTGGCATAAGAAAAGACTAAGAGGCCCATCCGGGATGTTCAAAACCTGGGTAGGTCTGGAGAGTGCACCCCATTTCTGCTCCTTCGTGGGCTAGATGCCCCCACGGGAGCTCATCGCAAGCACAGTGGCTGGACGTCTGGGGGGGTGCCGCTGATTCTGGCACCCCAGACATCCAGCCACTTGCCCTGGCTAACTCAGCCGGAGGCTCCTTAATGGAGCTGCCGGTAACTATGAACCTCACTGTCATGGCACAGCGGCTCCATTAAGGAGCTGTTATCCCGGGTGGCACACCGTACTTTCTGTCACATCAATGTTTCTTCGTTTCCCTGCATTTCCCGACCCCCGCCTGCCCAGCTGACCGTCTCTACTGCCCCTTCTGGTCCCGCTTCCCTCGCCCCAGCTAACCTGGCCCTGCACCATACCCGGGAGCTGGTCCCCAGGATGTTGGTCGACCCTGGACGTACACGGCCGGAACACTCAAGATCGGCAGTGTCGGTGTGCGGGGGTGAGTCACATGTCCCCGCCTACCATGCCGCTCCTCGCTTCTCCAGGAGGTTCCGGCTCCTACGGCCCCGGGCCCCATCCAGAGATTTCTGAACATCTCAGAAAGCTCTTGGGAGTGGGTCTAAACACGTCTAGGCGGAATGACCACTCCTAAGGTCTCTAAAAGACAAGAGACAATAGATTGCACAATTGACAAAAAACACATGGTCACGGTTATTCAACGGAGCTCAAGACCTCTAAGCGTTAGGCCAATCAGGAAAAAGGAACTACAGCACCTGAAATACAAGACATGGCTAAGTATAGGCAGGGGCGGCCCAGGGGGGTTGCGGGGCCATGTGCGGAGACTCGGTGCTGGGCCTCACACATTTGCATAAGGGTCCCTCATTTGCATAAATAGTTGCATTAATGTTTACCATACACAAACTTTTAGTAAACACTGCCCTCTTAATGAAGTGTATGGAATAAGAGAAAGACTAAAAGACTTCTACAGTTACTATAATCCAGTGCGCACCGCCGAACACATTAGGAACTACTACAAACACTGCCCATCTAGAACCCATAGCAAACCCGCCGTATGCTACTGACAGAACTACCAGGACTCCATAAAGCACTCATTACCCTAACTATCAAAAGTGGAAACGCTTTGCAAATATTAAACCACTACATTTTCAGCCTGAGAACAATCAATACATGACCTACTGTTGGAAGAGAACAAGTGGCAGGTTCCAATTGGAATTACATTAACAGAATACCTCAGATCTAGGTTCACACATGCAGATCACTACTATACCGTCAACAAACAAGGCAATCCTACAATTTAGAACACAGGAAGACTAACATTAACCTGGGAAGCCCAAAAGCCAACTACTTGGAATGGCACCAACACTGCTAGAAATAACACTAATACATTAATTTGCTCTTGTACTAAACACTAAGCCGCCACACGTTAACTGATGCATCATTTCCCGAGCTGACCTATTCCAATTAAATAATTCAAACTCACAGAGATATGTTTGCGACCGTTGGTGCAATTGTGTTTGTCACGCTGCAATTTACTTCCAGCACACACATAGCTGCTGGTTTCGTTCGTGTCTTTCCGCTTACTCTGCATAGGCTGACGGTACACGTCGCCATGTTGGCGTTTGCTTCTCTCTTCCTAGTTTGTTTTTTCCATTCTCGCTCTACATCGGCTGGAACATACGATCGAGCGCCGGTGGCGCGTGCCTCACTGTGCCTATTCTATCCAGCACTCAAAGTTTACCCCCGCCAGCCCTCAATCCCCACAGTACGCAGCCCAATATCCGGACAATGTGTAGATCTTGGGTCTTTCCCGCCCACAGACCACAATAGGTGGTCACCGCGCCATGGCACGCTCACCACGCCATGTCCCAGGCGAACTCTTCGCCGCCCCAAACTCAGCACGCAGTGCTGAGTTGCACAGTCCCACCCACGCAGCTGCCCCGGATTCGAGGCCCGCAAAGACATTTTTTTTCTATTAGCCCGGGCCATTCAGACCCCCCATAAGCCCCGGGCCAGTCCGAGCTCCACCCATCGATGGTGGCAGGCCCAGCCGACGTCCCGCCAGACGTATCTCTTAAGCTCCGTTGCCTTAATCCCAGCCTCCCCCATGCAGCACCCTGTCTAGGCCTTGCGAGCCCCACCATCAGCCCATGTCAAATCATAGCTCACACTCCCACTCACGCCCCCATTTCCCAATCCAAGCCCATCGAGCGACTTCCAGTTCTAGCCCATTCAGGCATGAGTCCAGGGGCATTCAGCACAAACCCCTACCAACCAGCCATTGACAAATCTTAGCAACCCCCCCAAACAGCCAAGTTCCAGTCCTAGGCTAGACCCTCCATCAGCCCAGGGAGTCGCTAGTTCCGAGCCCACTCCCACACTCACCCATATTTCCAGTCATAGCGCAGCAGCCCGACCCGCACAACCCCATTCCAGCCAAGCCCCCGTCCCCATCAGGCTAAAATAGTTCAAGCCCTTCCTTCCACTACAGCCCACTTTCCAGTTCCTAGCACTCCTCATGAGCCCATTACAGTACGAGTCCCCGAACTACCCCCCATCAGCCCAGTACGTCCCATAACCCACCCCCAGCACCCTATTTCCAGGCGTAGCCCCGACCACCCATCAGCCTATTTCCAGTCTAGTCCCCACAAAATAAGCCCATTTACGGGCAGGGGGTGCGCTGCCCTAACCACCCCCCTTATCAGCCAATTTCCAGGCTTAGGACCCCCCCCCAATCGCCCAGGACCAGGCCTAACCCCCACCCACCACCACCACCACCTGTCGAATGCCAAACCCCACTTCCAGCCTTTAGCTCTGGCCCCATCCATAGCCCATTAAGGACCAGTCCTAACCCCACCATCAGCCAACTTACAGTCCATATTAGTCAACCAACCGAGGCACATGACCAGTCCGAACCCCCGCGACATCCAGCCCACTTAGCCCCCCGCGACACATACATCGCTTACCCATGACCAGTCCAATTCTTCCCCCCGCCCCATCAGCCCACTTACTAGCCACTTCGCCTCCCCCCAGTGGGCCCATCATTCCCCGTCTCACTAACCCCCCCCCCATCAGCCCATTAACCAGTCCTAAACCCCCCCCCCATACCCAGCAGCCACTTCCAGTCTTAGGCCTCCCCCCCCCCCCGGACCATTACCAGTCCTAACCCAGGCCCCACTCAGGCCAAACTTACAGTCTTAGCTCCTCCCCACACTCGGGCCACATATACAGTCCTCAACCCCACCCAAGCCAGCCCCATCCTTAGCCCACCCATAGCCCATTACCCAGTCCTAACCCACCCCATCAGCCCAACTTCCAGGTTCTAGCTCCCCCCCCACGGCCCATTACCACGTCCTGACCCCCCCCATCAGCCCACTTAGCCCCCACATGGCCCATTACCCTCCTGAACACCCCCAATGGGACCATTACCAGTCATAACCCCACCATTCAGCCAGCTTAGAACCCCCCATGTGCCCCGCCCTTTACCTGACGATCATGACCCCGGCGACCCCATGGCCCATTACACCGTCCCCTACAACCCACCACCCCCCCCATGGCCCAGTACCAGTCCGAACCCCACAACCCATGGGCCCAGTACCAGTCATAACCAATCCCCCCTCCCTCATCAGACCACTTCCAGTTTGGGCCTCCCCCCCTCCCATAGCCCACTTACCCAAGTCCTAAACCACCTTCTCCCATATCATCCCAACTTAAAACAACAAAAAAACCCCAAAACACGGCTGCTCTCTGCCGCAGGGGCACAGCATCAAGAGAGCTCTGGCCGCCGGCAAAGCATCAAGAGCTCTGCCGCGGGGACCCCCCCCTGCCCGGCAGAAGTCCTCACTGAGCATCTTCTGCTGGTTCTTCAAGTCACAAAAACTCGGGCTTCTTTCAGAGCCGCGAGAGTTTCATTTCTCGCTGCGCCAGAGCGCCGCTAGAAAGGTAAAACTCTAGCGGTCTCTGATAAGAAGCCCGAGTTTTGTGACTTGAAGAAAGCAAGAGAAGCAGGGAGGCTTCTGCCGGGCAGGGGGGGGGCCCCGCGGCCAGAGGCTCTTGAATTGCTGTCCCCGGCAGAAAGTCAACCGGGTTTTTTTTTTATTTTTTTTTAACTGGCGATGCTGGAGACTGTTTTGTGCGCGGGGCCCCCGGCACACGCGGGCGGGCCCTGTGCAAAAAACTTCTTGCTCAATGGACGGGCCCGGCCCTGCGTATAGGGATAGCCAGAGGAAAGCTGGCAAGTACAAGAGAAAACACTTTTTCCAACCCACTGTTTCACCACGTTGAGGTCAGGCTGTGTGATGGTGTGAGTTTTTTCTTATTGTCACTGCCGGGCTGGGGCGGGCATAAGGCTTTGCGGACTCTGAATAAGCCTGATCTCATGATGATCTGTCTAGAAGCAAAGTAGGGGTCAGGTCTGGCGTTAGTACATGGAATACCAAGTGTTGTACTTTACTATACTAGGAAGTGAAAAGAAAGCTCTGGTAAGCTATTTTTTGGGTGGACAGACCTTTGCCACAGAAAAACCCAGGGGCTGGTGTCACAAGGAGTCAACATTGACTCTAGAAGGCAAAGGATTGCAGGGCTGGAGATTCAGTGAAATCCATTGTAGCCCGGGACCTAAATGGCCACCAAGGAGGCGAATAGACCAAAGGCTCCTAAACCCAACAATGTGGAGAATAACCATGGCAATTAAAAGTGGCTTTTAGTGTTTGCAAAAAAAGGCGATTTATACCCGATATTTACGTTTGGTATGACATAAAAGGAATCGGGTTTTGGGTATAGAGACATGCTTTTTTTGTGTGCATTTATATGCAAAATCCATAATGAGGAATACGAAGCCACATGAAAAACTTCACAGCAGCAAAAAAGAATTGCACTCTGACTTAGAAGTAAATATACGCTTAGGCAAAACAACAACTGTATATAAACAATTAAATTGCAATGACCTCAGTTGATAAAGAGTATTTGTATCTTCTAGGCTCATTTACAAATACTTTTCCATTTCATCTTTCTCTACATACTCCGTCGTTACGTACTTGAGCTGTACAGTCTCAAAAAAAAGTCTCCTCGTATCTGAGGTTCTAATCGAAAAAGACCTGAAGGACAGGAATCCAATTAGTACTGTATAGTTTGTTTATAGCATACAGAGAAGACAAAAGTAGTTACAGGAGGTGGAGCTGCACCCCCATAAACAAATGTTTGAGATGTGTAGAACATAACCAACCAAAGGTGGACATTTTAAGTACCAGTTAATTTTGTCCTTTCCTTAAGTCCGGATAGAACTAGCCAAGAAAAGTGGGTGGCGTTCCCTTAGCAGCAGAGTGATGGAGACCAAAAAAAAAACAATGAAAAGCCCAGGGTTCAATGACAGCTCTCCTATGATGCAATTTGCCTCAGCCACCAGAGGTCTCTTCAGTAGTCTTCATTCCGAAAGGCAGATATTGGGAGAACTCATGGCAAGCCTTCACACACAAAGCTACATCTGTTGGGGCAATCTGACAATGAATAAACAACAATAGAGAAACTACTGAACAGGAAATGTATAATCACAGAAGGCTGTCGGGTAGAAGACCCCTAGATAGAACCTGCAAAAGCCAAGTAGTTAAAATCCTAGCGGACCCAAGGATTACCGCAGCAGAAGAACAGAACAAATTACAGTCTTCAGGGTGGGGCCATGGAGGGTTCTAGCAGCAACTCCATGAAAATAAACATTAACTGATAAGTTAAAATATATACCTTCCAATATCAAGCCTGCTCATACCAGTTTCCAGACAAGTGGGACGCTACCAATGCTACCGAACTCAACTGGGTGGGAAGAAAGATACCGGCAGCCTTTGAAAAAACCCTGGAGCCAAAAAGGCAGGTCAGCCCTGCGCATTGGACATTCCAAGCGGTAAATGCTTGACCAAAAATGGAAAGTGATGCCCACTTTGCCACCCAACAAATGTCTGCAGGGGCTACAGGAGCTCCACTCCAACCCACGAGGATGCCCTGTGCTTTGGGTAGAGATGGGCATGCAAACCCTCCGGAATCGTCCAGTTTCCGTCAAAGGATATGCTGGAGGCAATGGCCTTTTTCTAATCCAGTGCCCCCAAAGTCAATTTAGCCTCCAGGTCATCCTTGCACGGGCCAGCAAAAACAGTACAAAAAGATAGTTGTACTTAGAAGAATTTGTAACCCCCAAGTACCAAGAGAAGCACCCTCCAGAATCATCACACAAGTGCAAAGGATCTTTATCCTTTTCCCCTGGACACTACTGCTTACCTCAGAGAAGGCGGGCCGGCAGACCCCTGGTTTCACATGAAGAGAGAGAAATCATTCTTAGGCAAAGACAGGAAAGGCACAGGCGGATGGAGGGCGGCACCTCCTTTGTAAAATGAAAGATAAGGATCTTGGCCCCAAAATCAGAGCCTGCAGATCAGAAATCCACCTTGCGGAACAAATTGCAACCAAGAAAGACCGTTTTGAGGCATGAAAATCCTTCAAAGTAGCATGCTTCAATGGTTCAAATGGGCGCCGATGTCAGAGCCCTGAGCACCAGACACACAGATCCCAGGAAGGGGACCACAGACCAGAGGGGAGGCACGCATATGCCCGAACCCCCTAGAGAAAGCATGAGTCATTTGGGGTGAAAGACTAGAGACCTACCAGCCAATAGCGCTTGGAAACAGGCCAAAGCTGCCACCTGAACTTTCTAAGAACTAAGGAAAAGGCCCTTCTCCAGGCCATCCTGTAGAAAAGCCAACAGAAATGCATCTTGGTCGCCTCAAGAGCCAACTGCTGAGCATCGCACCATTGCTGAAAGAGGCACCAGACCCACACATATGCTAGCTTGGTAGAACCTCCTCTGGGCTCTGAGCAGAGTGCATTCACCGCTGAAGAAGAGCCCTCATGCGTTAGCTGTCTCCTTTCAAGAACCAAACTGTAAGCAAGAAGGGAACCAGGTCCTCCAGGACCATTGGTCCATGCAGCAATAGACCCTGAGACAGAGGCAAATGAAGAGGGGCACCTGCAGGGAACCACATCAGGTCTCCGAACTATGCGTTCTTTGGCCAATCTGCGTCCACCACTAGGACAATCCTGCCTGGGTGGCGTTTTTATACGGCGAATCACAAGCTCCACCAGGGGCCAGGGAGGAAACATGTACAGCAGGTACTGACTTGGCCAAACCAGGCCAGGGCTTTAATGCCCTCAGACCCCAACTCCATGTAGTGATGGAAGAAGGGCAAACTTTGGCACTGGAGTGAGTCGCCATCAGATCCATTTTGGAGCGACTCCAGTGAAGAAGAATCAACTAAAATGCCTCCTTACTCAGCTCCCACTATCCAGGATCCAGAAAGTGCCGGATGAGGAAGTTCGCTTCCATGCTGTCCACCCTGGCAATGTTCTGAGCCAACAAGGCTAGGAGATTCTGCTCTGCCTAGGCAAAACAGAAGAGTTATCTCCAGAGCTACCCCAGTGCTCCTCATGCCACCTTGCCAATTGACATGAGCCACTGTCAAGGCAATTTCCAAAAACACTTGAACTGCCCAGTCCTCCATCAGGGACCAGAAATGCAGAAAAACCAATCTGATGGCCCTCACCTTGAGGTAGCAGATGGATCACACCACTTTCCTTGTGGTTCCAATGGTCCTGGCCCATACAGTCTTTGCAATGGGCTTCCCAGCCTGATAGACTGGCATTCGTCATCAGAAGGACCCAGGAGAAATCGTTCAACAGCATGCCCTTTCTGCTGCCACCACTGCAGGCTGGCCTTCACCATCATTGGGAGTGGAAGCCTGTGCTTGAACACCTGAGAGCTTGAGGACCACAGATTCAGCAAGGACTGCTGGAGCAGTCACATGCAAGCCGCGCACCCATGGCACCATCTATATGAATGCCGCCATCAATCAGAGGAGTTAATCACAGACTCAGAAGCCTGCTGCACAAAGAACAGCACTAGGCAATCCAACAGCCTTTTGACTTTTTTCCTCTGTCAGGAAAATTCTGCCCACTCGAATGTCGAAATGTGCTCCTAGAAACTCCAGGGACTGGGAAGGCAACAGCTAGCTCTTTCCCCAAACTGATCACCCAGCTGAGACTTTCCAAAAAGGACACCACTCCAGATGCCACCTGAGATGCTTCTGAAAGGGAACGGGCCCTGAAGAGACAGTCATCCAGATATGGATGGACATAGATCCCTCGGCGCCACAGCTGCTACCACACAGAGAAACATCCTCAAAGCAGTAGATAACCTAAAGGGGCGGGCAGCGAACTGACAGTGAAAACCAAGCACAGCAAAATGCAGATATGTTTGCTGATCTGCTCAGATTGGAATATGAAAAATACACCTCAACCAGACCAGAGAAGCCAAGAACTCCCCTTGGCGTACTGCTTGAATCACGGCGTGCAAGATTTCCATCTGGACGCCCAAGTGCTTGTTGACCCCCTTGAGGTCCAGAATAGGCCAGAAGGAACCATCCTTTTTGGGCACAACAAAATAGAAGGAGTATCTGCTCTTGCCCCGCTCGTCCGGGCACTGCCGTCTTTAGGCACAGTAACTTGTCCAAGGTGGTCCGCACAGCGGCACTTTTGATCGCAGATCCACAGTTCTTTGCATTTCAGGACATAGCTGAACTGAATGGTGTCTAGCACCCAGCAATCCTTGGTAACCCAAGCCTATCCCTGAAAGAAAAGAAGTCTGCCTCCAACTGGGAGGAACTGGGAATGAGCCGCCAAACCTTCATTGTGCAGCCTGGGAGGGTTCTCCACTGGATGGGACTGAGTCTCTTGTCTCATGCACTCCACAAAAGGACTGAGAACGAGTCTGCAGCCCAGAAGCAAAGGGGAAGAAAGACTTTCCACGCCCGTAATGATGAAAGTCCCGAGACCCCCTGGGGATACGGCCAGCGTGCCCTTGGTGGACGGTGGAGGCTGACCAGAAAGGGGCACCATCCCACTTCACAGGCCCCCTGGACCTGTCTTCCGGTGTGATGCAGCTGGAACCTATGGAGGTTAGTGAGAGAGGAAGAGCTTACCTCAGACTTGGGCTGGACAGGAGGACTCAGCGTGTGTGAAAACAGCTGAGGCAGAAGCCAGTGCCGTCAGCACAAGTAAAGCAGAAAGGGTTTAAAATGAAGTTTCCCTTCTCTAGTAGTGACGCAGGTAGAATTAGAGAAACTCATCAGGATCATCTGGCCTCAGAATCTGACGTATCGTGCAGAGAGAGGAGGTATATAAGTTCCTGGTCAGAACCAGGAAGGGGGGAGAACAGCAAGAGCAAGGAGTACGAGAGAAAGACTTGGAGAAGAGCTGAGAGTCCCAGAGGAAGTTCCATTTCCAGGGGAGGTCTTGGAGGTCTGGGAGGACCCAAAGCTCTTAGAGGAAGTTCCAGGAGAGACCAAGGGAGCAGTAGAGCAGCTGGTCTCTGGAACGACAGTCCTAGGGAGGATTCCCACACGAGCAGGAAGTGGGGCAGTGTCTCTGAGGGATTGCATGAGCCACAGAGGAACCTAGCTCAAGCTGGAGGAACTGGGCCAGGGGAAAGAAAGCCCGAGGCTAACTTCAAAGCCTGCAGTAAGGTAACAAGCTTGAAGCCTTATTTTTATAGAGAAGAGGCTGGAAGTTTTAATGGGTACAGCCCTGAGCAGGGTTTTATCTCAGAAAGATACTCAGACTCCCTACTAAGAGAGCCAAGAGAGGCAAACCAAGAAAGAGACATTATCTGTACCAGGTTTCTATAACCCTGATTTGATAAGTACCTTGGAAGAAAAGGGTTTTATCAGCCACAAGAGAATAAGCCATGCTCCAGCACATGTAAGGAATGTGATACGGAGAATATTGGGAGTGGTCCAGGCTTAATGCAGTGGGAGAGTGTTAACAGTTGTACCAGACCCTGAGCCAATGGACTGCACAATTTGTCTATCAGATGACATAACCTCTTTGTGTTAACTTCAGCCAATGTGTCCTTGTGACGTGAACAAGGAAAGAAGAAGAGATGTTCTAGCTATTTTCGTCAGTTGCTGTTTTTGTCCTGTGTGCTTTTGCAAAAGAATGGTTTCTGTCCGGGAAAGGGAATACAACCTAAGTTTTGCTTTATCACTTGACTGACTGACTCTGTTTAAAGGAGAGTAGCAGTTTATTAAAACCACAATACCCTAGGCATTGGCCTATTGGGTCCACAGAGGCTCTACTCAGGGGGTCTCCGTGACACCGGAAGATAGTAAGATTCTGTCACCCAGGTCTTCACCAGCTTCTCCAAATCGGCTCCATAAAGAAGCTTTCCCCTTAAATGCCAGTTGGACCAACCGGGCTTTGGAAAATGAGTCCACTGCCACTGTCAGAGCCAAATTCAACACTGTGACAACATTATCAGGCATCATCCCTGGCTGTCAAATGTACAAGGTCATACATGGCATCAGAAAGGAAGGCTGTAGCCGACTCCAAGAGAGACTGGATCCACTGGAGAAACTGCTCGAGATTTCAGGCTAGCACATATCATCAGCTGCAGAATAGCAGCCACCACAGCGAACTGGCTTTTTGACAACGAATCCACCTTATGTCTAGAAAATCCTTTAAAGCCGATCCGCCTTCCATAGGAATGGTGGTCCGTCAGGTAACTGCCGTGATCTCGCATCCACCTTGAGAATACCAACCCACTCAACGCACTCCTCTGGGAGAGCACAGATCTTCTTACACATCCTAACCCCTTAGTTGGGGAGGCAGGGAGTCCCACTCTGACTGGATCATATCCGTGACCGCCCTCTGAGAAACAGGAAGACAGTAGCGAATTTCTGCCCCCCTTGAAGGAGCAAGTGCACCTTGAAGGAGCAGAGCTCCTGCCTCTGTGCCGGAAGAATCCATCAAGTTCAAGGACCCTGGCAATCAATGCTTTAACTCTGGCCTCTTCTCAATCGTTCTGAAGGTGAAGTACTTTATCATCCACGTCACAGCCCACTACTAAGCCATCTGAATCCAAGTCATAGCCAAATCTCGAACAGCTCCCAGCTGTTCCCCATCTCCAGAGGGTGTCCCTCTCTGGGGACGCTTAGCCAAAGGCAATCAAAAAGGGCTGCCACTCTCAGCCTGCCACATGAGGCTGCACCCGGGGCACACAGAGTTTGCAGAGTCCTAATTTCCATGCCAGAAGGACCAGGCCTGCTTCAAAAAAAGAAAAGAATTCCGGAGAGGACAATCTGGAATCCAGAAGCACTCCTCTCTGAAATGACTCCTCTACACCAGGGGGCTCAGCCGACGCAAATCCCTTAGAGATAAGGAGCGGCTCACAGCATGGTCACTGGAACCTCTGACTGGCTGGATATCCTAACCTATAGCGTCATCCGTCACCTCCTGCCCTGAGGCATGCAAGGCTGGACTAACTATCCCTCAGGTTGAGAGAGGGGGAGCAGGCCCTCCAGGGGTGACTCAAAAGTTGCCATGCAAAAAGAGCAGAGACCAGAATCCCAAAATAAGGCACCCCACTTGCCATAGGTCAAACGCTTCCTAAAAGAAGACATTGAGAGTTAAGGCAAGTATCACAACAGCGTGTGCTAAGGCCACAGTGGCCCAAAAGCATGCACGCCTTTACTGTGATACGTGTTAACTGCGCTTTTATTGCAATGCGCATTACAGGTGCTAGGGAAGGAACATGCATTGGAGCCACTTGAGCGGAATGTGTGCTAGGACTGCGTCACTGCCAGGTGCACAATAGGTAAAAAACGCTAACATATGTAGAAAATGGTGGGAATCTCCACATCACACCAATGGTCAATAGCAGTCCACCCCAAATTGTGTCCCCAAAAGACAGAGTCGGAAGCCCCCAAGAAGGACAATGACGAGGTCAAGCCTTGGTATTCACCCCGAGAGCTCCAGGCAGAGAATTTGTGCCAAGCTCAGCTCCCTGAAACTGTTTTTACTGGCTTTGCAGCACTGCATTTAAGGCAGGCAGATCCCTTTGAGAGACTTCTGCAACCTTTAAGAGAGATCGTAGGGGTGGGGGACAGAGAAGGAAGGAGGGGGCATTGAGTTTGTGTGAGGCTGCTGCACTCTTTCAGATCCTTCCAATTTCTGGCTGCTCAACAGACTCTTATCCAGAGTAAGAGAGTGGAACTGAACCAATTTTCCCTCCTCCTATGGCTACCAAAAAGACTGCAGTCTAGTGGAGCCACCCACATCAGGCTCAAATGAGTCACCCTCAAAGTGGTCTGGCAAGAGCATATTTTTTTTTATCTTTGCCTCTCAGTTCTTCAGATTTTCTTCAAAGAGAAAATCCATCCATCTGCTGGAGACAAAATAGTGAAGAGACCTCTGGTGGCTGGTATGGGAGTGATGTCATTGGAACCTGGGCTTTTCATTGGTTCTTTGTCTTCACTGATCTGCAGGTAGGGGAACATTACACAACCCATTTGTCTCTGGAGTAGTCTAACTGGACGATATGGAAACACCGTTTTTAATTCAAATTGGGACACGATTATCTCTCCAGCAGCTCTGCTCACTTTGTTGCCGTTAGGATTGTACTTGATGTTTGATTGGCGCAGCCGCAGCACTAATAGAACTGAGGAAAAGGACCGGCGTTGAAGCGTTCTCCGGAATATCGTCACAAAGTAGCCGGCAGACCGTAACCAATCAGCAAGCGACCCAACCGGCACGCGGGTCTGGAAGATCTGCGCGGTCGCAAAAAACTAAAGAGCACGCGCTGCCGGTGGTCACTTGGCGAAATCGGCACGGCCAAGATAAGGCGGTGGGGATGGAGGAGTTCTGTGACACGAATAGGGCCGAGCAGCTCTGGGTAAGGCGAACTGTGACGTCTTGTTATTTATATAATGAATAGGTTGTTAATTTACTGAGGTTGCTGTCCTGTGGCCTGCCTTTGACATTGGGGATGGTTTTATGACTTGGGATTTGGAGGTTTCTGTTTGTCTCCAGATATGCTGCTTTCGAGGCTCACTCCATGCTTAGTTTTGCACATCTTCCACCTCGTTCTCTAGTTAGCTCATTTCCACCATTAATAGGAGCGTAGTTAACTATATTTTTCGTGCCACGGCGCGCTCGTTCGTGGATTGTGATAACATACTTCTAGCTCTGTTTTACCCCCCCCCCCCCCCCCGATACCGAGCCAACTCGTTACTCACGTTTACGGAGGGGTTAATTTTGTGTTGTGTTTAGTACCCTCAGTAGTTTTGAGTGGCTTCAGTGGTGCGTTGGACCTCGCTAGCTAAGTATAGTAATTTAGAAGGAAGAACGCAGGCAAGCACAGAAATGAGGTTAATGTTGAGGTTTTCAGTCTGTGCCTGCAGTGTGGGCTACCTTTTTTATTACTATTTTGGATGTTTGGATACTGCTTGGGGGTCATTCTGTTTCAGTATAAGTAAAGGTTTTCTAAATAGCAAGCAAGATCCGGTAAACTTTCATTTTATATTTAGTTATGATCAGTAGTGGTCTCCGCGTTTCTCTCAGGCTGTAGTAGGGAGAAAAGGAAGCAAAAAAAGGTACCAGGTTGGTGACCTGACGTGACCTTACACTGCCTGGCATCGCTAGCCTGCTGAGGGATACTTATCGAGGACATGTAACACCGGCTTTAGCGTGGCAAACTTCATGAATCCAAAGTGCCATTAGAAGTTACTAAGTTTACAAATCCTGTAGTAATGGTGATCTTGATATTTTTATTTATTAGATTTAGCTGTTTTAGTCCACATGAATACATGAGAATAAAAGCCAACAAATTCAAAAATATATTATAAGGAGAGACCTTTTTATTGCACAATAAATATTTGGGTAAGTTTTGGTGGCTATATTCATCAGCTACGAAAAATGAATTTTATTTAAAAGCTTTTCTATACCGTGCTCTTTAAAATCAGTGCGGTTTACATTTAACTTATCCTTGTACAATGAGGGAGGACCTGCATTGTACTTACATTGAACGGGAGACATAACTTGGAACTGTAATTGGAGTAACTATATACAGGATGAGCCCTTTGTCCCTACAGCGTTCAACGGTCTGGCTGGGACTCATAACTATGTACAAAGCTTGCCATATGTTTACAGTTATTTACAGTCTTACTTTATTTGCATTTGTTATTAGTTCGTTGGCCTATCAGGTGGTTGGCTTAGAGCTCCCAGTTGTCTCTGACAGAATAGGGTGTGTTGGGATGCTGTCGGGGTGGGCTGGGGTGTGGCAGATTGGGTTGTATCATTAGGCTGTGAGTAGTGTCGAAGAAACAGATGGTGCTTTAAGGCCTTTCTGAATTGGGTGAGGTCTGTGATTGCTTTGATGTTGGGGGAAGGTTATTCCAGCATGTTGGGCATAGAACGCGAAGGCTCTGTTCCTTGTTGCCTGAGAACATTTCGTTGATTCTTTGGGGATTACAAGTGTGTTGGTAGCATGGGACCTTCTTGGTCTGTTATGGGGGGTGGGGTTGAGGAGGTCTGTGAGGGAGGAGGAGGATAACTTGTGGATGGCTTTGAAGGTCAGCAGTATTACTTTGTATGTGAGCCGGCAGTCGATCGGTAGCCAGTGTAGGTCCTTCAAGATGGGGGTTATGTGGTCTCTTATGGAGATCCCAGTGAGGACGCGGGCAGCAGCATTCATTGCGAGTTGCAGTGGGTTTAATGTGCTCTTGGGGAGACCTTGTAGAATGGCGTTGGCGTAGTCAAAGTGGGGAGTTACCAGCGCTTGGAAGATTGTTCAGAAGTTGTCAGGCTGCAACATGGGTTGGAGATGTCGAAGTGTTCGGATCTTATGATAGATGGCTGTGACGGTGTTGTTTATGTGCGCTTTCGTGTCCAGGTGCTGGTCTAGCGTGACACCCAGGTAGCATACAGTGGATTTACTTGGGAGCTCTACATCTCAAACTTTTATTGTAGTGGGGGGGGGACGTTTTTGTTTTCTTGTGATGAAAAGAACCTCTGTTTTGTTGAAGTTGATTTGGAAGTTCTGTGCGCGGAGCCAGTCGGAGATTGCATCAAAGCATTTCACTAATGTTGAGAAGTCAGGTTGGTTGGAGAATGGGGCGAGTAGCAGGACATCGTCAGCATAAATCAGGCTGGAGATGTTGAAGGAGCAGATGATTTCACAAATTGGATGCATATATATGTTGAACAGGAGAGCAGAAAGTGAGGAGCCCTGGGGAACCCCCTGTCTTTGTTGAAAAGGCTTCGAGGTCTTAGGTTCCATCCTTACGTACTGCTGTCTATATGCTAGGTAGGACTTGAGCTAGGCCCTGGATTCCCTTCTCATGGAGGCGTGTCAGGAGCTGCTCATGATTGACTGAGTCAAATGCAGCGGCGATGTCCAGGAAGATAAGGGTATATCCGTTTCTGATGTTATCTATTCCTCTGCTTATGGTTAGCGTGGTGAGCAGCGTCTCAACTCCATGCGATTCTCTGAAACCGTGCCGACATGGATTCAGGGGGGCAGTGGTATCGATGTGCTGCTGAATTTGCCTTTGGACGACCTTCTTAATTATCTTAGGCAGCAGGGGGATACTTGAGATGGGGTGGTATGATTTGGCCTTCTGGGGGTTTAGCTTGTTTTTTAGTAGGGGCCGTATGGATGTTTGAGGGTTGATGGGAAGGTTCCTGTTGAGAAGGATAGGCCCATGATCCTGGCTAGGATTGGGCTGAGTTCTGTGCGCATTGATCTTATCCAGAATACTGGGCAGGGTTCTTTTGGGGCAGTTGTAATGTTGATGGCTGCAATGATGTCCTGGATGCTTCTCTCGGATGGTGGTGTGAGTGCGGTGAATGGCATGCGATGGTATGGGTTGACTAGGTGTGGGTTTCGTGGCTGTGTCAACTTTCTTGGACTTTGCCAGTAGGTAGGTAGCGTATTCTTGGGGTTGTAGTAGGTTGGGGGGGGGGGGCGCTGGTTCTTTCGTTAATGCTTTTCAATGACGGTGTGAGGGGACTTGTTTTGATAGTGACCAGAAAGTGACAGGTGGTAGACTTTTTTTGTTTCATAGTACGTTCCTTATCGTCACTCCAGTCCAGTCCCTTTACTTCTGAGTTGCGCAACCCTTCCAGCAGCTTGGAGGCTGAGCCCATCTTTTTTGAGGATGGTGCGGTATAAATACCACTGGCACCATCCACAGATCCCAGTATTCTCAGCCTCCAAGCAGCTGGAGGGTTCCATAAGCCAAGAGCTTACTGGAGTCTTCTGTTTTTAATTTCACCGTTAATTCTAGTTAGTTTCAATTTAATTTTATTTATTTATTTCCTTTACTTTCTTGCATTTGATTTGGTATCCACATTAGACTCTGCACCTTTTTAAATTTCTTCTCCTCCCTCACCCCCCCCTCCCTCCCCTGTCTGTCGCCAAGCTCCACAGAGGAGGTGGTTTACCGGCAGCTACGAGGAGGATCGCGAAGGCCCCTCTCTCCCTCCAGGTCGGCCGGCTTCCCGCAGACCTACTCTTAGGCCTGTCCTGCCTCGCGCCGAAGCCCTCCGGCGGCTGAGCGCTTGAGGTAGCAACGCGTGGCTCACCCGCATCCTCCGTTTTCACGGAGCAGTACCGGGAGCCTTGGGGGTCTTGAAGCCTGCTCTGGAGCCCGGTTCCTATGCCGATCAAGACTCGGCGTTGTGAATTTGTTTGGCGGCGTGAGCAGAGCTGCCGATCGCCGTATAGGACTCCACGTGGCTGAGGCCTACCACGTGTGAGCCTCCGGAGTGCTTCTCTCTTCAGCGGAGAATCGCAGTGCAGGAACAGCAAACCGCAAGTACTGGGAAGCGATTTTAGTGTCTGATTTCCTCCTATTTGGATGCTTGTCTTTAATTTAATTTCTTTCTTTCTTTCTTTATTCCCTGGCCGGGTTAGTTAATAGTTTGGGGGGGTTGGTGAGGGCTCTATTGTATTTACTACCTAGAGGCCTCTCTCCTTATTCCCATTGGGATTGAAGGCATTTTTTTGAGAGTATATATTTTATTATAAAGTTGCCTACTGTTTATCAGAAAAACCTGTATTTAAAGTGGACATGACTGGCAAAACACGGTGCCCGTCTTGTGGCACCCGTAGGGGCACTGACTCCGAATCAGGAATCTGCAGGGTTTGTGCTGCAGAGGCTGCTTCGGCGGAACAAGGTATTCAATTGTCCATGTCCCAATCTATGCAGGGGTCAGGGGACCTTTTGGAGGGGGTGAGGGTCTCCCACCTCCCCCCCCCCCCCTTCTTCCTCGGTTTTGCCGGTCTCTTCTCTTCTCCCCCCCCCCCCCCCCCCAGCAGTGGAGGAGGAGAGTACCGGGGACCCCTTCTCCCCTGAATTTGTTCTTTTACTACACAAGGCCTATTGTTTGCGCTGGCAGGGGCTCGAAGCTGGTGAGCCGAGTGTGGTGAAGGGGGGGGTGAGGGGTCCAGACCATGGAAGACAAGCTCCCAGGACTCAGGTGTCCCTCTTAAGCGCGCAAGGCTAGTGAGTGAGGAGCCTCTCACATCCTTCTCGCAGGCTACTCCGGCAGGGGAGGTCTCGGACAAGGATTTAGGTGAGGATGGGGAGGAGCTTGAAGAGGGAGAGATTCCAGAGGAGGATCAATCCCGCATAGTATGTGTTTTTAGGTGAGAGGAGCTCCCGGCGCTGATTAATGAGTCCCTCAAGGTACTCAATGTGACTTTGGACGTTCCAACAGAGGAGGAAGTGTTGGAAGATCCTTTAATCCAAGCTGTGAGGAGGTCTCAAAAGGTCTTTCCGGTTCACAGGGTGGTGCGTCAGATGATCCAGGAGGAATGGGATCAACCAGAATCAAGTTTGAGAGGAGTACGTTCCATGTCTCTGCTGTACCCTTTGCCAGAACCGGATAAAGAACTGCTGAGGTCTCCCAGGGTGGATGCAGCAGTATCTGCAGTGACAAAGAAGACGACTATTCCGGTCGAGGGTAGTGCGGCTTTGAGGGATTCTCAAGATAGAAAATTGGACACACTACTGAAGCAGGGCCTTTGATGTTAGTGCGCTTGCCTTACAGGCCTCAGTTTCCGGGGCTTGGGTGGCTTGGGCCTGTTTGAGGTGGTCCCAACAACTTCAACTAGCGGAGGCTCCCTCAGGGGACACCCAATCTATTTCAGCTAGGTTGGAGTCCGGGGCTGCCTACCTGGCGGACAGCCAGTACGACCTTATTAGGAGCCTAGCTAAGAACATGGCCTCTGTGGTAGCAGCTAGGCGATATTTATGGCTCCGTAATTGGGCAGCAGATGCCTCTTCAAAGACGCACCTGAGTCGTCTCCCCTTTAAGGGGAAGCTACTGTTTGGTGAAGACCTAGATAAGTTGGTTAAGGACCTTGGCGTAACGAAGGGAGGCAGACTCCCGGAGGACAGACCAAAAACAAGTTCGCTCGCTAGCTCCAGTGCGCAATCAGCCAAGGGATCCCCGGAGATTCGCCCAGCCAGATCGAACCCCTTTCCCAGGGGCCGTTTCCCTTCGAGGGGTCAAAGCTTCAGAGGGTTTCGGGGGGGCAGGGAGAGGTTTTGGGACCTCCTCCTCCTCCGTGGGACCTAGAAAACCTCAGTGACAAAACCGGGGGTCCAGGAGGGCGGCCCTCTGGTGGGGGCTGTTTAAGGTAGTTCTTCCCGCCTGGTCCTGGGTCACGTCCGATCAATGGGTCCTGGAGGTGATCCGAGAGGGTTATGCTCTCGAATTTGCAAAGCAAATACTTCCAGCCTTTATTCAGTCTCCCTGCGGTTCTCCAGTAAAGAGGGCAGCAATAGAGACAACTCTTTCACGGCTCATAGCGCTCGGAGCGGTGGTCCCTGTTCCACCAGACCAATGCGGTTCCGGTCGGTACTTGATTTATTTTGTGGTACGAAAGAAGGAAGGCTCCTATCGCCCGATCCTGGATCTAAAGCAAGTCAATCGCTGTCTCAAAGTGCCTCATTTCCGGATGGAAACTCTTAAGATCGGTCATCGTGGCTGTAAGGAGCGGGGAGTTCCTGACTTCATTGGATTTGACGGAAGCTATTTGCATATACCGGTCAGAAAGTCCCATCAACAGTTCCTGAGATTCGCGGTGGTGCCAAGAGGTCATTTTCAATTCCAGGCTCTGCCCTTCGGTCTAGCTACGGCTCCAAGGACTTTCACCAAGGTGGTGGTGGCTGCTGCGGCCCTACGAAGAGAAGGAATACTAGTACACCCCTATCTGGATGTTTGGCTGATATGGGCAAAGTCAGAAGAGGAAAGTCGCTCGGCCACTGCCAGAGTGGTAGAAGTTCTGGAAGAGTTAGGGTGGGTCATCAATCGGGTAAAGAGCAGGTTGATGCCCTCCCAGGAGCTCGAGTATCTCAGAGCGAGGTTCAACACCAACAGAGGCAGGGTGGTTCTGTCCAAGTCGAGATCAAGAGACCTAAGGATCCTGGTCACGCAATTTCTGAGCAGGCGAAGAGCCCTACGGCGTGGCATTACCTTCAATTGCTGGGAACCATGGCTGCAGCAATAGAGGTAGTACCGTGGGCCAGGGCTCACATGCGGCCCTTGCACCGGGCCCTGTTGCGTCATTGGTCCCATCAGCATCATCCTTTGTCCATGCAGTTGCCCTGCGCTCCTCGAACCAAGAAGGCCCTCCAGTGGTGGCGGTACCCAAGGAATCTGGATTGCGGGATGCCTCTCGAGCCTCCGCAATGGTTGCTGTTGACGACGGATGCCAGCCTAACAGGCTGGGGAGCGCATTGCGAGGACCAGTTCGTCCAGGGTCGCTGGACGTCACTGGAATTACGGGCGGTAGTCCTGGCGCTCATGGCACTCGAGTCCTTAATGCTACAAAAAGCAATTCACGTCCTCTCCGACAATGTCACCGTGGTAGCTTACATCAACCGCCAGGGCGGCACAAGCAGTCCTGCCTTGGAGAAGGAAGCGGACAGCTTATTCCAATGTGCCGAGGTCTGGTTGGAGGCTCTTTCAGCTCAGCACGTGGCCGGCACGGACAACATTACGGCCGATTTCCTCAGCAGGTTCAAGATAGACCACGGGGAGTGGGAGCTGGAGCAGGAGGTCTTCGACCAGATAGTAGCCCTTTGGGGTCCACCAGTCATGGACCTCATGGCACGGTATTTTTCCGCCAAGGTAAGCCGATTTTTCAGTTGAAGGAAGGAAAGGATGTCCGAAGGCTTAGATGCTCTGGCCCAGAAGTGGCCTTCGGAGGGTCTCCTGTATGTGTTCCCCCCATGGGCTCTCATCGGAAAGGTTCTGCAGCGGGTGGAGGCTCACCAAGGTTTGGTAATCCTCATAGCTCCAGATTGGCCTTGCCGCCCCTGGTATGTGGACCTGGTGAGGTTGATCGCCGACCGGCCTTGGCAGCTTCCCTGCAGAAGGGATCTGCTGAGGCAGGGCCCGGTTCGGATGCCTCACGTGAATCGATTCTCGCTTACGGCCTGGCTATTGAAAGGGCGCGGCTCCTGAAGCGGGGTTTTTCGGGATCGGTAATCTCGACTGTTGAGTGCTAGAAAGCGCTCGACCTGTCTCTCCTATGTAAGAGTTTGGCGCATCTTCGAAGCATGGTGTGCGGAGCACCGGAGGAAACCTCTTTCGGCCTCTATTCCAGAGGTTCTGGAGTTCTTGCAAGCGGGTTTTGACAAAGGCCTAGCGCACAGTTCCTTACGGGTCCAGTTGGCAGCCATTTCTTGCTATAGAGGTAAGGTCCGCGGAAAGTCATTAGGGGCCCACGCGGATGTGTCCAGGTTCCTAAGAGCGGTCAGGCGCCTACGGACCACAGCAGAGATTGGTCATCCCCCCTTGGGATCTCAACTTGGTGCTAAATGCCTTGACCAAGGAACCCTTTGAGCCGTCAAAGGAAGCCTCTCTAAAGGATTTGACACTGAAGACGGTTTTTCTGGTCGCTATTTGCTCGGCCAGACGTGTCTCCGAACTTCAAGCGCTGTCCTCCCAGCCCCCCTTTCTTTCATTTTTAAAGGATAAAGTGGTTTTACGGACAGTACCTTCTTTCTTGCCCAAGGTCATCTCCCCCTTTCATGTGAACCAGACAGTTACGCTCCCGTCGTTTTCAGCGGAGGGGCAAGTGGGGAGGGGCAGGAAGCTGCGCCTCCTGGACGTTCAGAGACCCTTGAAGCGTTACCTCTCCCGCACTGCGCCTTTTTGAAAGTCTGCCCGTCTGTTCATTCAGTTTGGAGGGCCGCACAAGGGGGAAGCGGCGGCTAAGGCTTCCATCTCCAGGTGGATCAGGGAAGCTATTGCTTCCGCCTATATCCTCAAGGGAAAGCAGGTTCCAGGGGGGCTGCCGCTCATTCTACGCGGGCGCAGGCTACCTCCTGGGCAGAATATAGCTTAATTCCGCTGCTGGACATTTTGTAGGGCGGCTACATGGTCCTCGCTACATACCTTTTACCAGACACTACAGACTGGACGTTCAGAGTTCAGCTGATTCTCGGTTTGGGGACGCGGTACTTCTGTCCGGGATAACGGATCCCACCTTAGCTTGAACTGCTCTGTTACATCCCAGAAGTAAAGGGACTGGACTGGAGTGACGATAAGGAAAAAGTAATTAGACCTTACCTGCTAATTAGTGTTCCTGAAGGAACGACAGTCCAGTCCCTGATCCCACCCGGTTCTTCGATTGGCGTAATGTACTAGTGGATATGTGAGGATCAGCGGACCGAATTCAGGGCCAGGACATAGTGGATGGGTCCCTTGGTACAGGTACGATGTGCCAGAGTGAAGGATGGCTCGGTCAGACTCGGGTAAACCTCCTCCTTCCCTTCCCCAGCCCCCCCCTTTTTTTCCTCCTTTAACTTAAAAAAAAAAGGAAAACATTGAGTGAGTTAGTTGTGGTGGTATTTTATATAGGCTATTAATGGAATTTTCGTTAAGTCTGTTTTTTCATTAGATTACTGGGATCTGTGGGTGGTGCCAGTGGTATTTATACTGCACCATCCTCAAAAAGGATGGGCTCAGCCTCCAAGCTGCTGGAAGGGTTGCGCAACCCATAAGTAAAGGGACTGGACTGTCATTCCTTCAGGAACACTAATTAGCAGGTAAGGTCTAATTACTTTTTAACAAATTGAGTTTTAAGCCTTTTCTTATAATACTGCTCCTGATGGTAACTTTTGAATGTCTTATGTTTCTGGATTGTTCTGAATCTTTTTATAATGGTCTGGTCCTGATTGATCAGAACAGGTTTATATAATTTGCTTTACAGAGATCCTTGACATATGTCACCTCGTTAAAGCTTTTGTTTACTTAAAGTGCTCTTATTTTAATCTCCCAGGAAGAGTTATGCTGTTTATGCAATCATTAATTCTATGTAGTTGTTCCACCTTACTTGTCCAATATGAAAATTCTTTCTTATTGAGAGTAGTAATTATTCCTGTTTTTTATATGGCTGTTCCATTAATAGCTCATTCATAATAACCAACTTGAGGTCTGTTTTTCTAAATTGCATAGAAACATGATGGCAGAAAAAGACCACCATGGCCTATCTGTTCTTCCATATGAACGACAAAAGTACCCTTTTTTTTATTTTTTAGAGATCCTTTGTGTTCCATGCTTTTTTGAATTCAGATACTGTCTTTGTTTCTACCACCTCCACTGGGAGACTATTCCATGCATCTACCACTCTTTTCGTAAAGAAATATCTCTCTGCATATTACTCCTGAGTTTATCCCGTTTCACCTACATCAGCTATTAAAATGGACTGTTTTCAATTCATCCTGCTAGACCAGTCCAGACAAGCAGGTTTATCTCCCCCTAACCAGCAGATGTTGGAGACAGAAAAAAACAGCAGCCTGATTGGCTGGGCTCTGGTAGGCATATAGGTATACCTCTAGGGGTCCCCCCCAGTATTTTCTCTGCCTCCAGCAGATGATGGTGTTCTCTTAATTTTCTCTTCAGGTTTCCTTATTTGTCTTTTTTTATCTATTGCTGGACGTGTCCAGAGCGTACAGGAGGTGTCCCCCTGGACTTCCCAGCCCACGTACTTGCAGTGCTAGGTGAGCTCCTGATCACGAGGATCAGTTGAGCTCCCTTCAACGGGGGGACTCTGGCTCCTGGCCACAAGAGCCTGGTCTACCGGTAGCAGGCGAAGCCTTCAGCACTCTGCAGCAGTTTTGGTTAAACTACCTGCTCGGCTGTCTCAGTGCTGTGCATCTGCCTTGGCTCCCCTGCTCTACTACTGCTCCTGCTGTTACTCGGCTACAGTGAGTTTTTACACCCCCTCCCCCTCCCCCCCCCCCACCCCGTCGCCGCTCCCACATGGTTGCCTGTCTCCTCTCTCCTGGGACGCTTGATTGGCCTCATTTTACTCCCTCCTTGCTCCCAGCGCATTCCTTCGTCAGTCCAACTGAATAGGGGCGAGATCGTGTGTGTGTGTTTTGTGTTTGTTTTTGTTTTTTTGTTTTTTTTTCTTGATGGGCTTTGCGGCAGCCACCTTAGCAGCTCCTTCAAATTGCATAGGCCCGTTCGTGGCAGCCATTTTGTAGCGGGAAACTCCACGGCTTTGTAGCAGCACTTGATCCTCCCCCTGGGTTTTCTGCATTTTATTCCAGTGGTCCTGCCTGAGTTTAATGGGCTCCAGCGTCTTTCCTCTGGTCGTTTTTGGCTGGGGGCAGGGCGGCAACCTTCCTCATCAGAGGTGCATCGTTTGCAGCAGGAAACAGAAGGATTTGAGAGAGAGGGTATGTTCAGCATGCTTCTCTTCACCTGGATAATCTTCCACGGCAATTCCTAATGCTCTCTCCAATACAGACAGCTTTGTTCTCTGCTCCACTTCCCCCGGCAGACCCTCAACTCGTGCATCCCGCAGAGGCATCTCTAAAACCCTCCACTTCTTATATACAGTCTCCAGCCTCTTCCTCTCAGTTCCTGATGCACCATGAGAATTCTTCCAGACTTCAGATGCCCAATTCCTAGCTCTCTTTAAACAGGTCTGGTCCATCTGGCGCTCTGACTCATCAGTGGTTGGTTCAGAGCATTTCTCTTCTTTTAACAAGGCATCCTCTACTTCAGCCTCCTGAAAACGTTCTCAAGGGAATTGGGTTCCCAAGGGTAGCCGCCCTCCCAAAGAAGAATCGTGGGGCTTGGAAGTGTGGCATATGGACATGTCTTCAGTGGGCGACATGAGAAACTCTTGGCCACATTAGGAAGCATGGGTATACCAGAACACCTGATTGTTCTCTTGCACAATCTGTACATTGATCAAGAAGCAACAGTTTCGAACCAAACAAGGAGAAATAGAATGCTTTAAAATAAGCAAAGGTGTATGAGGCTGCATACTTTCCCCCTACCTGTTTAATTTATCTGCAGAACAAATCATCAGAGAAGCAGGATTGTATGAAGACCACCAGAGGTGTGGAGATTTGTGGATGACTCATCAACAGCCTTTGTTATGCTGATGATACCACATTACTGGCTGAAAGTGAAGATGATCTGAAACACTTGCTTCTCACATCAAGGAGCATAGTCTTAAAATGGGCCTGTACCTTAATGTAAAGAAGACAAAGATCATAACTGACTGGCAAAATCAATAAGCTCATCGTTGAAGGAGAAGAAATTGAAATCGTGGACAACTTTAACGCCAACCTATCTGCACAATTTTTAAACGCCACAACCTAAATTATTTCATCTACGCAGACGACATCATGTTGTTCGCCCCCTGTGACATAGATAACCTTAATTATGACGTAATTGCAACTTGTCTCTATGACAGTGGCTCCACTCAATTCATATGGATATTAATTAAAAAAAAAACTGAAGTACTATTTGTATCCAGAAGCTCAAATTCCCCCCCCCCCCCCCCCGGCTGCTGTCAACCTGTTTGACATCACCCTGCCAGTCAAATCCGAAGTGAAATATCTAGGAGATACCCTGGACAAAACCCTAAGCATGACACATCACATAAAACAGACCGCTAAAACTATATTCTTTAAACTCCAGAACCATCCAACAACTCAGACCCACATTAGTGATTTCAGATCAGTTGTCCAGGCTCTTATAATGCCACATTTAGATTTCTGTAATGGATTACTACAAGGCACATCCAAGAAGAATCTGCACATCCTACAAAGGGCCCAAAACATTACTGCTCAGATTTATTTTTAAAGCCAAACTATCCGATCACATCTCCCCAATTCTATACGCTCTCCACTGGCTACCTGTTGTCAGTAGGATTCAATATAAAACACTAGTCACCATTTTTAAACTCATTAATGAACTTGCTCCCTCACATCTATCAACATTTAATCCAGACCCCCTCAGACTAGAATAAGAAGAAAAGCAAACCTTAACATGCTTCTAATTCCCGATTCTGTGAGAAAATTGAAGCAGGTAACTACCAATACTGCCTTCTCTTATTATGCTCCCAGTCAATGAAACAAACTTACCATGCAACCTGAGAGAGATTAAAGACCTTATTTCTTTCAGAAAGGAGCTTAAAACATACCTTTTCACCCAACACTATCACAACTTACAGCCCACACTCGAGCAACTTGCACAAGAATACACGAATCAACTAACACAAGTTTATCCGACCAAACTCAAGACTCACTTTACATTACATGTTCCCACTTACAACCCTGATACTTTGTCCCTACTGAATGATAGTCAGTCCATTAATGGCTGTTATAATTAGTCTTTATGCCTATTATAGAATTTACACTTTAGTATTTCCTGTAATGGTTATTATAAATAGCTATTCTGCCTATTATTACTATTCTTTACTATCATCTGTAAATAAGTAATTTTTCTCAACCTATGTAAATAGTTAATACGTTCTTTGTATGATAGTTACAGAAGTGCTCAAAATGTTCCATGTAAATCAATATTTAATGTTTAAATGTTCTTTAACACGTTCTATGTAAACCGCCCCTGATCACTGGAAGGGGTGGTATAAAAAAGCGCACAAATAAATAAATAAAATAAATAAACTTACTTGTATTGACTATCAATAAAAAAAGCAACAAGCAGCCAAGAAATCCGACGACACATTGCTCTTGGCAGAATGGCTATGAAAGACCTAGACAAGATTCTCAAGAGCAGAAATGTCTCTCCAAACAAAGATTCGACTCGTTCAAGCCATGGTATTTTCAATAACATATGGATGCGAAAGTTGGACAGTGAAAAAGATAGACAAGAAGAAAATTGATGTCTCTTGAATTATGGTACTGGCGGCGAGTACTGCATATACCATGGACTGCCCGAAGAACAAACCAGTCAGTACTAGAGGAGATCAAACCTAAGCTTTCTTTAGACTTCGACTTTCATAATTTGGACACATAATGCGAAGAAAGATCATTAGAGAAAGACATCATGCTTGGCAAAATAGAAGGTGGACGCAAAAGAGGAAGGCCTGCAATGAGATGGATCAATACAATAACAGCAGCTATGGGTGCAAGTCTGTCAACAGTGTGCCGCTTGACTGAAGACTGAACACAATTTAGGATAACTATCCAGAGGGTCGTCATGCACCAACTCGATAGCACTTAACAACAATAGTCCTGGCTGGCATCCTGCCTAGTGGGTGAAAATTGACTTTGACCTTCATCCTTCATATCCCTACCCAGTGGGGACAGCTTCAAAACCTTACACCATTCTCAATTCTTCAAAGAGCATCCAGAACAGGGAGCAGGCTTGAAGCTTCACCCCACTCCCTGCATCGTAGGCCTATCATGACTGCCCTGGCAAATTTTAAAAGCAGGTGCCAAAAGGTGTGCCTGTGTGCCTCACCATAGGCCCTTTGGTGAGGCTCTTAGGTGGGGAACTGAGGTGGGGCAAGTTACTCTCCATTCTTGACCTTTATCCTTCCCCCTGAGCACCTTCTAATAAGCAGCGAAGAGTAGCAACTCATCCTGCCAATACAGAGTATGGACTGACGCCTCTGACCTCACTATGCCACCAACCCTACAGTTCTCTATTCCACCTTCTCACCACACAAGCAACTCCGTCTACTGACCAGTCAAGAGTACAAACTGAGTAGTTTACCGCACACATGGCGCACACCATCGCAAAACTCCTGCCACAACCTGTACTGTTCATCCATAAGATTCACAGATTTCTTCCTAAGCCCCAGAAGCTCAACTGGATGACCTCCCATCAAATATACGCCATCATCTTAGCACTGATCCTGTTCTCTACTACTACTACTACTACTACTACTACTACTACTACTACTACTCTACCCTTATAACAGCCCTTCAAGTTCCACCTACCTACCTAGCCTATCATTCTCCAACATGTCTAACCACCTACAAGCACTCCAATGGGAGACCTTCCAGACTTATTCAAATACAACCGTCGACCCATGACACTACACATCATTCACAACCCACCCAAATCCCCCCCCATAACTATAGGTCTTATTAACGCTAGATCCATATTTAAAAAGACAAATATCATCACATTCAAGACAACCACATTGATATTCTTTGCATCACTGAATCATGGCCAAGTTATCTTGAACCAAGTAACACCCCTCAAATTCACAGCTTTCAACTGCCCTTGCACCCACAAGTGAGGTGGTGGAGTACTTATCCTAGCCTGAACAGACCTGAAGCTTAAGACTTCCAGATCCATAAGCACTGAATGCTGTGACATTATCAGCATAGAAAATAAATACATATCCATCTGCCTGATCTACAGACCCCCCCCCCCCCGCCACACCCTTGGAAGATACATCCTCAACTCAGTATACTCTAACTCCCCTCACAAGCCTCTCATAGTACTAGGTGACCTGAACCTCACTTCTGCATCTAGCAAGGAGGAAGCAAACTTTTACAAAGCATTGGAGTCTCTTCTCAACCAAATTCTCACAGGACCTTCCTATCGCTCTGGATTCACCCCGGACCTCATATTTGCCCCAACAAGTATAGTAGACCATGGAAACATATCACCCACAGTCACACCCATACCCTGGTCGGACCACCATGCCATACTATTCAATATCCACCTTCCCTCCCCCCCCCCCATCAACAAAAATCCCAGAGAATAGCCAACCCTACAAGATGCTTCAAAGCATTTGATAAAGACCAGTTCCTTAAGGACATCCTTCAACTCCTGCCTCAGGATGTTACTGATCTGGATGAGGCAATCAGCATCTGGAACACCACCATCAGTGCTGCATCAAAACTCCCAAATCGAGCAAGCCCACAGCACAATGGAAACGGGCCAAGATCAGCTCCATGGTACTCCATAGCAATAAGAGAAACAAGACAAATCTATGTCAACATGAACGTCAATGGTGACTTAACAAGTCTGAAATCACTTTAAAGCAATACCAAACAATGCAACAAGAATATAACATCCTAATCAACAATAACAAACAACAATATCACACCAACCTCATTTTAAAAGCCTTCAACAAGCCCAAATAACTTTTTCAGCATTGTACGCACCTTCACAAAAGACCCAACTCTGAAGGATGAGACATGATACACCCTCAAACTTTTGTTGACTTCTCATATCCAAGAACAAACCCCTGCCGACAACACTATGCTCGGACGACATCTCCACTGACATGCCAACCATGAACAAAAGATCTAACACCACAAACTATTGGAATGACTTCAACATCCCCTCCAACCGAGAAAATAGCCCACACCATAACCACCCTAAACACAACCCCAGCTCTGACCCTGTCTGGTGACATGGTTCAAGTCTGCCAAGGAGGACTAGATCTATTGCATCCAAAAGATAATAAGCTCTTCACTTATCCAGGATTACATGCCCTCTGTACTCAAGCAAGCTAATATCCGTCCTATCCCAAAAAATACATTCTCCCACAGCTCCGACCCATCAACTTAATGTCCAATTTACAGCCTCCCTTTCCTTTCTAAAATAATCAAAAAGATAGTGACCTAGAGCTTAGCACAGCCTTCCCACTCCTCCCCTCCTGCGAAGATTGGGCAAAGGTTTCATGTGGTTTTAGGACTTAGGCTGCAGGGGAGTAGCATAGAGACCAGCACTGTTGCTGCTTGGGCTTCTTGGAGGGTGGGTACCAGATTGAAATCTTCTTTTTGTACTGAATCTAAACTCCTAAAGAAGCGTATTTGGCATCTGTTTGAGAACTGGTCCTGAGAGGTGTTAAGTCATTCCTAGTACTGCAAACTTGCTGGCTGTTCTTTACTTCCTCTGAAGTGGTTTTGACAGGGGCCTCTGTTTGCTGAGGGTTCAGGTGGTGGCCTTAGCTTGTTCTGGCCTCACACCTGGATGTGGGCAGGTTCTGAGGGGAGTTGAGCATGTTCATCCTACCCTGTTTTTGTTGCTTCCCTCTGGGATCTCAATTTGGATCTTCAGGCCTTGGTGACTGTGCAATTTGAGCCCATGAGGAGGGTTACGCTCAAGGATTTGTCTCTAAGACAGCCCTTTTTGTCTCAATCTGTTTGGCAAGATGCATCTCAGGGTTGCAGGCTTTGTTGTACCGAGATCCCTATCTAATCTTTTTGGTAGAGGCTTTGTATAAATGGCTCGTTTTTTTTTTTTTCTTCTTTCTTGCCTAAAAATGGTTTTGGCATTCCACATCAACCAGGTGATCTGTTTGCCAGCATTCTGTATGGAACAATGCCAAAGGAAGAATAAAGACCTTCACCTGGTGGACATTAGGCGGGTGCTTCTCCTGTGCCTGAAAGTTGCTAATACTTTCAATATGTCGGACAGGCTCTCTGTTCATTTTGCAGGCCTGCGAAAGGACAAAGTGGCCACAAAATCTACCATGACCTGCTGGATAAAGGAGATGATAGCCTTAGCCTATCTGTTGGGAAGTACACCAGTCCTGGAGGGTTTGCATGCCCATTCAGTGTAGGCACAGACTTCCACCTGGGCAGAGCATAGTTTGGTCACTCCTATAAACATCTGCAAGGTGGCACCGTGGTCAACATTTTCCACTTTTGTCAAGCATTGTCGGGCAGACACTGCCTTTGGTGCAGAGATCCTAAAGTGTGCCATGTCTTCCTGCCCAGTAGAGGTGTAGCTTTGGTATGTCTAGGTCTTGCTTTCTGGACTGACCTAGCAGGACAATTATGAAAGGTGGTGATTTTACTTATTGGATAACGTTCTTCCCTTGGGTCCTTTTACTGACCTAGCAGGACTTGCCCCTGGAATCTGAAATAGTCTAGTCTGGTCTGTAATGCTGTGACTTGCTTAAGCCTGGTCTGTTCTGCTGCGATTTGTTGTCTTGTGCAGTTGTTTAGCCCTGCAGGCTACATTCCTCTTGGTTGACCTTCAGCCCGCAGGGTGTTCTCTATATAGTTCTGTTCTTGGACTGATAGCCCTTGTTGCCCTCACTGGGGCGGTGCAGCCAGGAACTCTTATCCATGGCTTGGGTACGAATACTGAGGTTTGTATTCTTTCTAGGTGCTCCAGAGATAGAGCAGGATGAAGTCATGAGAAGGACTCTCTGGATTTTATTCTCCTCTTCTCTGCTGGTAGGGAACATAACCCACTTGTTTTGGACTGGCCTAGCAGGACTCCAGGAAAGGACAATATTCAGTAAGTGGAATGTCGTCTTTGCCATTGTCCATGGTTCAGGACAAGTTGGAAAGAAAACAGCATGAAGCATAGCTACTTATGACTTCTGAACAGACTCGCTGGTGTTAGGTTTGGTGACTATGTAGGGAAAGACTGGAGAGGGGGATAATGGAGTTTTAGGAAAATGGAGGTGAGACTGGCAGAGAGAACATTTTGGATGGAAGGGCATTAGGAAGGGTAAAAGGAGAGGAGAGAGATGATGATGATGGTGTTGGTAGTATGAAATGGGGATGGGGTGAGAGATAAGGAAGGGAAGGAGCATGTGAGCAGGAGGGAAAAGCGGTGAGAGGAAGGGATATGAGTGAGAATGGGAAAAGTGAAAAACCATGCATGGGGGGACTAGGAGACTAGTCTCTGGGTTGAAGGTTAAAAGTAGAGATGTGATTTAATGGGGTGGGGGTATAAGATTGGTGAGGAGGAGCCCAGAAGAAAGGGAGAGGTCTAAAAGGTATGAGGATGGAAATGGAACCAGAGGTACAAGGGGGCATGTGAAAGCTTGGTATAAGTAAGACAGTAGAATGGGGATGAGCATCAATGAAGGAGTTGGGATTAATGAGATGGTGATGAGAACTGGGAAGAGGAGGGTATGAAAGGCTGGAGAGGGAGGGAAGGGGAATTAGAGATGAGAGCCACTATGAACAAACGTTTTGTTGAACAGTAAAAAACTAGACTAGAAAGGGGGGCTGTTACTTCTGGAGAGAAATCTGAAATTGTGAGTATATACTTCTGGGAATTTTTCTGAAAGGAATTTTTTTCTTTTAAAGCTAATTAATCTGTGAACCCACTATTTTTTGTTAAATCAGTCAGGGCCTAGTAGCAACAGTTTAGGATTCAATTGAAAACACAGAAGAGAACTTTCTGGTTACCTTTCATACCCAGTAGAGAGCTGTAGTTTAAATTTCATAGTCACTCAGGGCCTAGCATCAGCAAAGTACTTTTAGTTTCAATTTAAAACACAGAAGAGAGCTTTCTGGTTAACTTCAGAATCCAGCAGAGAGCTTGTAGTTTAAATTTCATAATAGGTTAGAGCCTAGCAGCAGCAAAGAGCTATAATTTAAATCAAATCAGAATATAGCTTACCTCAGCAGCACAGGACAGGGTACTGTGTAGCAGCCCTCTTTTAATAAGTGTTATATCCCTCCCTCCCTCCCCACACCCACCCTCCCCTGGGATAATCACAGCTTTATAGGTACTTGCACAACTTAAAAGACAGGAGGTGCTCTCAGGTGAAGCTCATTACCCAAATCAGTCATACACTAAGGACCTGAGATTAATTAAGCTTCAGGTGAACAAAGTATATTAAACTTATTAGGTACAGTTTTAGTGGTATAAATATCCATAGCACCCTTTAGTACGTAAAGAACTTAAAGATCTAAACACAAACTTAAAACTAAGATGCAGACAGCAGTCCAGCAGCGGGATGTGGGCTTTCCAGTCTTTTGCATTGAGTGTCACATGTATGATTTTCTCCCAGCTGGTGAGAGGTCTTACGTGTGCACTAGGTGCAAGGAGCTCTTTGCTCTCAGGGAACAAGTCCGTTCTCTAGAGGCTAAAGTAGCAGACTTGGAAAGCATAAGACAGACAGAGAGGTACATAGATGAGACCTACAGGGATATAGTCCTGAAGTCCCACCTCCAGTCTGGCAGCATCCCTGTTGCCATGGAGGAGAGAGGTCACGTGACAGGAGAGCATCACCCTGGTGTGGCAGGAAGTGATCCTGTAACTAGGACCTGTCCTCCAGGTGATGTAAACCCCTCTCGCACCGAGGAGGTTTCTCCAGGGCCAAGTGCCCATGAGGGGAAGGGTTAGGACAGCAGTTATAGTTGGTGATTTGATCATTAGGCATGTAGATAGCTGGGTGGCTGGTGGACGTGAGGATCGCCTGGTAACATGCCTGCCTGGTGCGAAGGTAGCGGACCTCACGTGCCACCTAGATAAGGTCTTAGATAGTGCTGGGGAGGAGTCTGCTGTCTTGGTACATGTCGGTACCAATGACATAGGAAAATGTGGTAGGGAGGTTCTGGAAGCTAAATTTAGGCTTTTAGGTAGGAAGTTGAAATCCAGAACTTCCAGGGTAGCATTCTCCGAAATGCTTCCTGTTCTACGCACAGGACCCAAAAGGCAGGCAGAGCTCCAGAGTCTCAATGCGTGGATGAGACAATGGTGCAGAGATGAGGGGTTTGGATTTGTTAGGAACTGGGGAACATTCTGGGGAAAGGAGGGGCTCTTCCAAAGGGATGGGCTTCACCTTAACCGGGATGGAACCAGGCTGCTGGCATTAACCTTTAAAAAGGAGAGAGAGAGCAGCTTTTAAACTAGATAATAGGGGAAAGCCTTTGACAAGGTCCCTCATCAGAGACTTTTGGCAAAACTAGAGTCATGGGATAGGAGGCAGTGTACTATTGTGGATCCAGGAACTGGTTAAAAGATAGAAAGCAGAGGGTAGGGCTAAATGGCCAATTTTCCCAATGGAGAAAGGTGAATATTGGTGTACCCCAGGGATCTGTGCTGGGTCCGCTGCTTTTTGACATATTCATAAATGACCTGGAAAGTGGAATAACGAGTGAGGTTATCGAATTTGCAGATGACACAAAACTATTTAAAGTTGTTAAAACCCAAGAGGATTGTGAAATTGCAAGAGGATCTTGATAAATTTGAAGACTGGGCATCAAAATGGCAGATGAAATTTAATGTGGACAAGTGCAAGGTTATGCACCTAGGGAAGAACAACCCAAACTATGGTTACACGATGCAAGGTTCCACATTAGGAACCACCACCCAGGAAAAAGATTTAGGGCGTCATTGTGGATACCATGTTAAAACCCTCGGCCCAGTGTGCAGCGGCGGCCAAGAGAGCAAATAGAATGCTAGGTATGATAAGGAAAGGAATGGAAAATAAAACAAAAGATATTATAATGCCTCTATATCGTTCCATGGCGAGACCGCACCTTGAATATTGTGTGCAATTCTGGTCGCCGTATCTTAACAAGGATATAGCGATTTTAGAAAAGGTTCAGAGAAGAGCCACCAAAATGGTACAGGGGATGGAAGGATACTCCTATGAGGAAAGGCTAAAAAGGTTAGGGCTCTTTAACCTGGAAAAGAGACGGCTGAGGGGAGATATGATAGAAGTCTACTAATTAATGAACGGAGTGGAACGGGTAAACGTAGATCGATTGTTTACCTTATCAGAATATAGAAAGACTAGGGGACATGCAATGAAGCTACAGGGTAAACTATTTAAGACTAATAAAAGAAAATATTTTTTCACTCAACGTGTAATCAAACTCTGGAATTTGTTACCGGAGGGATGTAGTAAAGGCTGTTAGTGTAGCTGGGTTTAAAAAAGGTTTGGACAAGTTCCTGGAGGAAAGGTCCATAAACCATTATTAAGAAGTGACCGAAGATATCAATGCTTGACCCAGTACAAGCATTGTGGAACTTGTGTCTCTTGGGAAAACTGCTAGGTACATATGACCTAGATTGGCCACTGTTGGAAACAGAATACTGGGCTTGATGGACCTTGGTCTGACCCAGTATGGCATATCTTATGTTCTTATGTGATCTGGCTTGTTCTGTGTCTGTGGTGGTTTATTTTCAATGGGAAATATATTGAATCTAGAGCCTCTCCTGGACAATGTCTCCAAATGGGTTGACTTGTGCATACCATGACAGAAATAGACCTCGGTCCTAAGCCAGGGCATGTGGAGGATGATCTGTCTCTAATTTAGTGCTAACGCTCATTGAAGTACTTGCATCGTGCTAAAGAGCTTTCTTCTAGAGTTCATAGGTTGCCTAGGTACAATATGTTACATCTTATCAAAGTGTGCTTGAAAATTGCTTTTAATCAAGCCTTTGGCTTCTAATAAAATGGGGAATTCCTTAGCATTCAGTCCAGTCAAGTCCCGGAATTCTGGGTTGTCCAGCAGCTTGGAGACTATATATACATACCGCTGGCACCTCCCACCAGCTACAGTATGCTCAGTCTCCAAGCAGCTGGAGCTAACAGTGAGCCAGTATTTGTGTGTCTTGTTCCCAAACCCGTGCACAGGTGAGGAGTCTGGAGATTAACATCGTTCGTTAACAGCTTTCTGCTTCAGAGGACAGGGGAGGAGCCTTACTGTGCCACACTGTCCCGTCACCGAAGCCTAACTGGATGGCTGATCATGGAAGCAGCGGCCCAGGGCATTGCCTTCCTTGTTGTCTTTGGAGGAGGAGAGATTCTTGCACAGCAGTGATTTCAGGCCCATCGTGGAGGCCAGCAGGAACGGCTTTGCAGGGTGGCTTGGAGTTCCAGCCTTTCTGCACACTGGACTGCCTGGTGAGAGCAGCCTTCTGGACATGCAGTGGTGAGCTCAGCAAGACGCGGCAGTCTCGGTAAGAGGAAAACACACCTTTTTGATTGTTGTACTGTCTGCGGGTGTGGGAACGGGGCTGCGGTCTAGTAGTTTTTCTCTTCTTTGTTTTTCCCCTGCAGCTAGGCTAGTGTGTGTGGTTTGTTTTGTTTATTAAAAGTAAGAGAAGGAAGGAGATAGGGAACAGCCCCAGAACCCTAACAGTCTGACTATCAGCTGTTGGGTGCTTCTGCTAGATGGGGTGCCTCTGCCTTCATCTGGAGACCCTAGGGAAGTGCTGGTTCAGACGGGCATTATGCTAGGACGTCCACAGTGCTTTGCTTTGTGGCACCCGTAGGGGGACAGTCTCGGATACAGGCGAATGCTGCAGTTGCACCCAAGAGGCTGCATCAGTAGAGCAGGAACTGCAGGCGGCCAGGGATCTGGAGAGGGGTTCCATCCTGTCCCAGGATTTAGGGACCACCCCAGATCTGGAAGGGAGAACCTCAGTCTTGCGCTCTCCTTTACTGGAATTGCTGGTCGCTCCATAGTGTCTTCCTGGTCCCTCTACACCTCCTGGAGGGTGGAGTGGGGGGAGACTGGGGAGGTTTTTCACCTGAGTTCGTCCTGCTCCTGCACAAGGCGTATTGCGTATGGCAACAAGGATCCAGCTTAGCTCCGAAAGGGGAAGCTCGCTTCCCTAAGAATCCTGTGCCTAGATGGGAATGAGCCATCAAAAAGGGGAAGAGGCTCAGAACCTTGGGGAGATCTCTCTACAGTCTGAGGTGCTGGAGGGGCAGATTCAGACTTCGTTCTGGATGCTCCAGAGGAGAAGGAAGAGTTGGGAGCAGGAGGAGCAGATGTGGATTGTCCAGGTCTTTCGCCAGGAGGAGCTTCCTGCGCTTATTGGCAATCCTTGAAAGCACTTAATATGCCTACAGGCTCATAGGTGGAGGAGGCGGCGCTGGAGGACCCTTTACTTCAGGTGGTCTGAAAGACGCAGAAGGTCTTTCTGGTCCATCGAGTGGGTAAGCAGATGGTCCACGAGGAGTGGGAATCGCCAGAAGCGGGGCTAAGAGGATCTTGTTCCATGGCGTGTCTCTATCCCTTGCCGGATCAGGAACGAGAGCTCATTCAGTCTCTGAAAATGGATGCGGCGGTCTCTGCGGTGACCACAAAGATGTCTATTCCAGTGGAAGGCAGTGCGCTCTTAAGGATCCCCAAGATAGGAAATTGGCTATTTTGCTGAAGCAAGCCTTTTGATATCAGCGCCCTCGCACTGCAGGCATCAATGTCTGTGGGGCCTGGGTGGCTAGAGCCTGCCTCCGCTGGTCCCAGCGGGTCCAAAGGCAAGGTGATCTGGCGGAGGATTCGGCAGGCAAAGCAGCATGGCTTGAGTCAGGGGCTGCTTACTTTGCAGATGCCCATTACGACCTCATTAGAAGTCTTTCTAAGAGCATGGCCTTGTTTAGTGGCTTTCCACTATCTATGGTTCTGGAATTGGGCAGCTGACAGCTCCTCTAAGTCCCCTTTAAAGGGAAGCTGCTCTTCGGGGAGGAGTTGGATAAGTTGGTAAAGGAAACTAGGGGAGTCCAAAGTTGGTCGTCTCCCAGAGGATAAGCAGAAACAGACCCCCAGTGCCCCTCTGGCTCGGTCGCAGCCAAGGGAGTTTAGGAGATTTCAGAATCCGCGATAGACTCAGGTTCCCCTTGAAGGGATAGGGGTTTTGGGTCTTTTGAGGGGCAGGGAGAGGCTTTAGTTCCTCCTCCTCCTCCTCCTCCTTCCTTAGGCCCAAAGAAGGCCTCAGGTGGGGATTTTGGTTGCGGGAGTTCTTCCCTGCCTGGGCCCAAATCATGTCTGACCAGTGGGTGCTGGAGGTCATCTGTGGCCGTAAAGGAGACACTGATGTGGTTACTGCAGTTAAAAGCAGTAGTTCCTGTACCCCAGAGCCAGTATAGTTGCGGTCGGTACTCAATTTATTTTGTGGTACCAAAGAAGGTGGTGTCCTTCTGGCCTATCTCTTTCTCAAAGATGTGAATCGATGCCTTTGAGTACCCTGCTTCCACATGGAATCTTTACAGTCCATTATAGTAGTGCTCAGAGAGGGGGAGTTCTTGACTTCCCTCGATCTGACAGTGGCGTATCTTCACATTCCCATCCAGCTAGCTCATCAACAGTACCTTCGGTTCGTAGTTCCTTGGAGACACTTTCAGTTCTGGGCCCTTCCATTGTCTGGCCATGGCTCTTCGCACATTCACCAAAGTTATGGTGGTAGTGGTGGTAGCACTTTGGAAGGAGGGAATACTGGTTTACCCGTATCTTGACTGGCTGATCTGGGCAAAGTCCAAGGAGGAGATCGAGCAGGCAATGGCCAGAGTGGTGGAATTCTTTTGCAGCCTTGGCTGGGTGGTCAACCTAGCCAAGAGTAGCTTACTTCCATCTCAAGAGAGTGTGTGGGGGCACGCTTCGATACTTGCGGGTGCAGAGTGTACCTCCCAGACCAGAGGACGCAGGACCTGCATCGGTTGGTGCAGCAGGACCTGCGTCGGTTGGTACGGTGGTTCCTGTGGATGAGAGAGCCCTCGGTGTGGTACTACTTGCAGGTACTCGGGACGATGGCAGCGACGATCGACCTGGTACCATGGGCAAAGGCCCATATGCGGCCATTGCAGAGGGTTCTGCTCCATTGTTGGTCCCACCAGAGCCAGTCTCTCTCCATGAGGCTCCCCTGTCCATTGCCGACCAGAAGGGCACTCGGGTGATGGCTCTGTCCTGGGAACCTGGTGGAGGGAATGCTTCTCGAGGCCCCTCAGTGAATTCCCCTGACCACCGATGCCAGTCTGTCTGGGTGGGGAGCGCACTGCAAGGGCGGTTTGCCGAGGGTTGCTGGAGTCTGCAGGAGGCTCTTTGGTCCATCAACAGGCTGGAAATGAGGGCGGTGGCTCTGGCACTGAGGAGCTTTGGCCCATGGCTGCAGGGAAAGGCAGTTGGGGTGTTCTCGGACAACTTGACCACTGTGGCTTATATCAGTTGCCAAGGGGATACAGTCAGCGCCTCGTTGGAAGAAGAGATGGAAAGCCTGATGGGGTGGGCAGAAACCCACCTTCAAGCATTGTCAGCAGCGCACGTTGCCGGCGTAGAAAACATGGCGGCAGACTACCTGAGCCAAGTGCAAGTGGATCACGGCAAGTGAGAGCTGTGACTGGAGGTTTACTCCAAGCTGGAGAACAGATGGAGCACTCCTGTCATGGATTTCATGGCAAGGTGGAGGTCAGCCAAGGTGCGTTGCTTCTTCAGCAGCAGGAGGAGAGAGAATGTCAGAGGGTCTGGATGCCCTGGTCTAGAGGTCACCCGAGGGAGGTGGGGGGAATTCTGTATGTGTTTCCGCCGTGGGCGTTGATAGGCAGAGTCATTCAAAGGATAGAGGCCCATGAAGGGTTGGTCATCCTCATCGCTCCGGTTTGGCCACGGCGTCTGTCATATGCTGATATGGTGAGACTCCTTGTGGATTGGCCTTTGCAGCTCCCAGAGCGGGAGGATCTGCTAACGCAGGGTCTGATCCGGATGCTTCAGGTGGGGCGGTTCTCACGTCTTGGCTCTTCGAAGGCCAAGGTTGCTAAACAGGGACTACGTGGCCACCATGCTGAAAGCTCGGAAGAGTTCTACCTCTCTCTTACGTTAGGTAGGGTGTGGTATATATTTAAGGATTGGTGCTCCACAAGACAGTGCCAGGTGGTCTCTGTGACTTTTCCGGACACTTTGGCGTTTTTTGCAGGATGGGTTCGAGAGAGGTTTAGTAGTCCGTTTTGCTAAAGGTCCATCTGGCGGCTATTTCTTGTTATCGTGGTAGGGTGCAAGGTGGCACGTTAGAGCACTCAGACGTGGTTCTTTTTTTCTGAAAGCAGTGAAGCATCTCCGTCGTCCTTGGGATCTTAACCTAGTACTGGAAGCGCTCGTAGGCGACCGATTTGAGCCTCTGGCTCGGACTTCTCTGAAGGACTTAACGTTGAAAATGGTGTTTTCTGGTGGTGATTTGTTCCGCTTGGAGAATTTCAGAGCTACAGGCCCTCTCCTGTCGGCCTCCATTTCTTCAATTTTCCAAGAATAAGGTGGTGGTGTGTCTGGTTCCTTCATTCTTACCCAAGGTGGTGTCTGAAATACATGAGATCCAGCTGGTTTCCCTTTCGGTGCTGGCTAACGGGGTTGAGGATCCTGCGGATTTGCGTCTGGGCCGTTTGGATGTCTGTAGAGTCCTGAGATGGTATTTGTGGAGGATGGAACCGTTCTGTAGATCCGGTCATCTGTTTTGTCTTGTTTGGAGGTCTGCGAAAGGGAGAAGCCGCAGCTAAGGCCTCTATCTCCCATTGGATCAAGGAGACTATTGCGTCAGCTTATGTGTTGAGAGGTAGAACAGTGCCAGCAGGCTTGCAGGCACACCCTACAAAGGGACTGGTGGCCACCTGGGCAGAATCTAGTTTGGTACTGCCAGCAGAGATTTGTAGGGCAGTGACATAGTATGCAGCGAGGACTTTCTCTAAGCATTATCGCCTGGATGTCCAGGCAGCAGGAGATGTCTGTTTTGGGGGGGGGGGGGGGAGAAATCCTCAGGGTCAGTCTCTCGGGTCCTTCCCGTTGATGGTGCTGCTCTTACATCCCAGAATTCCGAGACCTGGACTGGAGGTACACTGAGAAAAGTATAATTAGAGCTTACCTGCTAATTAGCGTTCCTGAAGGAAGTCCAGTCCAGTCCCGGATCCCTCCCTCTATGTCCGTTTGGGGTCTTCAGTCTGATGACCGCAGCCGGGAGGACTAGTCATGAAGAGGGGGGGGGAGTGGGAGTGGGCTGGGCACCCCTTTTGTTTGGTGGCTCTGCAGGGCGACGAAAGTGGGAACGATTTGTGGTCTCTGACTGTGGCCCTTTCTTTTGTCTGCAGGGATGCTGTGGCTGGAAGACTCACAGGTAGGTCTCCTCAGCTTAAGGGGGATGTGGGGAGTTCTTCAGGCGGTGAGGGGAGCTTAAGTTTTTTTGGAGTTGATCATAACACACTATGAACACTAAAAACTTAACTTCTTATTTGTTGCTCCTGTGAGTCTGCTTTGTAAATAGGTTACTGGAGCTGGTGGGAGGTGCCAGCAGTATATATAGATGAAGGTCGTCAAAATGATGACGTGCTCAGTCTCCAAGTTGCTGGAAGAGGTGGACAATCCAGCATTCCGGGACTGGACTAGAGTTCCTTCAGGAATGGTAATTAGCAGGTAAGCTCTAATTTATACTTTTCTGTATCTTTCTGCCACTTTTCTTTGTTTCTGACTGGTATTTGAGCATTTTCTTCATCTGATTCACAGAATAATTGCTTGGGATTGACACTTTTATCAAAACTGACCTAGAGGTTGATATTTGCATATTGATGCATATTTAAGTGCCCCCACAATCCTTTCATTGCTGTGGGCACACTGAAACTTAATGCATGTTAACCTTTAGTAAATATACCCCTATTACTGAAGTGAGGCAAGCATTTGAGTGTGTGTGTATGTAAATAAAATTAGTTAAATGCCGTCTAGTTGGTGTCTGCTTATAGCGGCCCTCTGGATAGTTGTCCTAAACTGTGTTCGGTCTTCAGTCAGGCGACTTATTGTTGAGAGTGGCACCCATAGCTGCTGTTATTGTGTTGATCCATCTCATCATTGACCTTCTACCTTGCCAAGCATGATGTCTTTCTCTAATGATCTCTCTTTGCATAAGGGCTCATTACATGAACCTGTTTTGTAGCTTTTTATCTAAGGAACTTTTGCGGCTTGGGGAGCCATTTTATTTTGTGTGAGTCATCTCATGTAATACAACACTTAGAAAACCTACAAATGCCAAGTGATTAGCATACAGTGAAGTAATATCAGCTTTTCTCTGATCAAGTTTGCTTTTCTCTGATCAGAGAAAGGCTGAACTTTTACAGAGCTCTGCTAGTGAGTGGATTTTTGCCTCCTGGGACATCTTACTGTGAGTTCTAGCTGTTTATTTAATTATTTACTGTTTGTCTAACTGTTGTTTGTTTAATTATTTAGTGTTTGTCTTAGTGGTGTGCAAGTTTCAGCCTTCTCAGCTGTACTTACCTTGCCTCTCTCAACTGGGCTTTGTGTGGTAGCCATTTTGAATTAATCTCTCTCCCCAGAGCCTGTTGTTTGTAAAGCTTTTCCTGTCCTTGCCTGCCTGAGTGACTCCTCCCCCTGTGTGTGTGGTAGCCATTTTGAATTAATCTCTCTCCCCAGAGCCTGCTGTTAAGCTTTTTCCTGTCCTTGCCTGCCTGAGTGACTCCTCCCCCTGACCCCCTCCCCTGAGGTATCCTGTAACCTTGTTCCTGTTTTCTCCACGTGTGCATAGGCTGTTTTAGTTTGCTTTTCTCTGATCAGAGAAAGGCTGAACTTTTACAGAGCTCTGCTAGTGAGTGGATTTTTGCCTCCTGGGACATCTTACTGTGAGTTCTAGCTGTTTATTTTATTATTTACTGTTTGTCTAACTGTTGTTTGTTTAATTATTTAGTGTTTGTCTTAGTGGTGTGCAAGTTTCAGCCTTCTCAGCTGTACTTACCTTGCCTCTCTCAACTGGGCTTTGTGTGGTACCCCCATCCCCCAGCTGAGGGTTCAGGACAGGGTACCTTGTAACAGCCCTCTTTAATAGGACTTATCTCCCCCCCTCCCTCCCCAGCACCCACCCACCCCTGGGGAAATTGTAGTTTTATAGGTACTTGGACATCTTAGAGGAAAGGGGCTGCTCTCAGGTGCAGCTCTTAATCCAAATCAGTCATACACAGAGGACCTGTGATTAATTAGCTTCAGGTACACAGGGTGTATTAGGGGTATTAGATACACTTTTATTAGTATAAGCATCTACACCAATCCTTATTATATACCGATTTAAAAGACCTAAACACAAGCTTTAAACTCAGATGCAGTCAGAGGTCCAGCAACGAGATGGGGGTTCTCCAGTCTTTTGCATCGAGTGTCACATGTATGATTATCTCCCAGATGGTGAGAGGTCCTACATATGCACTAAGTGCAGGGAGCTCTTTGCTCTCAGGGAACGAGTCCGTTCTCTAGAGGCTAGAGTAGCAGACCTGGAAGACATAAGAAAGACAGAGAAGTACATGGACGAGACCTACAGGGATATAGTCCTGAAGTCCCACCTCCAGTCTGGCAGCATCCCTGTTGCCATGGAGGAGAGAGGTCACGTGACAGGAGAGCATCACCCTGGTGTGGCAGGAAGTGATCCTGTAACTAGGACCTGTCCTCCAGGTGATGTAAAACCCTCTCGCACCGAGGACGTTTCTCCAGGGCCATGTCCCCATGAGGGGAGGGTCAGGACAGCTGTTATAGTTGGTGATTCAATCATTAGGAATGTAGATAGCTGGGTGGCTGGTGGACGTGAGGATCGCCTGGTAACATGCCTGCCTGGTGCGAAGGTAGCAGATCTCACGCACCGCCTAGATAGGATCATAGATAGTGCTGGGGGGGAGTCTGCTGTCTTGGTACATGTTGGTACCAATGACATAGGAAAATGTGGTAGGGAAGTTCTGGAGGCTAAATTTAAGCTTTTAGGTAGGAAGTTGAAATCCAGAACTTCCAGGATAGCGTTCTCCGAAATGCTTCCTGTTCCACGTGCAGGACCCAAAAGACAGGCAGAGCTCCGGAGTCTCAATGCGTGGATGAGACAATGGTGCAAGGATGAGGGATTTGGAAGAGATAGGAACTGGGGAACATTCTGGGGAAAGGGGGGGCTCTTCCGAAGGGATGGGCTTCACCTTAATCAGGATGGGACCAGACTGCTGGCATTAACCTTTAAAAAAGAGATAGAGAAGCTTTTAAACTAGAAAATAGGGGAAAGCCGACAGTCACCCAGGAGCGCACGGTTCGGACAAAGGTATCCTTGAGGGATACTACCAAAAGCAGTGAGGTTCCAAAAGGGAGTATAGTAGCCCAAATGCCCTTGAGTAAGGAGCAGACAGAGCATAAAGATTCCCCATTACCCATGCCTACCAATAGCCAGATTAATATTAATAAAATACAGTCTCTAAAATGCTTGTATGCCAATGCTAGAAGTCTAAACAATAAGATGGGAGAATTAGAATATATAGCATTAAATGAGAGGTTAGATATGATTGCACTCTCAGAGACATGGTGGAAGGAGGATAACCAGTGGGACACTGTGATACCTGGATACAAACTATATCGTAATGATAGAGCTGAACAAATTGGTGGAGGGGTTGCACTCTATGTTAGAGAGGGCATTGAGTCAGAAAGGATTAAAGTTTTGCAGGGAACAAAATATGCTGTAGAATCTCTATGGATTGAAATTCCATTTATGAAGGGGAAGGTGATGGCAGTGGGAGTATACTATCGACCACCTGGCCAGAATGAACAAATGGATGATGAAATGCTCAAAGAAATCAAGGAAGCTAACAAAAGCCACAACAGAGTAGTAATAATGGGTGATTTCAATTACCCCGGTATCGACTGGGACAGTGTCACAGCAGGACAAGCTAAAGAGATAAAGTTTCTAGATGAAATGAATGACTGCTTCTTGGAGCAGCTGGTTCATGAACCGACCAGAGGGGAAGCCATACTGGACCTAGTCCTTAGTGGAACGCCAGATCTGGTGCAAGAAATAAGGGTGTTGGGACCACTTGGCAATAGTGATCATAGTATGATCATGTTTGATTTAATCAGTGGAGGACAGATAGTAAAGGAATCCACAGTACTACCTTTTAACTTTCAAAAGGGTGACTATGATAGAATGAGGAATATAGTTCGGAAAAAACTAAAAGGAGCGGTTCCAAAGGTTAAAGACTTACAGCAAGCTTGGGTGTTATTTAAAAATACTATCCTCGAAGCCCAGACCAGCTGTATTCCACGCATTAAGAAAAGTGGAAGAAAGTCCAAAAAACTGCCAGCATGGTTTAAAGGTGAGGTCAGAGAGGCTGTTGCTGCCAAAAGAGCAACCTTCAGAAAATGGAAAAAAGAGCCAAATGATGAAAACTGGAAACAGCACAAGCACTGGCAAGTTAAATGCAAAGCATTGATAAGGCAGGCAAAGCGGGAATTTGAGAAGAAACTTGCTACGGAAGCAAAAACACGAAATAAAGACTTTTTCAAGTACATTCGTAGCAAAAGGCCTGTGAGAGAGTCAATTGGACCATTAGATGATAGAGGGGTAAAAGGTGCAATAAGAGGAGACAAGGCTATAGCAGAGAGACTGAATGAATTCTTTGCTTCGGTCTTTACTGAGGAAGATGTAGGGGTGTTACCCAAGACTGAAGTGGTATTTAAAGGTGATACTGCAGAGGAATTGAGAGAAATATCGCTACACCGGGAAGATATATTACAACTATTTGATAAACTGAATAGTAGCAAATCACCTGGACCGGATGGTATACATCCCAGAGTGTTGAAAGAACTGAAATATGAGATTGCAGACCTGTTATTGGTAATCTGTGAACTTTCATTAAAATCATCTGTAATACCTGAAGATTGGAGGGTCGCCAACGTAACACCAATTTTTAAAAAGGGTTCCAGGGGTGACCCGGGAAATTACAGACCGGTGAGCCTGACGTCAGTACCAGGGAAAATGGTAGAAGCCATCATAAAGAACAAAATTACACAGCATGTAGATAGTCATGGCCTAATGGGAGACAGCCAACATGGCTTTAGACAAGGAAGATCTTGTCTTACTAATCTGATATGTTTTTTTGAAGGTGTGCATAAACAGGTAGACAAAGGTGAGTCGGTTGATATAGTGTATCTGGACTTTCAGAAAGCTTTTGACAAGGTCCCCCATCAGAGACTTTTGGCGAAGCTAAAAAGTCATGGGATAGGAGGCAGTGTACTATTGTGGATCGGGAACTGGTTAAAAGATAGAAAGCAGAGGGTAGGGCTAAATGGCCAATATTCCCAATGGAAAAAGGTGAATAGTGGAGTACCCCAGGGATCTGTACTGGGTCCGCTACTTTTTGACATATTCATAAATGACCTGGAAAAGGGAATAACTAGTGAGGTAATCAAATTTGCAGATGACACAAAGCTGTTTAAAGTTGTTAAAACCCAAGAGGATTGTGGAAAACTGCAGGAGGATCTGGATAAATTGGAAGACTGGGCATCCAAATGGCAGATGAAATTTAATGTGGACAAGTGCAAAGTTATGCACCTAGGAAAGAACAACCCACACTATAGTTACAAGATGCAAGGCTCCACATTAGAAACCACCACCCAGGAAAAAGATTTAGGAGTCATCGTGGATAACATGTTAAAACCCTCCGCCCAGTGTGCAGCGGCGGCCAAGAAAGCAAATAGAATGCTAGGTATCATAAGGAAAGGGATGGAGAATAAAACAAAGGATATTATAATGCCTCTGTATCGCTCCATGGTACGACCGCACCTTGAATATTGTGTGCAATTCTGGTCACCGTATCTTAAAAAGGACATAGAGTTATTAGAAAAAGTACAGAGAAGAGCCACCAAATTGGTGTGAAGGGGATGGAAGGCTACTCCTATGAAGAGAGGCTAAAAAGGTTAGGGCTCTTTAACCTAGAAAAGAGGCGGCTGAGGGGAGATATGATAGAGGTGTATAAATTAATGAATGGAGTGGAACGGATAAACGTGGATAAATTGTTTACGCTATCAGAATATAGAAGGACTAGGGGGCATGTAATGAAGCTACAGGGTAAACTATTTAAGACAAATAGGAGAAAATATTTCTTCTCTCAACGTGTAATCAAACTCTGGAATCTGTTACCGGAGGATGTAGTAAGGGCTGTTAGTATAGCTGGGTTTAAAAAAGGTTTGGACAAGTTCCTGGAGGAAAGGTCCATAAACCACTATTAAAAAGGGACCCAGGATATCAATGCTTGGCCTAGTACAAGCACTGCAGAACCTGTGTCTTTTGGGGAAACTGCTAGGTACGTATGACCTAGATTGGCCACTGTTGGAAACAGGATACTGGGCTTGATGGACCTCGGTCTGACCCAGTATGGCATTTCTTATGTTCTTATGTTCTTATGTTCTTAATGTCCCACATGAACTAGCACTGAGGATTATTCAAGATACATTAGCATGCTGCACAGTTCAAATGATACTTCCTTTGCGTCCCTCTAGTCCAGTCCCGGAACCATGGAGTTGTGAATCTCCTCCAGCAGCTTTGGAGACTGAAAGACATTCTTGCTTTGCTGGCACCAGTATAAATAGGCTAGCTCCGCCTCCTTCGCCAGTACTTTCAGTCTCCAAGCAGCTGTGGAGGTTCTGAGCCTGGGACTGGGCTCAGGGTTTTGTTTTAGAGTAACAAATAAGTAGGCTCTTATTTCTTAGGATTTTTATTCATCTGAGTTTCACTTTTTGAATTTTTGCAGGAGTGCTGTGCTGTGGAGTTCTGCCTGCTGTCTTTTTTTTTTTTTTTTTTTTCTTCTCCTCTCCTCTTTGCCCCCTCCCCTCTTTCCTCTTCTCTAGCTGTGCTGTCTCCCTGTGCTTCTAACGAGCGGCTGTGAAAAGGCAAGGCTTCTGTTTTCAGCCTCCCTGCTCCCGAACCCGCAATTAGGGGTGAGGAGCAGGGGAACGGTTGGGGGGGGCGAGTTTGTGAATGCCTCAGCCTGCATTTACAGCGTGGAGCGGAAGCCGCAAAGAGGACTGTGCTCCGATGCGGTGCCGTCGCCGGAGTTTGCTGACAAGAGAGATTAGCCTCCAGTGGCTCGGGGTGAGTAGCTGGTTATCCTTGACGCTACTAATTTCCTTTTTCAGGCCTTCATTCCGCTGCGTTTGGCATCGGGGGTGATTGGTGCTGTGTGCCTTGTGTCGCTACGCGGGAAAAGCGGCGGGGGCCATTTTGGAAGCGGCTTTTGATATTTCGGCGCTTCAGAGCTTGCTGTTAGTGTTTTTACAGCTTCGTTTTTGGGAGCAACGATATTTCTTTAGCTGGGGGCACGATACTGCAGCACTTGGTATATTTCAAAAAACAAAATAAAAGAGAAGATTAAAGAAACAAACAAACAAAAAAAACGAAACGGGACTGCTATAGTTCTGGGCTGCTGAGCTATGCCTTCAAAGATCAGGTGCTTGGTTTGTGGTCTCCGGCGTGACACGGTGTAGGACTCCGGGGGTCTGTCAGCCATGCACGCTGGAGGCGCTCTGAGTGGAGCAAGGTTCTGAGCTGTCCCTCCCCGGGGCTGCGACGTCCCTGCCTGCTGCTGGGGGTCCTTTTCCTCCTTCCCTCGGGCTGGTAGAGCCCACCACGGAGGTTCCTGCGGGGGCGGGCCCCTCTGTCGCTGGCAGTTGCTCAGGGGGGGGTCGGCTCCGGTTATTCCTCCGACCTTCTTTGCTCTTATGCAGCAAGCGTTCGCCTTGCTGCAGCCGGGTCTGTCTGTCCCTCCTGGGGACTCCCAGGGACCGAAGCGCCCGGGGTCTCTACTACAGCTCTCGGATGACTTGCCAGTGCCCAAGAGATCCAGGGGCTCTGGGGAGGAAGGTCCAGCGTCTCGGCTCGATAAGGAGCTTGGAGAGGTAGACGCGAGCTTGGCAGCGCTCTCGGAGGGCGAGCTGCCGGACTTGGAGGAGCAGAGTAGGGTTGTCAGGGTCTTTCGGCGGGAGGAGCTGCCGGCCTTGATTACGGAAACTCTTAAGACTCTTAACATGCCCTTGGGGGAGACATCCGCGGAGGATACGCTGGAAGATCCCTTGTTGCAAGCTGTGCGCTCGTCGCAGCAGGTATTTCCAGTTCATAGGGTTTTCAGAAGTATGATTCAGGAGGAATGGGACGCGCCGGAGTCGGCTCTAAGGGGGTCGCGGGCCTTGGCTCGCCTGTATCCTCTGGCTGACCAGGATAGAGAGCTCTTCCGTTCTCCTAAGGTAGACGCGGTGTCGGCAGTGACCAAGAAGACCACTATTCCGGTTGAGGGGGCGGCGGCCCTCAAGGATGTGCAGGATAAGCGGTTAGATACTCTTTTGAAGCAGGTCTTTGATGTTAGTGCCCTCTCTATGCAGGCCTCGATAGCAGGGGCGTGGGTGGCGAGGGCTTGTTTAGTTACGGTGGTCCCAGAGATTGCAGACAGATCAGCCGGACAGTCTGGCTCAAGAGGCGGCGCGCATGGGGTCAGGGTCCGCGTATATGGCGGATATTCATTATGATCTCATCAGAGGTTTGGCCAAGAGCATGGCCTCGGTGGTAGCAGCTTGCCGTTATCTTTGGTTGCGTAATTGGTTGGCGGACAGTTCGTCGAAGGCTCGCCTCAGCAAGTTGCCTTTCAGGGGTAAGCTTTTGTTTGGGGAGGACTTGGAGAAGCTGGTAAAGGATCTCGGCGAGTCTAAAGGGGGGGGCGTCTTCCGGAAGATAAGCCGAAGCAGGCCCGGAGCGCGGCTAGTACCCGGGGTGCTCCCAGGGAGTTTCGTAGATTTCGTTCCTTTCGCTTTGGCCAATCCCTACGATCTCGGTTTCCGGGGAGGGGTCAAGGTTTCCGGGGCTTCAGAGGAGCGGGCAGGGGCTTTCCTCCTTACCAGTCCTTGGCGATTAAGAAACAACAATGAGATGAGGGGGGCTCAGGTGGGGTTGGTTCCGGTGGGCGGTCGGCTGCGGGACTTTTACCCTGCCTGGGTCCAACTCACGTCAGACCAGTGGGTTCTCAGTCATCCGGGACGGGTATGCCTTGGAGTTCCATCGGCCAGTGCTAGATTCCTTTGTGCAGTCACCATGCAGGGCGCCGCTCAAACGACAAGCGGTCGAGGAGACCCTGCAGCGCCTGCTCCAGCTCCGAGCGGTGGTTCCCGTTCCTCCGGAGCAGTGCGGCGGCGGTCGGTACTCCATCTATTTTGTGGTGCCAAAGAAAGAAGGCTCCTTTCGTCCGATTCTGGATTTAAAAAGGGTGAATCGTTGTCTCCGGATCATAGAAACATAGAAACATGATGACAGAAAGACCACAAGGCCCATCTAGTCTGTCCTTCCATAACACAACTACAACAGTCCACTTTTTACCTTTAGAGATCCTCTGTGTTGGTCCCATGCTTTTTTGAATTCAGTTACTGTCCTCATCTCTACCACCTCCACTGGGAGACTATTCCACGGATCCACTACTCTTTCCGTAAAGAAATATTTCCGCATATCACTCCTGAATCTATCGCCCTTCACCCTCATCCCATGTCCCCTCATAGCAGAACTTGCTTTCAGTTGAAAGAGGCTCTCTCCCTGAACATTTATGCCACGGAGGTATTTAAACATCTCAATCATATCACCTCTATCCCGCCTTTCCTCTAAGGTGTACATATTAAGATCCTTAAGTCTGTCCTCATATGCTTTATAATGAAGCCCACTAATCATTTTAGTAGCCACCCTCTGCACCGACTTCATCCTGTTTACATCCTTTTGAAGGTGCGGTCTCCAGAATTGCACACCATACTCCAAATGAGGTCGCACCAAAGACCTATACAGAGGCATTATCACCTCCTTTTTTCTGCTAGTCATTCCTCTCCGTATGCACCCAAGCATCCTTCTAGCTTTTGCCGTCGCCTTTTCTACCTGTTTAGCTACTTTAAGATCATCAGACACAACCACGCCTAGGTCCCGCTCTTCTTTAGTGGACAAAAGTACTTCACCTCCTATACTGTATTGCTCCCTTGGATTGCTGCAGCCCAAATGCATGACCTTACATTTTTTAACATTAAATCCCAGCTGCCAAATTCTAGACCATTCGTCAAGCTTAGCTAGATCCCTCCTCATGTTATCTACACCTTCCTGGGTGTCTACTCTATTGCAGATTTTGGTATCATCCGCAAAGAGGCAAACATTACCCGACAGCCCTTCCGCTATATCACTAACAAAGATGTTAAAAAGAATCGGACCAAGGACAGATCCCTGGGGCACAGCACTGGTAACATCCTTCTCCTCAGAGTGAGCTCCATTTACTTGTACTCTTTGTCGCCTCCCACCCAACCAATTTCTAACCCAAGCAGTAACTTTAGGGTCCATCCCTAGGGTGCTCAGTTTGTTTATAAGTCGCCTGTGAGGAACAGTGTCAAAGGCTTTACTGAAATCTAAATACACCACATCTAGAGCTCTCCCTCGGTCCAACTCCCTGGTCACCCAGTCAAAGAAATCAATCAGATTTGTCTGACAAGACCTGCCTCTGGTGAATCCATGCTGCCTCGGATCCTGTAATCCGCTGGACTCCAGAAACCTCACTATTTTCTCTTTCAGCAGCGTTTCCAATAATTTACTCACCACCGCACACCGAAGTTAAACTAACCGGCCTGTAGTTTTCAACCACATCCTTACTTCCCTTCCGCTTTTGTGTAAAGGCACCACATGAGCCTCTCTCCAGTCCTTTGGCACCACTCCTGACTCCAACGAGGCATTGAAAAGGTCAGTCAGTGGTGTTGCTAGAACGTCCCCAAGTTCCCTCAGTATTCTAGGGTGTATCCCATCCGGTCCCATCGCTTTGTCTACTTTAAGTTGAGCTAGTTTCTCACGAACACAGTCTTCTGAAAATTGTTCAAGATGTCCCTCGCTTCTGTTCTTATTTGTGGGTGTTTTCTGAGGTCCTGCTCCTGGTTCTTCATCTGTGAACACAGAACAAAAATATTTGTTAAGCAATTCCGCTTTATCCTTATCAGCTTCTACATATTCCCCCCCTGCACCTTTGAGTCTGACAAAACCACTTTTGCCCTTCCTCTTCTCACTAATATATCTGAAAAATGTCTTATCCCCCCATTTTATTGCATTGGCTATTTCCTCCTCCTTTTGAATCTTTGCCTTCTTGACTACTTTGCTAGCTTCTCTAAGTTTTTCCAAATACAGATGACTGTCTTCCTCTCTCTGTGATCTCTTGTATTTCATGAAGGCCTCCCTCTTTTTCTTCACTTTTTCAGCTACTTCCTTCGAAAACCATAGCGGTCTCCTGTTCCTTTTGCCTTTATTTGCCATTTTAACAAAAAGGTTGGTTGCCTTTAAAATACCCCCTTTCAGTTTTGCCCACTGTTTTTCTACATCCCCCAGCTGTTCCCATCCCACTAACGACTCCCTGAGGTATTGGCCCATCTTCGCAAAGTTAGTCTTCCTAAAGTCTTTGCGAAGATGGGCCAATACCTCAGGGAGTCGTTAGTGGGATGGGATCACTCATTTCCGCATGGAAACCCTTCGGTCAGTCGTTGCGGCGGTCAGAGGGGGAGAATTTCTGACCTCGTTGGATCTCACGGAGGCTTATCTGCACATTGCGGTGCGGCAGGAGCATCAGCGCTTTCTGCGTTTTGCGGTGCCGATGGACCATTTTTAATTTCAGGCGTTGCCCTTCGGGCTGGCCACGGCTCCTCGGACGTTCACCAAGATCATGGTGGTCGTAGCGGCGGCTCTTCGCAAGGAGGGAATTCTGGTGCATCCGTATCTCGACGACTGGCTCATCCGAGCGAAGTCCAGGGAGGAGAGTGTCGCGGCCACTTCCAGAGTAGTGCAGTTGTTGGAGAGTCTCGGATGGGTGGTCAACGGAGCGAAGAGCTGCTTGGTCCCCTCTCAGGTTCTGGAGTATCTGGGGGCACGCTTCGACACCCAGCGTGCGGCGGTGTTCCTTCCAGTTCCTCGGGCGCAGGGGCTTCGGCGTCTGGTGTCTCGTTTCTTATCCATGTCGTTGCCGATGGCGTGGCGGTACCTGCAGGTGCTCGGAACGATGGCTGCCACTATCGAGGTGGTGCCGTGGGCCAGGGCGCATATGCGTCCGTTACAGAGATCTCTTCTTCAGAGGTGGTCCCCTCAGCGGGATGCGTTGTCCCAGCGCTTAGCTTGTCCTCCGGAGCTGCGTCAGGCTCTCCTTTGGTGGTTGCGACCGGAGAACTTGGAGGCGGGCATGCCGCTCGAGCCTCCATCTTTGTGCCTCCTAACGACGGATGCGAGTCTCTCGGGTTGGGGGGCGCATTACGAGGGTCGCTATGCTCAGGGGCAGTGGTCACCGGAGGAGTCGGCTTGGTCCATCAACAGATTGGAGATGCGAGCGGTGCAGCTGGCGCTGCAGGGCTTTCAGGAGAACATTCGGCGTCGTGCGGTACGGGTTCTCTCTAACAATGCGTCGACCGTAGCTTACATCAATCGGCAGGGCGGCACGGGCAGTGCTTCTCTGGAGGCAGAGGCTGCTCTGTTGCTAGCTTGGGCCGAGCAGCATCTGTCCGCCTTGTCGGCTCAGCATGTGGCCAGGGTGGACAATGTCGAGGCGGATTTCCTCAGTCGCCACAAGGTGGATTCAGGAGAATGGGTGCTTCACCCGGAGGTGTTTGCGTTGTTGGTACGGCGATGGGGGCTTCCGCTCATGGATCTGATGGCGAGTTTCGAGTCCGTGCAGGTGTCGCGCTTCTTCAGCAGGCGACGGGAGCGGATGTCCAAGGGCCTGGATGCGTTGGCGCAGCGGTGGCCCGACGTCTGTCTGCTCTACGTGTTTCCTCCTTGGGCTCTCATAGGTCGGGTGGTGCAGCGCATAGAGCAACATCGCGGATTAGTGATCCTGATAGCGTCCGACTGGCCAAGGCAGCCATGGTATGCGGACTTGGTGAGGCTTCTGGCGGACCGTCTGTGGAGGTTACCGTCGCGGATGGATCTGTTAGCCCAGGGTCCCCTTCTGATGCCCCAGGTGGATCGGTTCTCGCTTACGGCTTGGCTCTTGAAAGGGCTAGGCTGACGGCCAAGGGCTACTCGGCGGCAGTCATTGCTACGTTGCTTCGGGCACGTAGACGGTCCACTTCCTTGGCGTACATCAGGGTTTGGCATATATTTTGAGGCCTGGTGTGCCGATCGTGGGCTACAACCCTTCAGAGCCTCGGTCTCGCAGATCCTCTCGTTTCTTCAGGACGGCGTGGATAAGGGGCTCGCGGCCGGTTCCTTGCGTGTGCAGCTGGCAGCGCTCTCCTGTTACCTGGGTAAGGTTCAGGGTCAGGCTTTGAGTGCTAATGGGGACGTCATGCAGTTTTTACGAGCGGTGTTGCTCATGCGCCCGCCGTACCGTGGTTCGGTGCCAGCTTGGGATCTCAATCTGGTTTTGAGGGTCTTGATGGGGCCTCCTTTTGAGCCGTTATCTGAGGCGTCTCTGAAGGATCTTACATTGAAGACTGTTTGTTTTTCTGGTGGCGATTTGTTCCGCGAGGCGCATTTCCGAGTTGCAAGCGTTGTCCTGTAAAGAACTGTTTCTGTCTTTCTCCGCTCATAAGGTCATGCTGCGTACCGTTCCGGCGTTCCTGCCCAAGGTGGTGTCTCCTTTTCATGTTAACCAGGTTGTTTCGCGTCGGCAGGAGGAGCAGTCTGGTGAGAAGCTGCATCTCTTGGATCTTCGTCGCATTCTTCGTCCGTACCTTCGAACGGCTGCCTTCTGGAAGTCGGACAGGTTGTTCGTGGCCTTTGGCGGTCCGCGGAAGAGGGAGGCGGCGGCCAAGGCTTCCATCTCTCGTTGGTTGAAGGAGGCGATTGCGTCGGCGTATCTGTTGAAGGGGAAGTTGGTGCTGGCGGGCCTCCGGGCGCATCCGACACGAGCGCAAGCATCTTCCTGGGCGAAGTTCAGTTTGGTTCCGGTAGCGGACATCTGTAGGGCGGCGACTTGGTCGTCCTTGCATTCTTTTGCTAAGCATTATCGTCTGGACGTGCAAGCCGCAAGCGATGGTCGTTTTGGGTCTGCGGTTCTTCAGGCTGGGCTTGCTGGTCCCTCCCGTTGATACTGCTCTGTTACATCCTCCATGGTTCCGGGACTGGACTGGAGGGGGACGCAAAGGAAGAGTAAATTAGACTTACCTGCTAATTGTTGTTCCTTAAGGAACTCTAGTCCAGTCCCGGATCCCTCCCTAGGTTTCGATTCATTCTGCCTGAAGTGTGCGGGGGGGAAGCATAGCTTGCTGACTATCTCAGTGGAACTGTATGTTTCGTAGTTGCGGGGCATCCCGGGGGGTCAAATGACGGAGTTCCTCGGGCTTGTTCTTTCCGCAGCACGGTGCTCTGTGTTCGTGTCAGTTTAAAAAAAAAAAAACTTAACTAAGTAATGAAAATAAGAATTCATAAGAAGAAAAACACTGATTTCTTTTTGGGAACTATTGGTAATTTCAAAAAAAAAAAGAGGTAGAACCCTTTAGTTAGTGGTGCATGTTTGTTGTTCGCTATTTTATCTACTTATTTGTTGCTCTGAGTCTGCTTTGTCAATAGGTACTGGCGAAGGAGGCGGAGCTAGCCTATTTATACTGGTGCCAGCAAAGCAAGAATGTCTTTCAGTCTCCAAAGCTGCTGGAGGGGATTCACAACTCCATGGTTCCGGGACTGGACTAGAGTTCCTTAAGGAACAACAATTAGCAGGTAAGTCTAATTTACTCTAATTTGACAAGAGTTGGCATACTTTGCCTTTATCAAAATTTTTCTGTTTTGGTCTACTATTTGCAGATCAGAGGGACAGCCATGGCTGCCACAGTGGTCCTAGATACGATCAGTTTTTATGTGGACTGCTTTGAGCAGTCTTGTCTTTCACATGATATTATATTATATTTTGGAAGTGATTTTGTTGATGCACTTCTGATTTGGTTAGGAACTGAACAAGAGTTGAATTTTTCTTCGCTAAGACCGAAATTTACATCTTCCATATGAGATGGATTTGTGATCTGTATCCACGTTTTATCCAATGAGAGAGGGTTCACACTCGCACACTAACTTTGTTCCAGTACCCACCCTAAACACTTTGAAGCAGTCTTACCATAAGTCAGTTTTTGCAACTTCATTTTTTTTCTTTAAATCCCTTTCACAAGTAATAGGAAGTGGATTTTTTTTCAGAGGCTATCCATATCATTGAGCGAAGTTGAAGATGCCAGCTGTTCATTCTTTATCGTCCATGATGGACCAGTACAATATCTCCTGCCAGCAGGAGGAGAGAGAACCAAATACTTGGCCTCAGTATATAGCCTGATGTGGCCCAGAAGTCCTTTGGTTGTCTTTTTCCCACAGATGGATTTGGATTGGTGTAGCAACCAAAGAAAATGGGGAGTAAGGACTGCAACCCTCCCTGTTCTTGCTAGTTGGATACTTGGGAGGGGGTGCAGGCACAGTTCCTTTGAGAATGGCTCCACTGACTGGAGGATTTCAGGGGGCAGGTGCTTGGCTCCTTTAGGGGGCGTGGGGTAAGGCCAGGTTAGAAGCTTTGCACTTTCCAGATTTGGGACCATGCAAAGGGATGGGGAATTGGCGTCTCCCTGACACAGAAAGTGTATGGGCTACAGCATTTGTGCCTGTTTGCATCAAGGTAGAAACACCCTCAGGAAAGGTGCAGGCCTTCGGGCAACTCCCCTGTTTGAAGGCAGGAATAAGAACCGAGCCCTGGAAATACTGCTCACCATCTTGCCTGTGGAGTATGGTCGCAGTTAATTTGTAAAAGTGCGAGGAGCAGTGATCCTGCCTTCCGCCAAAGGCAAGGTGAAGAGACTGATCACGGACCAGGGCTTCAGGTGCCAGGTACTGTGGAATGTGATAGTTATCTGGCTATTTATACCTTGTAGCCGGCAAGAACCTTTATTGGTACTATGGGGAGCTCTTCAAAGCTGGGTTGCTCAGAGCCCTGAGGTATGCAGAGTGCAAGTGCCAGCTCAGTGGGCTGCTCCCCTAGAGCTATAGGCTGAATTAGCTAATATCTGGTAACCCTTAGTATATATAAGCGTCCCTCCAGTCCAGTCCCTTTCCTCTGGGTTATGCTCCCCTTCCAGCATCTTGGAGACTGAGCACGTCATCTTTTGATGACACTAGGATATAAATACCACTGGCACCTCCCACCATCTCCAGTATGGTCAGTCTCCAAGCAGCTGGAGGGACTCGGTAAGCCAGGGGAAAGGGCTTACTGGAGAGACACTTGGGTGCTAATGGGTTTTGTTTTCTTTGTGCCATCTATTTCACTTTTATTTTTTTTTTCATTTATTTTCATTTATTTCTGGTTTCTTTAGGTGGTCCTTGGGTCTGGGGAGTTCCCCCCCTTGCTCCCTATCTGGTAGCTCCGGGGTACAGGAGGAGGCTTCGGCAGTCAGCAGCAGTAAAAAAAAAAAAATTGCGTTTCCTGAACCCGGCCAGGGTGAGGAGCTGCCAGCGCTTCGCTGCCTGCAGGATCTGCCTTTTGTTTTCTATCCCACCTCACTGCCAAAGCCCCTAAGGCAGCTGAGCACGAGGGTGGGGAGGATGCGGCCGCACGGAAGGAGCGTGCAGAGAGAGAAGCTCTTAGCTGCGGTCACAGGAGCGTTGGATGGTGGTGAACCGCGTGGTGTTGTGAGTTAACCACACGGTCGCTGGCTGCGAGTTGCTGCAAGGCCGGCTGCCTCTGGGGAACAGTGCCTTTCATCGGAGTCGGGTACACTTCTTCTTTTTGTGCCTTTTTCACATGCCTTTATTGATCCGGGCCTGAAGGAGCCTTTGGCAGGGGAGGTTTCCCTGTGAGTTTGGCTTCGTTTTTGTTTTTTTTAAAAGAAGAAATAAAGAATAGATGTGTTTTCCTGTAGGATAAGGCATTCTGCCTGCGTCAGCAGGGAATGCTCGGACAGACAGCGGTGCAGGGGGTGCACAGCGATGAGGGCTGTGGAATCGAAGGAGCCGGAAGATGCAGCGGTTTAGACTAGGTTGGCGAATGAGGAAGCCCTCACTCCCCTCTGTCAGAGGCTCTGGAGGAGGGAGTCCTCAGACTAGGAGTTGGGGGAAGATGAGGATGAATTCGAAAAAGGTGAGATTCCTGAGCAGGAGCAGGCCAGGATTGTCCATGTCTTCAGCTGAGAGGAGTTGCTGGCGTTGACTGGCGAGTCCTTGCAGGTGCTCAATATCGCTGCAGGCGTCCCAGTGGAGGAGGAGGCATTGGAGGAACCGCTCATTGAGCGGTTAGGAAATCGCAAAAGGTTTTCCCAGTCCACCGGTTGGTTGGACAGATAATTCAGAAAGAATGGGACCAGCCGGAGTCCGGTTTAAGGGGTGTTTGGTCTATGGCATGATTATACCCCTTGCCAGAGCTGGAGAGAGAGTTACTTTGGTCTCCTAGAGTGGATGCAGCCGTGTCGGCAGTTACCAAGAAGACAACCATTCCTGTTGAGGGTAGCGTGTCTTAAGGATGCTGAGGACAGGAAGCTGGACACATTGTTAAAAGCAAGCCTTTGACATTAGTGCCCTGGCTCTCCAGGTGTCGGTGTGTGGGGCTTGGATAGCCTGGGCTTGCCTGCGGTGGTCTCAGCAGCTCCAGCTGCCTAATGATCAGCCAAGTGGATCGCCAAGTGACGCAGCCAGGATTGAGTCTGGAGCAGCCTACCTGGCGGATAACCAATATAATCTCATCAGGAGCTTAGCGAAGAACATGGCTTCGGTGGTAGTGGCCTGTTACCTTTGGCTCCGCAATTGGGCGGCAGATGGTTCTTTGAAGGCCCACTTCAGCAGACTCCCCTTTAAGGGAAGGCTGCTTTTCGGGGAGAAGCTAGACAAATTTAGTGTAGGAGCTGGGGGAGTCTAAGGGAAGCAGAGTTGCAACCCCACTCTCGCGAGGTCTCAGCCTCAGGTGGCCCAGAGGTTTTGGCTGGCTCGGTTGATGCCCTTTCAGAGAGGACGCTTCCTCTGTAGGGGGCAGGGTTTCTGGGGATTTCAATTTATTTTTTATTTTTTTTTATTTTATTTTAGCTGTATTTATATCCCGCTTTTCACCGGGTCAAAGCGGTCAATTGGGAGATACATTTAACACAAGGGGATATGACATACATACGCTAATACTTACAGGGAACATGGGCAATGGAGGGTTAAGTGGCTTGCCCAAGACCACAAGGAGTACCTATAGGACTAGAAATCCCAGTCCCTCCGGCCTGAGATTGCTGTCCCCAGGTGGGACTTGAACCCCTGGCCCTCCGGCCTGAAGTACCTTGTCCTAACCACTAGGCCACTCCTCCCCCTCAAGGGGGAGGAAGGGGTTTTGGTACCTCTTCCTCTGCCTCTGGTCCTAGGAAGCCACAATATGAGGCAAAGGGGGCCTGGGCGAAGGTTCTGCCAGTGGAAGGACGTCTGTGGCAGTTCTTCTCTGCCTGGGCCCGAGCCACATCCGATCAATGGGTTTTGGAGGTGGTTCAAGAAGAGTATGTCCTCGAATTTGCAAGACCGTTCCTCCCCTCGTTAGTGCAGATCTCCGGTCAAGGCTGCAGCGGTGGAGGAGACTCTGGCACGGCTTCTATTGTTGGGGGCAGTCATGCCGGTACCCAGAGACCAGTACGTCTGCGATTGGTACTCCATTTGTTTTGTGGTACCAAAAAAGGAGGGCCCCTTTCGCCCCATCCTCGTCCTGAGGCAAGTCAATCGTTGCCTCCGGTTCCTTATTTTTGCATGGAAGCTCTGAAGTCTGAAAGTGGTGGTTCATTAGGGAGCGTTTCTAACATCCCTTGACCTCACGGAGGCGTATTTACATATTCCCCCCCCCCCCCCAATCCATGAGTCGCATCAGCAGTTTCTGCAGTTTCCGGTACCAAGGCGACATTTTCAGTTACAGGCATTGCCATTTGGCCTGGCGATGGCTCCTCGCACCTTTACCAAGGTAATGGTCATGGTGGCTGCGGTGCTACGCAAAGAAGGGATTCTCGTCCACCTGTACCTTGATGACTGGTTGATCCAGGCCAAGTCCAAAAAAGAGTCCAAGGGCAACGGCCAGGGTGGTCGAACCTTTAAGGAGCTTAGGGTGGGTGATCAATTGGTCAAAGAGCAGATTGGTTCCCTCTTAGGAAATTGAGTATCTTGGAGCAAGGTTTGACACCGGCAGGGGCAGGGTGTTCTTGCCGGTCCGTAGAGCAAGGGAGCTATGGCGGTTGGTGCGCCAGTTTCTAGCCACGAAGGCACCCTCCGCTTGGCACTATCTTCAGGTGCTGGGGACTATGGCGGTGACGATTGAGTTGGTGCCCTGGGCCAGAGCCCACATGCGACCGCTCCAGCGGTCCCTTCTTCACCGGTGGTCCCATCAGCATCAACCCTTGTCCACAGTGCTACCCTGTCCCCCAGCAACCAAGGGAGCCATGCAGTGGTCGCTCCACCTGGGGAATCTGGAGTGGGGCATGCCCCTCAAATCCCTGCTGTGGCTGCAGTTGACGCCGGATGCCAGTCTGGTTGGGGGGGTTCACTGTGAGGGACGCTTTGCCCAGGGTGGCTGGAGTGCCCGGGAAGCCCAGTTGTCCATCAACAGATTGGAAATGGCGGTGGCTCTGGCTCTCAGAGCATTCGAACACTGGCTCTGCCACAGGGCTATCCAGGTGCTATTGGACAACGTGACTACAGTGGCTTATATCAACCGTCAGGGTGGCATGAGCAATCCTCTCTTAAAGGAGGAGGTAGAGAGCCTGCTGGAGTGGGCTGAAGCCCATCTGCTGGCCTTGTCGGCGCAGCATTTAGCCGGAGTAGAAAACATCACGGCAGATTACCTGAGTCGGTTCAAGGTAGTTCGCGGTGATTGGGAGTCCTGTCAGGTTTACGAGCAGGTGGTGCGCCTATGGAGGCCTCCCATCATGGATCTCATGGCTCATTGGGGGTCAGCCAAAGCGAGCCGCTTCTTCAGCAGAAGAAAGGAGGGCCTGGATGCTCTGGTTCAGAAGGTGCCCATGGAGGGGCTTCTGTATGTGCTTCCTTCCATGGGCCTTCATAGGCAGGATTCTCCAGAGAGTAGAGGCTTACTGAGGGTGGGTAGTTCTGATAGCCCCAGACTGTCCATGGCATCCGTGGTATGCCGATTTCATTCAGCTGCTGGCTGATCGTCCATGGCGCCTTTCCAGTGAGAGACGATCTCGTGGCTCAGGGTCCCTTGCGGATGCCGCAGGTGGCTCGGTTCTTGCTTACAGCCTGGCTATTGAAAGGGCAAGACTGCATAAGCGAGGATAATCCTGCGCAGTGATCACGACCTTGCTGAATGCCCAGAAGCATTCGACCTGCCTTTATGTGAGAGTCTGACACATTTTTGAGGGCTGGTGTTCAGCCCAGAAGAAGCCTATGGCGGTTTCTGTTGCAGAGGTGCTGGACCTCTTACAGGCAGGTTTCGAAAAAGGTCTCACTGCCAGCTCCTTGCGGGTGTAGTTGGCAGCGATTTCCTGTTACAGGGTAAGATTCAAGGTAGGACATTAGGAGAACATCCGGACGTAGGCCAGTTTTTTGAGGGCAGTGCGGCGCCTGCAGCCTCAGCAGAGGTCGTCAGTTCCTCCCTGGGACCTTAATCTAGTTCTGGATACTCTAGTGAGGGATCCTTATGAGCCAGTGGAGCGAGCCTCCTTGAAGGATTTGACTCTCAACGCGTTTTTTCTGGTTGCTATCTGTTCAGCTAGGCATATTTTGGTGTCGTCTACAGGTTTCCAATTCAAACAGAAGAAATGGAAAACCAATTGATTACTGATATTGCAAAGATCCCCATGAAAGGGAAAACGATCACATTGGGTAACTTTAATCTACCCGATGTAGATTGGAGTATTCCTTCTGCAAATCTGGAAAGAAGTAAAAAAAAAAAAAAAAAAACAAAACCCTAATGGATGCCTTCCAAGATGCATTGGTGATGGAACCAACCAGGAAAAATCTCTAAGCTGGATTTAGTTCTCACCAATGGAGATAGCGTGTCTAATATCTGGGTGGGTGCCCATATGAGCAGCAGCTATCATCACACAGTGTGGTTTCAGATAAAAGCCAAGGCGGAGTCCAATCACAACAAGCTCAAAGTCCTAGACTTCAAAAACACTGACCAGTAAAATGGCCATGTGCCTGAAGGAGGAGTTGGCAGTGGGAGGGGATAAGGGAAGTGGAATTGCAGTGGGCTAAACTAAAGGAGGCAATAAAAGGGACAACAGATACATATGTAAGGAAAGCAAATAAAAACAAGAGGAAAAGGAAACCTATTTATTTAGTTTTCCAAAGAAATGGCTGCACAAATAAAGGTTAAAAACACAGCTTTCACAAAATTCAGAAGCTTGCAGAACAGAGGAACACAGAAAAGAATATAGGATAAAACTAAATGAGACAAAGAGAAATAAGGATTACAAAATCAAAGGCAGAAGAAAAGATGGCTGAAGATATGAAGTGTGGCAACAGCTTTTTTTTTCAGGTATATTCGGGAGAGGAGGAAAATCAGAGGTGGCATTGCAGGACTCAAAAGTGCTGGTAAATGATTTGTGGAAAGTGACATTGAAAAAGCAAAGATGCTAACAAATGCTTCTGTTTCTGCTTTTACTAAAGAAAATCCTGGAGAAGAAGGCCACCTGTGATTGACAAATATACAAATGGGAAAGGAGTAGATACCATACCATTCACAGAAGATGATGTGTTAAAACAGTTTGCAAAACTGAAAGTGGACAAGGCCATGGGACCGGATGGGATACATCCCAGGATACTGAAAGAGCTCGGAGGTTCTTGCAGAACTGTTAAAGGATTGTTTTAATAGATCCTTGGAGACTGGGAGAACTTCCACAGGACTGGAGAAACGGCTGATATGGTGGTACTTCACAAAAGTTGTAATATGTAAGGACCAAACGACAGGCCAGTAAGAGCCTTACCTCTGTGGCATTTAATGTAATTGTGGCGCTACTGAAAGTTCACTATTCGCTTTTTCTCGACGACCATCCAACAGGTTTGCATGATCCGAGGCATCATGGTTTTTACCAAAGGACAATCTTGCCAAACAAATCTGAGTTCTTTTGACTGAGTGACCAGAGAACTACATCAAGGGCATGCGATGGATGTGATCTACCTAGATGTTCAGCAAAGCCTTTGCTGTTCCTCGTAGGAGGCTTATCAATAAACTCAACAGCTTGCTTGGGGATGGGGTCCCAAGGTGGTTAACTGGATCAGAAATTGGTTGACTGACTGACTGACAGACGACAAAAGGTGATGGGGAAGGTGTGATTAGCGGTATGCCCCCCAGGTTCGGGTCCTGGGTCCAGTATTGTTCAATGTATTTGTGAGTGATATTGCTGAAGGACTGAATGGAAAAATCTACCTTTTTGCAGATGACATGAAAATTTGCAACAGACTGGACTTCACTAAGGGAATGGGTAACATGAGGAAAGATCTACAAAAGCTGGAAGAATGATCTAATGCTTGGCTGTTAAGATTTAATGTTTAAGAAGTGCAGTGTCGTACACTTGAAACAGAAATCAAAGTAATTGTATGCAATAGGGGGCATGAGGTTGTGTGCATGGACTAGGAGAAGGCCCTCAAAGTGATTTGTTTCTGAGGATCTCAAGGTAACAAAATAGTGTGACAAAGCAGTGGCAAAAGCCAGAAGGATGCTGGGTTACATACAGAGAGGAATTACCAGCAGAAAGGAAGAGGTACTAATGCCACTGTACAAGTCGCTGGTGAGGCCTCACTTGGAATATTGTATTCAGTTCTGGAGACTATATCTCACAAAAGATATAAAAAGACTTGAAATGGTTCAGAGGAAGGCGACCAAAATGATTTGGAGCCTGCGTCGGTTGTATGAGAAGACTTGAAGACCTAAATATGTACACTCTGGAGGAGAGGAGGGACAGGGAAGATGTGATTCAGACCTTTAAATACTTAAGAGTATTAATGAACAAAAACATTTATAAAAATGAGGGGAAGCTGTAAAACTAGAGGGCATATCTTGAAGCTGCAAGGGGGTAAATTGAAAGGCAATGTCAGGAAATACTTTTCACTGAAAGGGTGGTGGATGCTTGGAATACTCTCCTGATGGAAGTGGTGGGAGCAAATACAGTGACAGAATTCAAAATGGCATTTGACAGACACAGTGGATCCCTTTAGAGCAACAGGATAAAATTAAAATAAACATAACTATCCCTTCTATCTCAACAAATAGGGGTGACCTACACAGAGCAGTGGGTACATCTAAAAATAGGCATGGGGAGGGGTGACCTGCACGGAGCAGCAGGTGTGCCTACTCTTGCTGCCTTGCTGGGCAGATTAGATGGATCATACTGGTCTTTTATCTGCTATCATATATTTTGTTACTATGTTTCTTAAACTTGTATTTTTGATTCTATAAGTGCTGCCTCACCTCTGTTCTTATGTGGTTATAGTTATCACTAGTCACATTTATAAGTCATACCATTCAATTTCTGATCAAGTTCCTATGTAACCTTTAAACTCATGTTACTTGTACACAGCTCTGATTTGTAGATAAAGCGGTATAGAAAAGAGTTTGGCTAGAATAAAATAAACACAACCACACTAAACTACTAACAATTCCCAAATCATTCAGTCACTCGCAGCTACCCTGTCACTCAGGTCTTTTCTCTCCCTCCCCCTCCCACCCCAAGCTGGTCACCAGTGGGATAGTGATCTTCTCAGGCAGCAAAGAGGAGTTTTATGAGAGTGGGGATATGATAATGCATACAAGTATATTAGCACTACTTGAGGATGATGTCAGGTACTTGTGTTCTGGGATGCAAGGTCCCCTCCCCCTCATGCACTCCCCCCCCCCCCCCCAAAGGAAGCCAGCTTTCATGAGAGAGTAAAGATGAATAAGTTTACAAAGTGTTTTAAGATACAGTATTTGATTTTGGTATAAATACTTTTAGCTTGCACATGCTGGAGAAGGACCCAGAAAACAAACAGTGATGTCTTCTATATTGTAAGAATGCTGCCACAGCCACTTGAAAAGAAAACGTGCTGCTAACATGAAGTGCGGTTAAAGTCTTAAACATAAAAGATATTGGATGATCTTATTTATTTTATTTAACAGCTTTTATATACCGCGCTATTCATCAGCGTGGTTTGCAGTTTAACAACATTATACTTAAAACATATAACATATGTCAAGTTTACAGATAACAGGGAATAAAACATGGATAACTGGGGTAACAAATAAAAACAACTATGTACAGTAAATTAGCATGTGTTTTGGGCTCTATAGGCTAAGGATGAACGGGATTATAACTTGGAGCGAGCAATACGGTTTAGGGAATCATTGATTAACCATAGTCATTGGTTTGGGTTGGAAGGGGAGGGGATGGGGAGATATTGCCTTGGAAGAAGTGTTGCTGGAAGAGGTGTGTTTTTAGAAGCTTTTCTGAATTGAGACAGGTCTTTTTGTGATCTGATGTTGGTTGGCAACATGTTTCCAGCATCTGGGGGCGAAGGATGAAAATGCTCTCTTGGTAGTGGCCTGAGTAAAGTTTTGGTAGGTCTTTTGGGGCCATTAATGTGTTTTCAGTAACAGATCGTCTAGATCTGGTGTCCTGTACGTGGTAAAGGAGGTCAGTTAGTGAGGATGGTGATATTCGATGGAACGCTTTAAAGGTCAAGAGGAGGGCTTTGTATAGAATCCTACATGTTATCGGGAGCCAATGAAGAACGATCAGGATAGGAATAATATGTTGATTTCTTGAGGCTCCATAAAGAACCCTGGCTGCTGTATTCATGGCCATTTGTAGTGGGTTCAGCGTGCTCTTGGGTAGGCCATGTAGTACAATATTTGCATAGTCGAAGTGTGGGGTGATCTGGAGACTTATAGACTGGCAAAATGGTAGGAGCTATGCTTTTTTGACACAATCATCACAGTAGCTTTGCTAAGCCCATGTTTACACATTCCCCATAAGCTGTCTGTCTTGCTTTACCAATTTAGTAGAGTTTCTTTGGAGATGTAAGTGTGGGTGAAGGTGAGCCAGTTGATTTTAATTGGATTTTGATGAGGCATATGACAAAGCCATTGGTGAGATTCTCATGAAATTAAAAAAAAAAGCAAGCAATGGGTTAGAATACAATATAATGTGATTTTGAAACTTGACAGACAGGAAATACTGGAAAAGAGTCAGTAGTGGACTCCAAGGGTTTCTACTGGGAGATATGCTCTTTGACAATCACACTGTTTATGAAGGATAGATTTGCAGATGACTATTCAAAAAATGTTAAGAGCAGAAGGTTATGAAGAACTGTAGATGGATCTTGCAAGACAAAGAGACAGGACATCAAAATGACAGATAAAGTTTTGATGTAGACAAGTGCAAAGCGATGCTCTTAAGGGGAAAAATAATCATAGGTTGAAAATGCAAGAAAAAGATCTTGTACTCAGTGACCCAGCCTGTCCACTGTCAAGGACTGGAGTTTGGGCATGATGAGCCTGACTTTCTGCATGGCTTATGTTCTTAAGTATGTTAAACCAGCCATGTCAGTGAGGCATGCCAACCTCGCCTTAAAAAAAGGATTGTGTTATCCTTAATACTGCTTATATACTGAAATGTAAAAGCAGTCCTGTGATTTTGGTCTAGTTAAGCAAAAAATCTGCAGTGTTTTAATAGCTAAAAGCTTACTCAACGTTGGCTTAAACGGTGTAAAAAAAAAAAAAAAAAAAAATCCAGTCTGCTAAAAGAACAATAAACCTTTAGAAGGAAGTTTCATTGTTTTCCCTAATAAGGAAAAGGAGAAGTCTTATGTGAAGCTAATTTCTTTCTTAAAGCATGGGTGTTGGATATGCAAGATCAGCCAGGCCTGACTGAGCAACAGCTTAGAGGTAACTTCCGAGATCTGTTCATTCATACTGCACAAGTAAAATGGACTCGGGTAATTTTGTAAAACAAGTTGCTTTATAGCTCCATCTAAATGTGTCTCCTCTTAACAGCAGATGTAAATACGGTATTAAAATGAGCTCTGAAACTTATTAGCTAACAGGATACACACTTTACGGACTACTTCTACTTATGGAAGACACTTCCTACCTTTCAGGAAGATGACCTTTGTGCTAGATGATGTTTGTATAGTGGAGCTTATCAAGTACACCTTCCATTTCTTCTCATTCCTCTTATCCCGGTGTCATTGGAAATGAACCCAGGTCCAAACACTTGAATGTGTCCTGAAATGCATATACATGGTAGAAGTAAGAGAACACCAATTCAAAATGCCATTAATATTAGTGGCATAATTCACCCCCGCAGTTAATATTTCAGAAAGTATTGTGTATAACTGGTAGCTATATGCAAGTACTACCAACAGGAGGGATGGATTGGCACTTGATTGTCGCATCTGTTTTCTGCTTTAGTAGAAGTAGGGTTGCCAACTGTCTCCAGATTTCAGACAGGTTGGATCCAGTCCAGAGTTTTACCCATGGCATGCAGGATCTTGTAGTTCTTTTATTTTTCTATATTGCACTCCATAAGAGGTAAGACTTCAAGCCCTCCTGCATGCCGTGTGGTAAACCCAGGACTGGATCCAATCTATCGGATGAATCTGGAGCCAGTAGACAACCCTAAATAGAAGTACACGTTTCTTGATATATCATTTAAAAATCATTATTATAGTGGTTTAGCAATCAAAATGTTAAACAAGTATATGCACTGAAACAGAATATTTAAAACGATACATTGGAGGAAGTGATGTCATTCATCTGGATGGATGTTTTGAGTGTGGAACTCCATCTTGTAGGAGCTTTACTAAAATAAGCTGCTCCGGGATATTTTGGAGACCCTAATGGAAGAGGCAACTCCTGACCACCACACAGAAAAAATGGTGTACTTGCATGATTTCACATATCAGGGCAGCTATGGAGATGGTCACTAAGATGACAACATGGCTGCTGGGCCACCACATGCAGAGGCCTCTACAGAGCCCTGTCTAATGGATCTCTTGGAGAAGGGAGTGGTGGTGGTGCAAGTTAAACAAAGAGGCACTGCAGGCCTGGTTTACAGATATTGAAGCAGAGACTGGGCCGGTGAGAGATGGTGGGGGAGCTACACACAGAGGTGCTGGACTTGGGCTGGAGGTTAAAGAGGGAGAAGACCTAGTTGAGGAGGTCCAGGAGAAATCTGCCCAGATTGGCAAGAGAGTGAGTTAACAGCTAATGAGGTCCTAACACTGGAAGTAGAGGAATTTGGAGAATAGAATCTATAAATAGCAATTGATCCTTGGAAATTGCGGTATAGAAATTGTTTCAAAATAAAAAAGTGTGGTGCAACAATTTAAGGATTAAAGGGGTGTTGTAGCTCCCTGCGTTTCAGGACTGCAGGGCAATATGCCAAATACTGCTGAGTGAGGGAGAGTTTGCAGAGAGTGTCAGTTCTTTAAAATTGGTTGGACCCCTCAAGGGCCAGCAAGATTGGCTCCTCAGGCTATAGTAATCTGTGACTATTACTATTGCCTGAAAGAGAATTGTGCAAATGAAGGTAGCGTTCTGGTTTGAGTGACAGGGATATCAGGTGGCTGAATATGTGGCTCTTTCACTGGCCATGCTGCAACGGCAGTAGGATTTTAAGACTGGGATTGAGTATTTTTGTAGAGACCATACAAAGCATAGATAGCTGTCTTATCCGTTTGATATCGTTTACCATAAGTAGTGTGACCAGACGTGCTGCTACCTTTGAGACCACTAAAGTGAGGGTGGAAACGGACATGAAGGATGTCTCTGTGCCAACTAAGACCGGGGACATTGGGGGAGAGAAGAGGTGCAAGTGGAAACATGTGGAAAAGTATAGAAAGAAGCAGGGGATTAAGAAAGACGTGGAGATATGAACTGTTGTGGAACTTGCATGGACTGTAGGGGGAGTGAGGGAGGGATGTATTCATTTATTTGCAGCATTTTTATTCTGCTAATGTTAAAGGAACAGCATAAAAACATGCAAAGTTTAACAGAGGACAGAAACAGAAAAGAGAAGACAAAGGAACAGAAGGATTAAAGTGATTGTTGGACAATATCAGGCAGAGACACTAAAACACAAAGCCAAGCTCATGAGAGCTAAATGAGAGAAAAAATTATATGGGAACTTCCCTATCGTTCCTCTAGTTCAGTCCTCCACCTCTGGGTAGTGTACGTCCTCCTGCAGCATGGAGACTGGGCATGTCAAAACTGTGACCTCACTGGATATATCCTGCTGGCCTCTCCCATCAGCCCCAGTGTGTCCAGTCTCCATGCAGCAGGAGGTCGTAGTGAGCCTAAGTGCTGGGCTCACTAGAGAAACAGATAAGGAACAGCTAGGATAGATGTTACATATTTCTTCCCTTCACTTTGGTTTATTTGGTTAGGACTGTTTAAAAAACAAACAAAAAAATGAACAGAGGAGATTCTGATTGCTTAGAAGGGAGCAGGTCAGTCTGGGGCCTCTTTCCTCCCCTCCTGTATCTCAGACTGCGGGGCCTTGTTCTGCACTCCCCTCCTAGTTGGTACGGAGTGGAGCTGTGCAGTGATAAGTTCTTCCACCCCCAGGTCGCCGCAGGGAGCTGAAACGAGCAGCGGAGGCTGAAAGAAAGAGCCCTCTCCGCGGTCGCAGCTCACCTCGGCAGTGAGTGGCGTCGTAGATTGAAGGGCAGTGCGGAGGTCTGGCGCGTCAAAGGAGACGGTTTGTGAGGCAGTTGAAGAGTGCCTGAGTGCCGCACAGAGCAGCAGGAAGGTGCTCGGGGTCTGCTGGGGGAATCCCGGTACCAAATAGGCCTGACTGTGTGCGTGGGCCAGCCCCTTCCCGTGCTTTTATTTATTTATTTAACAGTATTTCTAAACCGCCTTATCTTATTAATCAAGGTGGTATCACAGCAAACAATCGGGTAAAGTGAGTGTGTTAAACATGCAGTGAGGGAGAAATTTAGTTGAGTGTGTGTTGTATTGTGTGCTAGATTGGGTTGAGCTATGTACAAGGTGTGTTGTGTGCTAGAATGGTTTGAGCTATGTACAGTGTGGGCTATATACAGTGGTGCTACAAGACATTTTCTATACAGGCGGTATCATGGGCTGTTATACATTCTCTTAGGTTATGTGATGTGTCCATAGTGTTCTATGAACAGCATGGTTTTTAGCTGTTTTCTAAAGTCTTTGAGGTCTGTAGTTGCCCTCAAGTCGTCCAGTAGTTTGTTCCATATTGTTGGAGCAGCCATGGAGAGTGCTCTGTCTGTCTGTTGTGTCCTTGCGTGTGTGTTTGAATTCACTTGGGGTGCTGACTCGGTTGTGTGTTTGTTTGTTTTTTTCTAGGACGAGTGCTGGTGTCTGGTTGAATGAGGGTGTGTAGGCTGTTGGCTGATGTGTGCTGATTTATCTTAAATAGGTTTATGATAGTTTTGTATCTGATGCGTGCACCGATTGGGAGCCAGTGTAAGTCCTTTAAGGTAGGTATGATGTGGTCCTGTCTTGCAGTACTGGATATTATTCGTGCTGCAGTGTTTTGTGCTAGCTGGAGTGGTTTGAGGGCTTGTTTCGGTAGTCCAAGGTATATCGGATTGCAGAAGTCCAGTATTGGGGTTATCAGTGCTTGACAGACGGTACAAAAATGTTCTGGGGCAAGGAGTGGTTTCAGTCTCCTGATGATTCGCACCTTGTAGTAGACTTTTTGGATTGTTTTGTCTATGTGTGGCTTGAGGTTTAGTTTATTGTCCAGAGTAACTCCGAGGTATCTCACTTCTGATCTTATTGGTATAGTAGTGTTTTGTATCTTGATATTTGGCGGGTGTATGAAGCTTTGGTTCTGAGTGATGATTAAAGCTTCGGTCTTGTAGTTTATTGCGAGGTGGTTGTTTTGACACCAACTCGTCATTTGGATAAGGCAGTCTGTTATCTTGGAGAAGTCCGGGTTGTCGATTGATATCGGGGTGTATATCATGATGTCGTCTGCATATATTGTGTATTGAATGTTGTTCTCTTTCATGATGTTGCATATCGGTTGGATGTAGATGTTAAATAGGAGTGCTGAGAGTGCGGATCCTTGAGGTACTCCTTGACGGACATTTATGGGTCGGGAGGTGTTGTGTCCCACCTTGACCTGTAGCTGTCTTTCGGATAGGTATGAGTGGAACCATTTCAATGTGATACCGTGTATACCAGTGTTCTTTAGTCTTTCCAGGAGTGTGTTGTGGTCTACTGTGTCGAAGGCTGAGGAGATGTCGATGAAGATCATTATGATTCCCTTCCTGGTGTTGTCAGTTATTCTTAGGATGCTGTCGAAGAGGTAGATCAGTAGCGTTTCGACTCCATGGTTGGGACGAAAGCCGTGTTGGTTGTCGTCGAGAGTTTCATGTTTGTCGATGTGTTCCTGTAGTTGTAGTTGTACCGTTTTTTCGATGATTTTTGCCAGGAAGGGTATGCTGGAGATTGGTCGGTATGCTGCTGGATCTTTTTTGTCAAGAGTTGTTTTCTTTGTGATTGGTCTTACTGAGGCAAGCTTTAGTTGCTTTGGCATGAGTCCTTGAGTGAGTGAGTTGTGTACTATTTTATGTATGGTGTGAATGAAGTTTGATTTGGTGGCTTTGACCCATGATACTGGGCATGGGTCTGTAGGAGCAGTGCTTGTGTTGATTGTAGAGATGATGTGGGATATCTGCTCTGTTGAGGGTGAGTAAAATGTGCCCCAGGTTTTGGTGTGTATGTCTGTCCTGGTGGTCCCACTGGGTGTTGTACGCTCTGTGGAGTGAAATTTGTCTTTGATGTGGTCGGCGAATTCTTGTGGATCAACTTGTACTTCCCCTTCTGTTTGCTCTTTTGTGAGGATCTTGACTATTTCGAAAAGCTCTCTGGGTTTGTTGATGGAAGTATTTATCATGTTTGTGTGGAATTCCCTCTTTGATTGGTTGATGTGTTCATTGTATTGTTTTTGTTTTGTTAGATAAAGATGTTGGTCGGCTGTTTTGTTTTTTCTCCATCTCCATTCAATCTTCCTGAGCTCCCTCTTTTCCGGTCGTATTTTTGCTGAGTACCATGGTTTGTTTTGTCTCCTGTTGTGGTGGTGTTTCTCGTGCCCGACACCAGATGGTTTGGCGGCGTTAGCTAAGATGTTGTTCCAGCTGGAAACTTGTTCCTCCAGGTCATCTGTAGTAATGTTCAGGTGTTGTGTTGTGTCCTGTATGAATTCATCCCTGTCTAAATGCTTGAATCGTCTTTGTGTGTGGGAGATGTTTGTTTCGTTTGTCTGGTCCTCTTGAGATCGCAGCTTTGTCTCAATTAAGTAATGGTCAGACCATGGCACTGGGGTAATGGTGGGTGGGGAAATCAGGTCTCTCGATGTTAGGTAATTGGATGCGAAGATGAGGTCTGGAGATGATCCATGTCTGTGCGTTGGAGCATTGATTATCTGTGTGAATTGAAGTGAGGTCATTGCTTGAAGGAAGGCCTCTGCGTCTTTGGCATTGGTGGACTTGAGGTTGAAGTCTCCAATCAGTAGCGCTGGTTTGTTTGTTATAGCACAGGCTTCTTAGAGGTTGAAGGCTAATTCGTCGGCTGGAGCTCTGGGTGCTCTGTAAGTTAGGCAGATTGAACCGCGAGGCAGCGGTAACGCGGCTAGCCGTGCTGAAGGGGATGACCAGCTAGTTCCTGGCCGGAGTGAATTCTCTTGCTCTCAGGGGTGTTTAAATTTCACTAATTACCATTAATTTGGTCTAATTTGGTTGACTTTTATTTTTTAAGTAAATTTTTTTTTGGGCAAAAAAGGAATTTTTATTATCACTTAAAGTTTGGGAGAGATCTGTTATATCTACGTTTAGATTTCTCTTGGTGGGAGTTCAATCCTTTGGATTCTGTATCTAATGCCTTCACACCCACAGTGTCTGGTGTGTGGCGTGTGGCACACAGAGGCGTGGTCTCGGACGCAGGGGTCTGCCGGGGCTGCACTGCGGTATCAAATAGTATGGAGCAGGAGATACAAGAGAAGATTCCTGTAGGAACTTCTTGTTCATTGGCAAGGGTCGAAGACGAGTCCCCGCAGCATGGTCCTTCGGTGCCGCTCCTGGAAAGCACGGCAGAACTGTCTAGTTCTGGAGCTCCAATGGGTGCTGGGGTGGCCCTTGGGGCTTTTTCTCCAGACTTCATGCTATTAATGCATCAGGCTTATTGCTTGCGACAGCAGGGGTCGGAGCCAGGCCCTGTTCTGCTGTCGGGGCTAATGCAACAGACTGGTCTGGACATGGCTGATAGTATGGCAAGACCGCCCAAGAGGGCACGATCTCAAGAGGATCAGTCCGTGGATTCGGAGTGGCTCAATGAGGAAGATATGGAGTTGGAGCCTGAGTCTGGAATGGAGGAGCTTGAAGAGGGGGAGATTCCGGAACCTGAGGACCAGGCGAGAATCATTCAAGTGTTCCGAAGGGAGGAGCTTACAGCACTCATCATGGAGTCCCTCCAGGCGCTCAATCTAGCTCCCGTCCAGCCATCAGAGGACGAGGGGCTGGAAGATAAGAAGAACATAAGAACATAAAGAGATGCCATACTGGGTCAGACCAAGGTCCATCAAGCCCAGTATCCTGCTTCCAACAGTGGCCAATCTAGGTCATACGTACCTAGCAGTTTCCCCAAAAGACACAGGTTCCGCAATGCTTGTACTGGGTCAAGCATTGATATCCTGGGTCCCTTCTTAATAATGGTTTATGGACCTTTCCTCCAGGAACTTGTCCAAACCTTTTTTAAAACCAGCTACACTAACAGCCTTTACTACATCCTCCGGTAACAAATTCCAGAGTTTGATTACACGTTGAGTGAAAAAATATTTTCTTTTATTAGTCTTAAATAGTTTACCCTGTAGCTTCATTGCATGTCCCCTAGTCTTTCTATACTCTGATAACGTAAACAATCAATCTACGTTTACCCGTTCCACTCCGTTCATTAATTTATAGACTTCTATCATATCTCCCCTCAGCTGTCTCTTTTCCAGGTTAAAGAGCCCTAACCTTTTTAGCCTTTCTTCATAGGAGTATCCTTCCATCCCCTTTACCATTTTGGTGGCTCTTCTCTGAACATTTTCTAATAACTCTATATCCTTTTTAAGATATGGCGACCAGAATTGCACACAATATTCAAGGTGCGGTCTCACCATCGAACGATATAGAGTGTCACACCTCATCCGCCCCAGCCGTGACTGCTGGTATTGTTGGGCTATTATGAGGGTGGTAGTTGTGCCTTGCTTCTATATATAAATCACACAGAAGAACTTTCTTTTTTTTTAGGGTTTTATTCCCCGTCCCTTGAGGTTTCTTCTTTTTAAACAACAGAAATTAACAGCTCACTTGGCTTCAAACAAAAGATAACCATGTAACAAAAGTAGCTTCCTTCAGCTGATAGGCTGTTTATTATTTACCTTTGGTTTAAAGTTAACTGACTGCTTGGTTTGGAGAGAGGGAGAGAGTTGCAGCTCTGCCACTTGTATACTGGAATTTAAGGTTACACAAATCACATTTACCTTAATGATATCTCTGGCTCTATCACAGAGAAAGAACAGTCCATCAATTCTGTATTTGTTAATACTTCAGAATTCTCATATTCCATTATTTCTTGCTCATTGGTATCTCCACTATCCACTTCCAACGTGGAATAAAAATATGGAAGGCTTGCCTCGTCAGTCAGGAAGTTTCTCTTCCTGTGAGCAGCACTGCCTCTCTGGGGAGTATCACCAAACTCTGATGTCTTTCAGAGCCCTGCCCCCGCTGGTGCCTCAATGCATAGCCCAGGTCCTGGTTTGACCTGCTAGCTGGGTAATTTTGATAGGGTCCCTGCTGGGTCTGCCCTAGCTTTCCAGGCCCAACTGTGCCTGATTGCAGCCGGTGTAACGGTGTTTCCCTAGAAGCTGGGAACTCACCGTGAGAAGGGATTTCTTCAGCTTTTCTAAGTAAGTGAAGCCCTCTTCTTTTAACACTTCTATAATCAGGAGAAAAGCTATTATTAGCCTCTGAATATCTGGGCTTTATATGGCTATTTCTAAGCCTCCAGGGCTCTTCCCTTTCAAATGGCAAATAGCCCTTGTATCTACTCTTTGCCCCTGTACCTGCTGTTGCAGTCTTCCTGTATTCTTCTTGCTTTCCAAACACATTCACGCTGTCAGGGTGTTGCCTTCTCCCAGAACCACACAGGTCTCTGGACTCTTTCCAACATTCACACCGGCTCCCCTGCTGCCTTTCAGCTTGTGACCTCTGCTGCTTTAATTCCTCTCTCAGGGATTCTCTCCTCGGCTCATCCCTCCAGGATTCCCTCCTTGGCTCCTCTCTCCAGGATTCCCTATCTCCAAATGTTTGGTAGTCTGTTTTATATGTGTATTTCCTGACTCCACCTTCCCTCAGGTGCACTCTATTAGGTAAAGCAGACTCCCTTGCTTTGCTCTCTGGGTGTGTCTTTCTGGGCTCTGTGCACGTGTGCTTAGGTTGTCGCTGGCAACCAATAAACATTCTCCTGTTTATTCTGTCACTTTCACCGTGATCATTCACACTGCTCTGCACCTTCTCAGGCTGCCCTAGGTCCACCCTGTGACAAGAGGCATTATAATATCTTTTGTTTTATTTTCCATTCCTTTCCTTATGATACCTAGCATTCTATTTGCTCTCTTGGCTGCCGCTGCACACTGGGCCGAGGGTTTTAACATGTTATCCACAATGACACCTAAATCTTTTTCCTGGGTGGTGGTTCCTAATGTGGAACCTTGCATTGTGTAACCATAGTTTGGGTTGTTCATCCCTAGGTGCATAACTTTGCACTTGTCCACATTAAATTTAATCTGCCATTTTGATGCCCAGTCTTCTAATTTTATCAAGATCCTCTCATTCAGGCAGTGTGGCAAACTCAGGCGGTGTTCCCAGTTCACCGGATGGTTGACTGGATGATCCAAGATGAATGGGATCTGCCAGAAGCTGGACTACGCAGCGTCAGAGCGATGAATTTATTTTTATTTATTTAACAGTATTTCTAAACCGCCTTATCTTAATAATCAAGGTGGTATCACAGCAAACAATCGGGTAAGGTGAGTGTGTTATACATGCAGTGAGGGTGAAATTTAGTTGGGTGGGTGTTGTATTGTCTGCTAGATTGGTATGAGCTATGTACAAAGTGGGCTATATACAGTGGTTCTAAATACATTTTCCATACATACATTGTTTAGGCGGGGTTATGTGATGTGTCCATAGTGTTCTATAAACAGCATGGTTTTCAACTGTTTTCTAAAGTCCTTGAGGTCTGTGGTTGCCCTCAAATCGTCTGGTAGTTTGTTCCATATTGTTGGAGCAGCCATGGAGAGTGCTCTGTCCGTTGTATCTTTGCGTGTGTTTTTGTATTCACTTGGGGTGCTGACTCGGTTGTGTGTTTGTTTTTCTTCTAGGACGAGTGCTGGTGTCTGGTTGTATGAGGGTGTGCAGGCTGTTGGCTGATGTGTGCTGTTTTATCTTAAATAGGTTTATGATGGTTTTGTATCTGATGCGTGCACCGATTGGGAGCCAGTGTAAGTCCTTTAAGGTGGGTGTGATGTGCTCCTGTCTTGCGGTTCCGGATATGATTCGTGCTGCGGTGTTTTGTGCCAGTTGGAGTGTTGGAATAGGCTCTACCCCCTAGCTGACAGAGAAGGAGAGGTTTCACTCTCTGCAGGTAGATGCAGCGGTGTCAGCAATCACAAAAAAGACAACTATCCCAGTAGAAGGGAGCGCAGCTTTGAAGGGTGCGCAAGACAGGAAGGTGGATGGTCTGTTAAAGCAGGCCTTTGAGGTTAATGCTGTTGCCTTGCAGGCTTCCATTTGTGGGGCGTTGGTGGTGAGAGCTTGTCTCCGTTGGTCCCAACGTTTGCAGCAGTCCCCTATGCAAGCGCAGGAAGGCTTAATTGAAGTGATGCATCTAGAATCTGGTTCGGCATATTTATCGGATGTCCACTCTGATTTGATTAGGTCATTGGAGAATAGTATGGCCTCCTTAGTAGCCGCGCACCGTTACCTGTGGCTAAGGAATTGGGCAGCAGATGGTGCTTCTAAAACACGTCTCAGTAAGCTTCCCTTTAAAGGTATATTGTTTGGTGAAGATCTCGGTAAGTTGGTTAAGGATCTGGGTGAGTCCAAAGGCGGCAGGTTGCCGGAGGATAAACCTAAGCAGGGCAGATCTCTCCCGGCCTCTTGAGGTCGGGGTAGAGACTTCAGAAGGTTTCGTGCCTCCTGCTTGGGTGGTTTTCAAAGAGGCAGATTCACTTCAAGGGCCCAGGGGTTTCGTGGGTTCCGAGGGGCAGGCAGAGGCTTTGCAGCTTCCCCAACCATGTCGGTGCGAAAGCTACAATGAAACGAGGCAGGCTCGGGCAGAATTTGACTGATAGGAATTCCTGAAGTCGTCCTCCATTCTGCCTGGGTCCAAATAACTTCTGATCAATGGGTACTGGAGATAATATGCAAAGGTTATGCGCTAGAGTGAGTTTGTCCAGTTCTAGATTTGTTCATGCTTTCGCCTTGCAAGGGGCATCGAAAGACGTCCGCAGTGAGACAAACCGTAGATCGTCTCTTACAGTTAGGAGCTGTGGTGCCGGTGCCGCAGGAGGATTATGGCGGTGGTTGTTACTCTATTTATTTCATTGTACCCAAGAAGGATGGAGCGCTTCGTCATATTCTGGATCTAAAAGGAGTGAACTGCTGTCTGCGAGTTCCGCATTTTTGGATGGAAACCTTGCGGTTGGTAATAGTAGCGGTGCGACAGGGGGAGTTCTTGACATCAAGAAGATTATCCTGTATATATGTATTTATGCATATATGTAAATGAACTCCCCCATAGCTAAGAAGTGTTAACTCTGTATGATGTGCTTTTCTGACAATCTGTATGTAAACAAAATTTGTACCTGCCTTGATTCGGCAGTTTCACAATAGTAATCCTACCCGCTTCTGATCGCTGGAAGGAGCGGGCTACAAATGCTTGCTAAATAAATAAATAAATCTTTAGATCTCACAGAAGCGTATTTGCACATCCCTATCAGGCTGGCTCATCAGAGATTCCTCAGGTTCACTCTCCTGTGGGGACACTTTCAGTTTCAAGCGTTGCCCTTCGAGTTGGCAACGGCTCCCCGCATCTTCACCAAGATCATGGTGGTAGTGGCGGTGGCATTGCAAAAGGAAGGAATTCTGGTGCATCCGTATCTCGATGATTTGTTAATTCGGGCGAAATCCAAAGCCGAGAGCGTTCAGGTTACGGACAGAGTCGTCCAGTTCCTTCAATATCTCAGCTGGGTAGTCACTGCAGCCAAGAGCCATCTGCTCCCGTCCCAGGATCTAGAGTACCTGGGAGGACGCTTCGATACACACAGGGGGATGGTTTTCCTGCCAGTTCAGAGAGCTCAGGCCCTACGGCAATTAGTGCACAAATTCCTCTCGACTCCAGCTCCGTCGGTGTGGAGCTGTCTTCGTGTACTAGGAACGATGGCAGCAACCCTGGAGGTAGTGCCATGGGCAAGGGCTCACATGCGGCTGTTGCAGAGGTCATTGCTTCAGAGATGGTCGCACCAGAGCGACTCTCTGAACAGACACATCCCCTGTCCCCTGAAGGTCAGGCAGTCCCTTCAGTGGTGGCTCTGCCCAGAAACCCTGGTGGCAGGCCTACCGCTAGAACAACCTCAATGGCTCCCAGTTTTGATGGATGCAAGCCTCACAGATTGGGGAGCACATTGCAGGGATCTCTTCGCTCAGGGAACCTGGAACGAACAGGAGGTTCAGTGGTCGATCAACCAACTGGCTCGAACTGAGAGCGGTGTTCTAGCATTTCAGGCATTCAAAACCGTGCTGAAGGACCGAGCGGTGCGAGTGCTTTCGGACAATTCTGCGACAGTGGTTTACCTCAATCGGCAGGGCGGTACGGGCAGCTTAGCCATGGAGGAGGAAGCAGGACATCTGTTCGCCTGGATGGAACCTCGGTTGCAGGCGATTTCGGTGGCACATATTGCAGGAATGGACAGTGTGATGGTGGATTTCCTCAGCAGAGTTCGGGTGGATGCCGGGGAATAGGAACTTCATCCAGAAGTCTTTGCTCAGTCTGCAAGTGGGGTTTGCCGATTTATGGATCTCATGGTGACCATCTGTTCGGCGAAAACAAGCCGATTCTTCAGCAGAAGAAGAGAAAGGATGTCGGAAGGAATAGATGCCCTGATGCAGATTTGGCCTTCGGGACTACTCTTTCCTCCGTGGGCGCTCATAGGACGAGTGATTCAGCTCATCGGAGGAGAGTGGTATTGGTGGCTCCAGATTGGCCGAGGTGCCCGTGGTATGCCAATCTCATCCGACTCCTCGACAGGAATCCTTGGAGGTTGCCGACAACAGAGGATCTCTTGACCCAGGGTCCGCTTCGAATGCCTCAAGTGGATCAATTCTCGCTTACGGCTTGGCCATTGAAAGGGAGAGGTTATTCTGGGGCGGTTATTTCAACCCTGCTCAGGGCCAGGAAGAGATCTACATCCCTAGCATATGTGCGGATATGGCGCATATTTGAAGACTGGTACTCTCAGCGACAAGTACATGCGTCCATGGTCTCCGTGCCCACGGTGCTCAGTTTTTTGCAGGACGGATTTGATAAAGGATTGGCGGCCTACTCCTTAAAAGTTCAGCTAGTGGCTCTCTTGCTATAGAGGTAAGGTCCAGGGAGTGTCCCTGGGCTCCCACGTAGACGTGGTTCGTTTCCTTAAAGCGGTCTCTAGGTTGCGCCCTGCTCGTAGGGGGGTGGTGCCTCCGTGGGATCTCAACTTGGTTCTGGTGGATTGAGCGGAGAGCCCTTCGAGCCCCTGCGCCAAGCTTCAGTTAAAGACCTAACCTTAAAGACGGTGTTTCTAGTGGCCATCTGTTCGCAAGACGAGTCTCGGAGCTTCAAGCCTTGTCCTGTAGGGAGCCGTTTTTTTCCTTCTCTAGGGGAAAGGTGGTGTTACATCCGGTACTGTCCTTTTTTACCCAAGGTAGTTTCCCCCTTTCACTTGAACCAATCGGTGTCACTACCAGTGTTGGGCCCAATGGAGGCAAACTCCTCAGACCGTAGTTTACATTGTTTGGATTTGAAGAGAGTTCTCCGTCAGTATTTAAAGGTTTCAGAAGTTTTTCGTAAGTCAGAACATTTATTCGTTTTGTTTGGGGGCCCTCGCAGAGGGGGAAGCGGCAGCAAAGGCTTCAATCTCCAGATGGGTTCGAGAAGTGATCGCGTCTGAGTACATTTTGCAGGGGCGGCAGGTGCCCGTGGGTTTACGGCACTGTTCCCTCTAAGCTGTGCGCGCGCACACACCTCACCGAGTGAGCGCACATACTTTACAACAGAGCGCACAAAAATTACGGTTCTGATTCTGATAGAAAACAACACAGACGTTCTTAAAATTGAAAAGTTGTTGTGTATTTATGGTTTTCACAAGTTCTACAATATTTTCTAGTGCAATCAATGTGGTGTACATACTGTATTCTGACATGTAGTCAAATTTTAAAGTATATAACTCCGAGTGTCGTTATGTGGCGCACAAAAATTTAACCTTCCTTCAAAAGCTGCACAGCTGATATTTTATGCGCACACAGCCTACAGAAAATTAGAGGGAACATTGGTTTACGGGCTCACTCTACAAGAGCGCAGGCGACTTCATGGGTGGAGCACAGTTTGGTGCTGCCAGTGGAGATTTGCAGAGCGGCCGCTTAGTGTTTACTGAAGGTATGGAGAGATGACCATCGCCTGGATGTCCAGGCAGCGAATGATGCCTGTTTCGGGTCGGCGGTCTTCTGATCCGGTTGGACAGGTCCCTCCCAATGAATACTGCTCTGTTACATCCCAGAGGTGGAGGACTGAACTGGAGGAAAGATAAGGAAATCAAAATTAGACTTGCCTGCTAATTATAGTTCCTTGAGGAACTCCAGTCCTTATTCCCACCTGGGGATGGTTTGCTTACAGGTCAGTACAATGGGGAGGAGTGTCAGACACTTTGGGTGTAAGAACCTTTAACGCTTTTCGGTATCGTGAGGTTTCTGCTACTCAGATCTTTCTTGGATTCTTTCTTTCTCTCTTTCTTCCTTTTGGGAGTCCGGAGGAAAGAGCCTGTTAAGAGTAATAGCTTCCCTCTTAAAGGGAGGAAATTTAGTTGATTTAAAGTTCTGATTAAAAGTTGAATGTAATGCCGTAGCTACTTATTTGTTGCTCCTTTGAGTATGCTTTGTCAATAGTAAACTGGGGCTGATGGGAGAGGCCAGCAGGATATATCCAGTGAGATCACAGTTTCGACATGCCCAGTCTCCATGCTGCAGGAGGATGTACACTACCCAGAGTTGGAGGACTGAACTGGAGTTCCTCAAGGAACTATAATTAGCAGGTAGGTCTAATTTCAATTTTGATTCACAAAGGTGCACTCGAAGAACAAAATTTTTTAAACCATCCATGACAGATCCGGTCCAAGGATTCCTGCTGCCCTAGGCAGAAGCCCCGGTCATGCCTCCCCCCCCCTCCCAAGCAGAGCTGTGTGTGCCACCATATGCCTCTTCCCCCCCCCCCCCAGCCATGCTGCACTACCAGTCATGCAGTGACAGGATCAGTGAGGGTGGGAGACACTGTTTGGCAGCAGGCCATGTGCTTTTGGCACATATGGCCTGCCTCTTCTGACCCCCTCCAACATATAACTTCAGGGGTTCAGAGGTAGGCCATGTGTGCCGAAGCACATGGCCTGCTGCCGAACCTAGCTGCACTCCCGTGCTGCCAGCAGTGAGGGGCAGCTCAGAACGGGGGTGGGGGAGGTGGTTCGGGGAAAGATTTAAAGCGAAGATTTGTTGGGAGAGCATTCCAGAGACATAGAGCAGAAAGGAAACAAAACACAATGGATCTATAGGACTCAATATATAAGGGCTCTGGTTAGTGGAATGCAAGGTACGAGTTGGGCAATAAGGGATGAGTTGTGAGGGATGGGAGAGTATGGGGAAGGTCTATGGGATTGATTTGTGTGGTATGTGTATGTGGTACAGGGGTGATTTGATTGGTGAAATGCAAGTGTGTAGTGGAAGGAGGTGTTTTCGGGCTGATGGGATTAAGCAGGGAAGGTAAACTGGAAGGATGTGTGTATATAGGGGGAAGGGTAGGAAGTATAAACAATAGAGATCTTGTTGACCAGATGTATGGTGGCTAGTGAGGGGCAGCCATATTGGTGGGAGTGTTTAGGGTGGAGGGGTTGTGGGGGAAGAGGAGGGAAAAGATGAACAGGTTAAGGCAGATTATCCCCCCACCCTCCTAATTTCCAAGAATCAAGATACTAGGTAAAGGGGGTGGTGGAGCTGGTTATTATGACATCAAACATGAAGGGCTAAACTTGTGGCAGAAGTGCTCCTTTCTTGAAGAAGGGGTAATAGGGGCTGATGTTTTAATGGTACAGAAGGCGTGTCTGAGGAAGTCCCATGAAGGTGGGAGGCGTTGAAATCCAAGGCCTATACTCATGGAGTGGAGAGTCTTCTAAAAAGGGAGGGATGGGCATATTTTGCCACACTGTGGAGCGGAAATACTAGAGATTATTAGGGACCTTTTGGGGCAATATTTGTTGTGGGTTAAAATTGATGAGGTGGAATTGGTGCATAACTCATATGTTGGCTAGCACCTAACACTGGATGGGGCTGGGGGGCAGGTATATATTTTTTTGAGGATACAGATAAAAAGCTGGAAGGGTTTGGAACAAGGATGAAGAGTATGGAGGGGGGGGGGCGGCATTTTAGCTTAACTGTTAAATCCCCAACTGGATTATCCCAGGGGAGATGCGGGTTTGGGGAGCAAGAGGGTGGCGGCTCTGGCTTAAATATGTGCTGAAGAAGCTAAGTATTTTTGGATGTATGATGACAAAAGCATAGGGCTAGGAAGCAATTCATCTTTTTCTCACACTCAAGGAACAGCAGGATTGATATGCTCTAGGTGGATGCAACCTTAATGCTTCAGATTAGCGAAGTGGAATTTGACCAGATAGACCTGTATGTGGTCCGACCATGCAATTTAAAGTTAGTTTTGAGAGAAGAGAAGGGGGTGACGTTCTGGCCCACAGCTCTTGTCTTGGATAGTGGAGAGAATTGTGGGAGAATACGTACAGCGATAATCCATTATATTGAGCTCTATAAAAGATTTGAGATGACTAAGGGTCGTGGTTTTGGGATGGTTTTAAGACCGTGAAGAGGGGGTCAATTTTATATCTCCGGCCACATACCAAGAAGAGCAGAAGTTGTGTGAGCTTGGTTTGAGATGACGGCTTAAAATAGCACAGGACAGGAATTTACAAACCCAGTCAAAACAGACCTTTAAAGAAATTGAGTGGCTTCAGGCAGAGTTGGCCTTTATTATCCCACTCAAAGCATATTTTCCTAACCACCTTAAGTGAGGCAAAACTGTGTCATAAGAACATAAGATATGCCATACTGGGTCAGACCAAGGTCCATCAAGCCCAGTATCCTGTTTCCAACAGTGGCCAATCTAGATCATATGTACCTAGCAGTTTCCCCAAAAGACACAGGCTCCACAATGCTTGTACTGGGTCAAGCATTGATATCCTACATTGTATTGTATTTGTATGGACCTTTCCTCCAGGAACTTGTCCAAACCTTTTTTAAATGCAGCTACACTAACAGCCTTTACTACATCCTCCGGTAACAAATTCCAGAGTTTCATTACACGTTGAGTGAAAAAATATTTTCTTTTATTAGTCTTAAATAGGTTACCCTGTAGCTTCATTGCATGTCCCCTAGTCTTTCTATATTCTGATGACGTAAACAATCCACTCCATTCATTAATTTATAGACCTCTATCATATCTCCCCTCAGCCATCTCTTTTCCAGGTTGAAGAGCCCTAATCTTTTTAGCCTCTCTTCATAGCGGTATCCTTCCATCCTCTTTACCATTTTAGTGGCTCTTCTCTGTACCTTTTCTAATAACGCTATATCCTTTTTAAGATACGGCAACCAGAATTGCACACAATATTCAGGGTGCGGTTGGACCATGGAATGATGCAGAGGCATTATAATATCCTTTGTTTTATTTTTCATTCCTTTCCTTATGATACTTAGCATTCTATTTGCTCTCTTGGCCGCTACTGCACACTGGGCGGAGGGTTTTAACATGTTATCCACGATGACGCCTAAATCTTTTTTTCTGGGTGGTGGTTCCTAATGTGGAACCTTGCATCATGTAACCATAGTTTGGGTGGTTCTTTCATAGGTGCATAACTTTGCACTTGTCCACATTAAATTTCATCTGCCATTTGGATGCTCAGTCTTCCAATTTATCAAGATCCTTTTGCAATTTTCCATATTCCTCGTGGGTTTTAACAACTTTAAATAGTTTTGTGCCTTCTGCAATTTTGATAACCTCACTCGTTATTCCAATTTCCAGATCATTTATGAATATGCTAAAAAAGCAGCAGAGCCAGCACATATCCCTAAGGTATGCCGCTATTCGCCTTTCTCCATTGGGAAAATTGGCCATTTAGCTCTATCCTCTGCTTTCTATCTTTTAACCAGTTCCTGATTCACAATAGTACACTGCCTCCTATTCCATAACTTAGTTTTGCCAAAAGCCTGATGAGAGGGACCTTGTCAAAGGCTTTCTGAAAGTCCAGATACACTATATCAACCGACTCACCTTTGTCTACCTGTTTATACACACCTTCAAAAAACATAAGATTAGTAAGACGAGATCTTCCTTGTCTAAAGCCATGTTGTCTGTCTCCCATTAAACCATGACTATCTACATGTTCAGTAATTTTGTTCTTTATGATGGTTTCTACCATTTTCCCCGATACTGACTAAAGGCTCACCGGTCTGTAGTTTCCCGGATCAACCCTGGAACCCTTTTTTAAATTTGGTGTTACATTGGCCATCCTCCAATCTTCAGGTATTAGATGATTTTAATGATAGTTCACAGATTGCAGACCTCCTAGTAGTAATCTCATATTTCAGTTCTTTCAACACCCTTGGATGTATACCATCCGGTCCAGGTAATTTGCTACTACTCTTCAGTTAATCAAATAGTTGTAATACATCTTCCCAGTGTATCGGTATTTCTTTCAATTCTTCTGCAGTATCACCTTTAAATACCACTTCAGTCATGGGTAACATCCCTACATCTTCCTCAGTAAAGACCAAAGTAAAAAATTAATTCAGTCTCTCTGCTATGGCCTTGTCCCCTCTTAGTGTCTCTCTTACCCCTCTATCATCTAACGGTCCAACTGACTCTTGCAGATTTTTTGCTACGAATGTACCTGAAAAAAGTCTTTACACGTTTTTGCTTCCCCAGCAAGCTGCTTATCAAATTCTCTTTGCCTGCCTTATCAATGCCTTGCATCTAACTTGCCAGTGCTTGTGCTGTTTTCAGTTTGTCATTTGGCTCTTTTTTCCATTTCCTGAAAGATGCTTCTTTGGCAACAACAGCTTTTCTGATTTTACCTTTAAACCATGCTGTTTTTTGGACCGTCCACTTTTCTTGAAGTGTGGCATACAGTTGGTCTGGGCTTTCAAGATTAGTATTTTTAAACGCCCAAGCTTGATGTAAGTCTTTAACCTTTGCAACTGCTCCTTTTAGTTTTTTCTTAACTATTTTCCTCACTTTATCATAGTCTCCCTTTCAAACGTTAAAATGTAGTACTGTGGATTTCCTTACCATCCCTCCTCCATTAATTAAATCAAACACGATTATGCTATGATCACTATTGCCAAGTGGCCCCAACACCCTTATCTCTTGCACCAGATCTGGTGTTCCACTAAGGACTAGGTCCAAAATGGCTTTCCTTCTGGTCGGTTCATGAACCAGCTGCTCCAAAAAGCAGTCATTTATTTCATTTAGAAACTTTATCTCCCTAGCATGTTCTGCCGTGACACTGACCCAGTCAATACCGGGGTAATTGAAATCACCCATTATTATTACTGTTCTGTAACTTTTGTTAGCTTCCCTGATTTCTTTGAGCATTTCATCATCCATTTGTTCATTCTGGCCAGGCGGTCGATAGAACGTCCCCACTGCCATCGCCTTCCCCTTTTTTACATTGAATTTCAATCCATAGAGTTTCTACAGCAAATTTTGTTTCGTGCAAAACTTTAATCCTTTGTGACTCAGTGCCCTCTCTAACATAGAGTGTAGCCCCTCCACCAATTTGATCAGCTCTATCATTACGATATAGTTTGTACCCAGGTATCATAGTATCCCTCTGGTTGGTATCTCAGAGACATGGTGGAAGGAGGACAATCATATCTAACCTCTCATTTAGTACTATATATTCTCCCATCTTATTTTTTAGACTTTTTAGGATTTGCGTAAATGCATTTTAGAGACTGTGTTTTATTCATATTAATCTGGTTATCGGTACGTTGTTTGGCGTACTATCAGTACTATTGAGGTTCACATAAAATCACATTCACAACTACATCTGACTGTGGGTTTTACTGATCCGATCATGGTAACCAGGGTCACAAGGAGGAACGTGGAAACATTGGGAAAAGTTTTAGGGATGAGATCATCACACACCTTACGGTGTGACGTTGGACACGTCAAGCACCTTATGAGTTAAATTTGCATAGAATTTGTAGTAAACGCATGCGTGGCGTTTTTTTGAAGCCGGTAGGCTCTTCGTAACACGCCAAACAACGAGCTTAATCAATAGAGAGGATTGAATAACCGGTATGTACTACTTTTTCGTATCGTAAAGATTAATAAGATCCTCCATTTAACAAAAAAATATTAGCAGGCATTGATTTTAACGAACATATTTTTTTGATAGTTTGTCTTACTCCGAGTCGAATATACGCCGACCATATGAAATAATAGGAGTTTCGATTTAAAAACCCCTGAAGAAACCCGCTGGTTGTGAAACGCGACACGGTACCAACTGGATGCGTCAAGGAATGAAGAGAACAACATGAGATAATTACCATCATATCTCCTACAAGGATGAGGCAATTACTATCATATCTCATATAAGGATGAGACAACCGTAATCATTTTTGAGAAGAATTGAGAAAACCACATGAGAAGTTTTATTTTGTGGATTATGAAAATAATATGAATGTAATAACTAATTGGCTCGTAAACACAGAATAGTAAGACATTGGATTACAAAATAGTAGACTGAAAGAACCAAGGTCCTTGATGTGTATGAGGAACAAGTTCAGGACATTGTCCATGCCATAGTGCCTGTTCCAGTCTGAGACCTTTAGGTTCCTTTTCTAACAATAGTGTTCATGTGGCTATAGGAATGTTATAGGTTAATAGATATCTATCGTTATTAGTCGTAGCCTAAGAACCTTTTGAGGGATTTGATTATTTTTGTTATGTAGTCATATACAGGGCAAAAGGGTTTGGGGGGGCAGAGCGATGATAGCCAAAAGTCCAATGGAAGAGCTATACCAATGCTGCTGGTGATCTCAAGGGGTGCTATCCAAATGAATATTTGGAGATCTCAAAGGGAGCAGGGAAAACCCTGTTTATGCTTGCTTGGGAAAGGAACCTGAGGGTGCAGTTTGAGCAATAATTGAGAAGGGTATTCATGGGCACTGCTAAGGCTCTGTTTCAGCCTTGATACTCCACTTTTGTATCTGATGTATTAGGCAGTATTGGGATATTGTCCTCTGGTGTATGTGTGGTCGGAGCAGGGAGATTATACCATATGTGGTGGGGGTGCATGCGAGTGTTGGCACTATGGCAGTGGATTTGCTAATTTTTTTTTTTGTTGATGGGGGTCCTGGTTAGGGCTTGACCTCTAGTTTGCTGCTGAATGTGGCACCATAGGATATGGAGGTACATTTGTGATTGTAGGAATGTTGAATAGGGCAGTGCATATATGGTAATAGTATGTCATTGGAAGGAGCCTTCTATCTCCAGGAACAAACAGGAATGAGTCTTCACATATGGGTACGTCAGTACCGAGGGAGTCTGCGCGGGAACGCTCCCCAGTGTCCAATCAGAATGCTTTTGGGAGCATCCCACCACGCCTGCGTGCTGCCTTCCCGCCTTTCCCAACTGCCTCTCCTCAGTTTTCGTTTTTCCGAGGAGCCGGCAGGACGTACTCCTGTCACCGCAGAAAATTCTTCCTTTATTTTTGTTTTTTCTTGTGGTCGTATCTGCCTTCCCTCGACACACCGGTACCGCCGGTGTTTTCTTTTTCATTTTCTCCTACAAAATTTTTCTTTTGTAGGGAATTTTTCCCTGTATAGTGCCTGACGGTTTTTCGGCCTACTAGGCCTCTCCACTTTCCTTCATGGAAACGCCAGCCACTATCCCTAAAACATGTTTCAACTCTGGCAGTACCAAGTTAGTTTTAGACACCCATAACTAGTGCCTTCCATGTTTGGGTCCTGACCACTATCTGCTGGAGTGTCCCTCCTGCAGTAGTATTTCCAGAAGTCTTCAGCATCAAGCTCAACTCGATATGCGGTTCCTGTCAGACCTGAGGGTACCAGCTACAGCTTCTTTTTCACAGGATCAGGTAACCCAACAAAAGTCTGTAAAGACTAGCCAGTCTTCGGGTGGTAGCTCTCATGTTCAGCATCGAGATGCCTCTGGCCTTGCCTCCGAGGACATTTTGGCTTTAAAACCCCGGCGGGAGTCTTCAGCCTCCAAAGCATTAACGGGGTTTTAGGTTATTCCTGGGGTTTTTACCTCTGCGAACATACCTGAGCCATGCTCGGTGGTGGTATCCGTGGTGGAAATCGAGTGGATAGACTACAAAGTTGTGAGCAACATTGGATTTTCCAGCTACATACGGTATCTCCTGCAGGTCTTAACAAAGAGATTGATTGGCTCAGTGTTTGCTGACGCCTCCGGTGATCCCGGGGTTCCCCTGATTGGTGGGGTGTTCCTGGTGTTTCATTGGTGGGCTGTAATGGATTGACAGCGGTGATGGCCATTCATGAAAGTATCAGACCCTTTTTGAAGGTAACAGCTGGTTTCGGCGTTTCAGAAGACAGATGATATTGCTAATGGCGGCACTTGACACAGGGTCTTTACCCGAAACGTGCACGTCGTGCTTGAGCGTGCCTCAGTAATCTGCGATTCAGTTAAGTAAAGTATCTTCATTTTATAATAAAAAGGATGTGACTGTGTGGTGGACATAGTTTTGATACAATGTTCCTTTCCTGATAACATCCGACAAAAAAAAGATATAGTTCCTGCAATTTTGGGGTTGGCTTTGGTGATTTTGTTGAGGTACCCTGGCATCGGCAATGGTGTTGGATGAAATACTCCACACCGATGATCGCAGTCTAGCGCTCTCGGTATCTTCGGTGCCGCTAGAGTCGCTGCAGACCGATCTTCCAGCATCGGTATCGATCCCGGTACCGATTCTGGCATCTACGTCGGTACCCTCCAGGTCTGTATCGATAGAGTCTAGACTCGGCATTGAAAGCAGCGAATCTATCTCTAGCCTGGACGATTGGGTACCGACTCGTCTCGGTATCGACCTCGGACGATGCCAAAGACATTGTTCCGGAGATCAAAGTCTACCGCTCTTGGTACCTTTGGTACCATTAGAGTCGCCTCAGACTGATCTTCCGGTGTCGCTACCGGATCCGATACCACTGCCGGTACCGTTTTCTACGTTCACATCGGTACCGGTGCCTTCCATGCTTACTTCCACAAGCTCACTTCCTTCGGTACTGAGTTTGGAGTCCATCCCTGGCATGGATAGTTTTCCACCGATTCGTCATGGCATCAGCCTCGAGCGGTACCGCCGACTATCCTTTCAGGACAATTCGATGCTCCATCCTTTTGGGTCTGGTACTCCATTGGATCAATCCATTAGTGCCAACACTAAATCTTCAACAGATCTAACCTTTACTCCTCATGATAGAGGATCCCCTTCTGGGGAAATTTCTTTTCAAGCATTCTTGCTTGATATGGCAAGGTTACTTGCCATTTCTATACCTGATCAAGATCCTGCATCAGGGGATTCAGAGCTTCTGTACATCCCTGAGAACCCAAAGGAGGTCGTCATGTTTCCTTTGCATCAAGTCTTACAGGATCTTTTACTTAGAATGTGGGAAACTCCTTTAAAGGTATCCCCACCTTCAAGGGCCACTGACTCTCTCTGTACAAGGTGCCCCCTTCTCCAGGTTTTCAAAAGACTCAACTTCCACATCATTCTATTGTTGTGGAATCAGCAATGAGGCGTGTTAAAAGTGCTAAAAAGCACTCCTCTTATCTGCCAGGTCGTGAGTCTAGAACTTTAGATGCCTTTAGACGTAAAAGCTTCCAGGCATCCATGTTTTCAACAAGAATTCTCTCATATATTTTCTATATGGGACTATCTCTTGAAGAGGTCACAAACAGTTTGCTGTTTTTGACTCCTTTTCTTCAAGATCACAAAAGAGCAGACTACTCTTTATTGGTTACTCATGTTCAAAATATCTCTAGGTTTCTTACTTATGCTACCCTGCACTGTTTTGAGTCTGTTAGCAAAACGTCTGCTCTAGCTATAGGGGCACGATGCATAGCCTGGCTCCAAGCTTCCAACTTGGACAAATGGGTACAAGAAAGTCTGGGAAATACTCCTTCTACTGGGGAGAATCTCTTTTAACAAAGAGACTTTACGTCAAGTTGCTCAGTTAACCACTGGCACTGTTGCTTTCAAAGGATTGTCTACACCTTCCTCTATCCCAGGTGCTAGGAAATCTTCTACCAAACTTTATTCCCCCAAAGGGAAAAAGTTTTATTCATTCTCTGCCCATCATACAGCTGTTTCCAAACAAGGGAAACATCAAACCAGGCTAAAGAAACCACAACCTCAACCGTCTCGGCAAACCCAGCAGCCGCAGGGTTGCTAATAGACTCTTCACCTAATCCTGTTTTGAGGTTTAGAACCTGTAGTTTGCTTCTTCCCATCACAAGCATCTACGTCGGTTCCATCCTAAATTTTAGACATGTCTCTCTTTAAAGAGACATCCTGACTTTTAGCTCATAGAGCTTCTTTACTATCTGTAAAGCATAATCATGTTAAGTTACTCCTCTTCCTCCGAAGTAGACAGAGGAGTAACAGCTGTCAATAAGGGTGCTATGCCTTTACCTTTGACATTTTCTCCTGTAACAGCATGTCTCATTTTACCTTTTCAAAGATTTACTCCATCGTAAGGTGTGTTTTTTTTTTTTCCTCAACTCTGTCCTTCTTACTAAGACCTTATCCCTAAGCCCCCTCAGTTTTCTTTCAGAGTTGTCTCCCCCTTGCATTCTTGTTTTGTGGCAGCTTCTGGCAGCTTCTCAGACAGTGACGGAGTCTTACCACTCCTACTTATGTCTGTAGGTCTTTTTCCAATTTTGGGACCTAAGATTTGCTCTGCTGCCCTAACAATAGTTAGAAGTGCAGGTGCTCTTAGTGGTTAAACCACTAAATTGCTGACCAAGCAACCAGGGCTTGATCTCCAATAACAATCTTTTTTGGCCTTAGTACTAAGTCCCAGACAGGCTAAGAACCTGTTCTGGTTATTGTTGCAGACACATCAGCATACCTTCTATCCTTAGCCTTCCCCAATCTTTGGGCTTTGGCGGAGTAGTTCAGGTTACATACTGGCTCTTAAACAGCCAGTTTTTCTTCTAATCAACCTGCAACATGCTCTCTATAGAGCAGCTCTGCACTATGGGCCCTTGCTAGAGAGCAAATAATTCCAGATGGTTAGGAAGGGCTTTACCTAGTCATGACTACTGGGTTCTTCCCTACCCTTACCATTTCCATTAAAGTTTCCTTCTTCAATAAAGGACATAGGCCTTTAAGTTAAGACCTAAAGAATTATCCAATCCCCTGGGTGGGTTCACACTCCAGTGGACCCCTTCACCAGGGATGGCTTTCTTTTAGTAACAGCCAGTCCTTGTCTTGTTTTTTCCTTCCACCCTCAATTCTTCATGGGGTAATTCATATTGAGCGCAAGAGTGCACCATACTCATTTTGCCCTCATAGAAGAGTAAATATGGTATTTCATTTCATTGTATCTTCTTCTCCAGCTGCCATGCTGGAGTTATGGAAGGATTCAGACTTACTGTCTGCATACTAAAAACATCCTTTGCATTTTTCATGGAGGCCTCCATTCCTGGTTAGTCAAGGGCTAGAGTTCTTAGAGGACTCAAGACTTCTCCTTGTCAGTGGGAGCACTCCCTTAGCTTGCCCACTCATAACCAGGGAGAATGGATTCTCTAAACATCTTCTCAGGCAGGTTGTTTCCTTGTTATTAGATGAATCTTTCTCCACATATCCCTATGTGGGAACATGGCTATATATATAATTTCCTTACGGCCCCGACAGATAGTCACTATCCCTTTCAATGCTGCTCCAGCATGCTTAGGGTTCTTAATAAACAACCACTTCCCTGTGGTAGTTAAAGGGGTTTTGTACCATGACCTTCAGTTTAGGTACATTTGAAGCCCTCCATATATCCTCTTTTTTTTCCTAAATGACTTCAATTAGGAGGGACGTTCTGAATCTTCAGAAAATAGGAGGCTACAATGCCTCATACTTCTGTCCTCCTTTATTATCGGATATAGGGATCTTCAAAGCCCCTCTTTTTCAAATAAGAACTATGTCTCTTTAAGGGCAAAAGAGCTTGGGGCTTATCTAATAGGGACTTCTGCGTTTCCCGCAAAAATCCTGCCTTATTGAACTACCCCAATTTCCACTGGGTTTTTCTTCTCGCCCTAAAGGTTCTGACCTCAACCTGTCTTTTGCACAGTTTATTCACCTCTGCTTACATTGAGGTACTCCTTGGGGATATTCTGCTGGTTCATATTATCAAATCCATATGAACCTCCATAAACGTTTTACAATACCATCAGGTGAGGTCCATATTGGTGTATTGCACTTCAATATTTACTACTAAATATCACCTGCACAGGGACTCCTATCTAGGCATCCTGTTTGTTCCAGCTGTTCCACAGCACATCTTTTTTAGTTCAAACTCCTACCCTCCATCCCCAGGATGCCTGAGGTTCTGTCGAATAGCATGGCTTTCTCAGATTCGCAACATGCTGAGACTCCTCCAGGCATCTTAGCTTGGGAGTCCCCATATGTGAAGACTCATTCCTGCGTGTTCCTGGAGATAGCACAGTTACTTACCTGTAACAAGTGATCTCTGGGAACAGCAGGAATAAGTCTTCACAACCCACCCACCTCCCCTAGAAGTTGTATTTCTCTATCTCTATCTTTACCCTCTTTCTCTCTCTTTGTCTCAGCTTTAAAACTTAACTGAGGAGAGGCAGTTGGGAAAGGCGGGAAGGCAGCACGCAGGCGTGGTGGGATGCTCCCAAAAGCGTTCTGATTGGACGCTGGGGAGCATTCCCGCGCAGACTCCGTCGGTACCGACGTACCCATATGTGAAGACTTATTCCTGCTGTTCCCAGAGATCACCTGTTACAGGTAAGTAACTGTGCTTTACTAGGCGAAAAAATGGTTATAAGGAAACTTGAATGTGTTTATCAAGTGAATTAACAGCTTGCAAGAATCATAAGAAGGATGTATTTAAAGCGTAGGCAGCTTTATATTAGCTGGAAGGAGAAGAATTGTTTTAACAATGCTTTTAAGGTTAGGGTGCCAGGAAAAGGGGGGGGGGGAAGAGTGGGGGTCAATAAGTGAGTTGATGGATTAGTTAGAAATGGGAATTACTGAACGTTGTGAAAAGTGTAAGATGTTTGTTCTGCTAGGCACTAAGACACCTGTTGATTACACAGGTACACTACCAAAAAACTGCCTCCAGTTTTGCAACTGATTCCTATAGATTTTGGGGTGCTGAATCCAGGAAAAATAGCCAAAATGTTCCATCACGTCACGTTTTCTTGCAAAATTAGATTTCTTACCCATATAAGGAATGTTCACATAATTTCTTTTTAGCCGACTGCAGTTTATTTTCTTGGCCCAAAATAGAGGTTGTAATGGTTAACTAACTAGAAACACTCCCTCATGATATTTTAGAGTGTTTTGTATTCATTTTATACATTAACAGGACAATTGGGAGGCGGGGGGCTAAGTCCAGTACTCGCGCTGGCGCATGTTCTTTCCTGTTCGCCTCGCCTCGCCTCGCCTCGTTCGCTCGCTCAAACACGGTGGTTGCGACATGAACGTTCCTGTCAAATTTCAGTTTCTTGCAAGTTCATTATTACCTTTTGTTTGCTGAGTCGTAATCCAGCTTTATTCCGAAGTGGTTCACTACAGTTGTAGTTTGCAGTGCTGTGTATTTGTGATGGCTCACAGAGCCAGAGGTTGCGTCAACTCTCCGGACAGTTTTTGTTTTATTTGTGGGGAATATACCGTGAAAAAGCGGCAGAGGAACATTTCTGCATTTATTAAAGTATATTTCGCCTATTTCGGTTTGAAGTTAGGCGATCAAGACAAACCGTGGGCTCCTCACAAAGTGTGCAAGACATGTGAGGAAGATCTACGCTTATGGATGAAAGGTAAAAAACAAGCATTTTGTTTCGGAATACCTATGATGTGGCGTGAACAAAGAGACCACAGCAGTGACTGCTATTTTTGCTCTTGCATTGTGAAGGGATACAACTTAAAAAATAAGAACGTAATAAGTTACCCCAACCTGCCCTCAGCAATTAGGCCTATGCCTCATAGCAACGAAGTACCTGTGCCTGAACCACCAAAATCTTTGGATCATATTTGTGTGGACGGTTCTGATCATGATGAGACTCATCAGATGGCTTTTCCCGATGAGTCCAGTACTTCCGAGTTTGAAACTGAACCAGATCCGAAACCTGAACTTTTTCTCAAGCTGAATTGAATGATTTAGTCTGGGATTTAGGACTCACAAAAGATGCTGCCCAACTGCTAGGTTCTCGGCTTAAACAGAAAAATCTATTGTCACCAGGAACAACTTTTTATTGGTACCGCAACCGCGAGACACAATTTTTGAAGTATTTCAGCAAAGAGGAAGATTTGGTATTTTGCAACGATATATACGGAGTGATGGAAAAGTTTAAACTCAAGTATGATCCTGCTGAATGGCGGCTGTTCATTGATTCGTCAAAAGACAGCATAAAAGGTGGTGTTCTTCATAATGGCAACACATTCGCTTCAGTTCCTATTGCTCACTCTGTTATTCTCCAAGAAAAATACGAGAATTTGGCCCTGATTCTTCAGAAGATTCATTATGATGAGCATAAGTGGATGATTTGTGGAGACTTTAAAATTCTATCCATGCTATTAGGGCAGCAATCCGGTTTCACCAAATATCCCTGCTTCCTTTGCTTGTGGGATAGCCGGGCCCGCGACCTACACTGGGGGAAAAAAGACTGGCCAATTCGGGAGTATTTGAGACCCGGTGAGAAAAATGTTCTTCATGAGAGCTTGGTACCTCGTGATAAAATTCTATTACCACCTCTCCACATTAAGTTGGGTCTCATTAAGCAATTCATCAAGTCCCTTCCAAAAGATGGTGAGTGCTTTCGTTACCTTTGCTCAAAGTTCCCCCGACTTTCTGAAGCAAAGCTAAAGGAAGGAGTGTTTGTTGGCCCTGATATAAGGAAACTCATTTCAGATGGAGCATTCGCTGAAACGATGTCTGAGAAGGAAAAAAGCCTGGGATTCCTTCAAGGATGTTGTTCTCAAATTCTTGGGGAACAGGCGGGATGAGAACTATAAGGATATTGTTGCCAGGATGCTCAATGCCTTCAAAGAACAAGGCTGTAACATGAGCCTGAAAGTCCATTTCTTGCACTCCCATGTGAACTACTTTCCCGAAACTTGGGGGCGTACAGTGAAGAACAAGGTGAAAGGTTTCACCAGGACATCAAGGACGCAGAGAGAAGGTACCAAGGAAGATGGAACACCACTATGATGGCTGATTTCTGCTGGTTGCAGCTGCGGGAAACCCTAGATGAAAAATACGCCAAGCAGCGCACCAAGAGAAGCATTCGGGGGAAGAAGAAACGGGCCCACCAGGAGATTGATTGACCCAAGAATGACTTTAAAATCTAAACTGTGTTGACAAATATCGTGTTTTTACTAAACTTTGAAATAAAAATTTGCTAGTTATTACCACAGTGTCGGATCTCATTTATTAGAATTTTATTTTTCACACCATCGGGTGTTTGTCTTCATGTATTTCAATGGTTGCGGTTTGCGTTTTCTATTCTTACATACATACCTGTACAACATTTTTTGCACATTTCTTTGCTTTGCTTTGTGTCTAACCTCGCTCTTATCTGCTCAATGTTTGTGCACATGTATGTGGCTGTTTTAAGTGCAGACAATTTTGCTACCATCACAGTGTGTTTTGTTGACATTACTCTATTCTTATGTGCTGCCTTGTTACAATTTTCTTTATTCTTATTTGAATAACTACTAAACAATTAGTATAAAGAATTCATCCAAGAAACTTTTTATCTCGATCACACTCAATCTGAAACGTTCACCTCAAACTGCTAACCCAATGTAGCAAAAAATCTGTACGTGATGGAGCAAATTGGTTACCAGATTTGGATTCAGCGCACCAAAAAACGTAAAAATCAATCGAAACATTAGAGGCAGTTTAAAAAAAAATTTTGTAGTGTACCTGTGTTATGTATATATAAAAGTTATTAAAAAAACACATACATTAAACATTAGTGCGGTTGAGAGCCATTTGGGACGAGGGGGGAGGAAGTAAGATGGTGGTAGGAAGTGCTGCCAGAGTTTAACCGCGCTTACCAGAGTTGCTCTGTGTTCGAGCTGTGTTTTTGCAGCCGT
>CM066044.1:168037648-168142035 GCA_033557465.1 Ichthyophis bannanicus | reverse complement strand
TGAAAACCTTTTTTTGAGGCTTTCAATATCACGTCTGTCAGGGCCCCTACCTCAGACATTGCAAACCCACACGTGCATCCTCCCACACGGCCATTCTGTTTTGCACAAAGTTGTGCTGTAATGTGCTCATTTCGGCCAAATAATACATCATAGTTGGTCCTATGACATATGGACAGTAGTATATATGGTTTTCCCCCTGTACACGTGAACTTTACTGCTCTCTTTCCTCTGTGTTGCAGGCAGAGGGATCCTTTTTCTTTTGGGCCCGTTTGGCTGTAATGTGACTGCTGTGGCACAAGCAGATGGCCCTGCCTGTGTTTCCTTGCCTAGGCCTATGCAGTCGTGTGCCATGGGTGGACTCAGCACCAACTGGCTGGCCCACATCCTCCACCACCTCACCCCTGACCCTCTCTGTCACTGTACCCTCTTCCATCTCCCTCCTTGGGCACAGCTCCTCTCACCACACGCACACTCAACCTACACACAGCAGGACAGAGCACACAAAACAAATAACAGGGACGACTACACTACAAGGGACACAATACAGTACACTATAAACACAGGTGACCTGTCACGTAAATAAGCAAGGGGACAGGGATAATACACTGACCGTATGTTGTTATCCTCTCTCCTCTCTCCTGTGCCGTTACCCCTAACACAGCCTCCTCTCCCTCAGACTCTGTCTAACTCTCTCTATCTGTCTCCTTCCCTCTGACTTACGTCCCACCACAGCCCTCAATCACCTATTTGCACTCTGTACCTGTCCTTTCCTCACTCCTTCCTGTGGCACTACCTCTAAACCTAGGGCTCTGTCGCTGGAGGGTCTCTCTATCTCTCTGTCCTGTAAGGTGAAAACTCCTCTAACAACCCTCAACTTGTGCCACGTGTTTCAGGTCCCTATTTATACTTTTTTTTCCCCTTTTGTTTTGGCACATGCCGCATTGTGTGCAGGCAGTGGCGCTCTTGTTCGTTCGTCGCACTACAGTGCATCGCCCCTCACTGCGGCGCCCTGCGCGTGCCCGGCTTACGCATGGGTGTCTGTACCACGTGAACACCCACATGCGCTGAGAGACATTGTCATGGACAACGCCATGCGCGAAATTACGGGTGAAGGTGCGCAGGTATGGGCGTTCTGTGTTCCGAGTTTTGCGCATGTGCGAGGCAATGCGCATGTAGGTGTCACCACGCACATGCCGACACCCATGCTTCGAGTCACGCATGCGCCGCGCCCCAAGATTGTCGTCTGCGAGCAATGCGCATGCGCATTGCCCGTCAAGGCAATGAAACAACATATATAAGTGAAGGAGAACAGCTTGTCCACGTTGAGGGTTCTAGGCGGAGAAGAGTAGGAGTGTGTTTGCTGAGAGACAGGAAGGGAGTCTACCCAGGTGGATGTGTAGATTGTTTTGGTGGTGTGTGTACTGGGGATTGTATTGTCTTGTGTGTGTATGTCCTCTGTGGTGTGTAGGTTGTACATAGCTTAGATAGGTTTTTTGTGGTGACAGCTTTGTTTGGTTTAGTTTGCCGGGAGGATTTTATGGCGCATATATATGTTTCTGCATGTGTCCTGTGTAGTGGGCAGATGCTGGGGTTGCCGGACAGGGGAGATGTGTCGATGGGGCTGTGGAACAGGGCATGGGTATAGTCCGCAGCAACTCAGACCTGCAGCTGTGGGGGTGGTCCGGCCAGGTGCTGTGCGTGCACGGCGCAGAAGGCGTGCCGAGGTGCAGGCTCAGCAGGCCACGCCTCTACAGGCCCCGACCCCAGCTCCATGACATGCGAGAGGACCAGGTCATCTCCCTTTACCGACTGAGCACAAGGGCTATTAGGGGTCTCTATGAGGATCTAAGACCTGACCTCGAGCCCCTGACTGATCGGTCCCATGCAATACCAGGTTTAGTCAAGCTCCTTGCTTGCCGTACATTTCTTTGCCTCCGGCTGTTTCCAGTCATCTGTGGCCGCAGTGGGTGGCATGAGCCGCCCCACCTTCTCACGATGTCTCCACCAAGTACTGCGTGCCCATGGTCAGCCGGGTGGGGAATTACATAGCCATGCCCCACACCAGGGCAACAATGGTGGACCCTGAACCAGGCCTTTGAGGCATTAGCCGGGATACCCACACGTGATGGGAGCTATTGATTGCACACATGTTGCCCTGGTCCCGCCTAGAGACAGGGAGGGTAGCGTACCGCAACCGCAAACACTACCATTCCCTGAATGTTCAGGTTGTATGGTGATGCAGATCTGCATATTCTGAATGTGGTCCCTAGTGTTTGCCAGGGTCCACCGATGGACTCCTATATCCTGCATCACTCGCACTATTCACACAATTTGAGGAGGGGCGATATGCCCGAATGTATATTGCTGGGTGAGTATTCAGAATGTGTTATCTATGTATGTCTTTCTACATGTCTCTATGTGTAATCACAGATGCTGATGTATTATTTTGGAACACATGCACTTCACATATGATAGATGTTATCCACAGGACTGGTGTCAGTATACATGATGACAGGTGTCTGTACGTTCTACTAAGACCACAGACATTAACCGCAGATCATAATGCTCTTAACAGTATATGATCTTAACATGCACATGTTGTACATGTGCATACACCACAGTGGATATGTCAATGTTGCTGATGCTTCCCTCAGAGTGCATGTGTTGTGAGCATATGCACACATGGATGGGGGGATGGGGGGGGTTTTGTCCATCACATACGATGTGATGATGGTTAATTTGTTGTATACATGTTTTCGAGGTCATTTAACATTTATTTTTTTGGCAATCCGTATAACTACAACACGTGTCATGTGTGTTTTAGTTTCACACACGCACTCTGTGATGGAGTTGTCACCCAGGAGTCAATAGACTAACATGAGTAGGTGTATATTAATATCTCATGGATGATGTTGAGCTTTCCAGCAGGGAATGAGACGTGTGCATATCTCTGGCCATACATATTGGCTATGTCACAGCAGGCTTGGAACACTATATAGGGTTTACAGTACCGTTTGCCACTGTAGATGAGCGTAGGTTACTGTCAACTTGTCTGCCCATCCTCACTTAGCCTCACATTGTGGAGAGATTACAGTTATAGCAGGGGGACTAAGTGGGTACATACAGGGAGGTATTGGAACCAGCTACACAGGACGGTAATGTGGCTATGCATGTGTGTTTGTGGGCATACTAATGAGGGGTACAGTGTGCATGTTGGACGACTGTACCTTCAAAGGGATGTGTACAGGCATGGGGAATGTGCAGAGGATGGCAATTACAGGGGATTAGCAAACAGCACTACACAGCATATGTTGGCTGACTAACAAATCGTGATATGCTGACCTTCATCAACAGGATGTATATAGGTGATATGTGTTTCATTCTTACATACCTCCATGGCATACATGGTGTATATGTGTGGCTCTCGCAAATGGCTGTGTGTTTTTTCTCGGTTAGTGATGAGACATACCCTTTGATTATGTGAGCATTGGATTGATGTTGTGGTCTCACAGTTGTGGTGTTTGCAGATGTGGACAGTAACTGCATTACCATACGCATGTTGCACACACACACACACACACAAGCTAAGGGTGTCTCTGGAACCTTTTAATATTGCTAGGTGTTTACAGGCTGCATAGGCCATGTGTTAATTTTATGTCATCATATGTATATCTGTTAGAGCTGCACAGTTGTTGTGGTGTATATTAGTGTAATAATGTTTTGTTGTTTTGTATCTCATGTCTACAAAGATGTGAGGAATCTTTCAAATGGACCCATGCATTTACATGCAACATTTCATTCTGCAGTTGATGCAGGATATGGTTGTCGCCCCTGGCTGCTGGACTCCTGTTCGTCAGCCACGGACACGTGCAGAGCAGAGGTACAATGAGGCCCATGCCTCCAGCCGCTCAGTCATAGAGCGCACCTTTGGCGTTTTGAAGAGTCGCTTCAGGTGTCTGGATAGGACAGGTGGGGCCTTACAATATAAGCCACGCACTGTTGCAGAGATTATCATAGCCTGTTGCATCCTGCACAACATTGCTCTCAGGCACGATATCCCTGCAGAGATTAATGCGGATCTTGAGGAAGATCCAATGTGCCCCCCTGTACGTGCCAGTGGTGACACACGGGAGGGCTCAGCGGTCAGGCGGAGGCTGATTGCAGAGCTGTTCTCATGTACGTATTAATTATCTTACCACACGAATGTGCTATACAATGTGTGTAATGGTTATTGGGTTATGTTTTATGTACATATTTCATGTGTATGCAACACTGCATTAACAGTTGACTCTCAATGCGAACATCACATAAGTGCCTGGGTGTGGCACAAATAATGTGGGGAGTGCACAACAAGAGTTGGTTGCAGATGATGTGTGGGTTTGTTGGTATCTCTGTGGGATGTTTGGCGGGTGACATTCCCAGTTAGTGTCGGTCTGTGATAGCAGCAGCTGTTGTCAGACCACAAGGTGCTTTTTCACATTATATGGCTGCCGCACAGTGTCAGACATATGTTGCGATGTTTACATTGGGCGTTTACTCCCTGTTTGTTGACATTTGTCCATTGTGTTGCATTTACATCAGACACATTTGTGATGCTTTTGTTGGTATTAAGCTCCTGTGCGATGCCTATGTTTGAGTGTTCCTCATGTGTGTGGCAACATGTCACACACAGCACAATAGACATAGTTAGTGCTAGTATGTGAGGATTGTATCAACAATGTGTGTGGTTTGTGGATGTCAACCGTGACGTGTGTCAAAATGTGTAGGTGAGCAGGTAGCCATGACATGGAATTGTCTAGGGGGGGGGGGAACTGTGCACTGTCCAGCAAGGGGGTTTTACTACAACATTTGTACCTTGGTGATGGATATCTGTACTGCAGTGATGGATATTTGTACTGCAGTGATGGATATCTACACACATCGTGAGATGTATTAGGCAGAAACATCAAGGGGTGGTTTTCATTAGCCAGGTGGTGCACAGAATGGGGGTATGTCTTGTGGTATAGCAGGTATTTCATGGATTAAATGGCGTATCACGCTGATGCTGTGACAACATCTGCCATCATGCATCTGATACAGGCTGTGTATGTGTGTAGGTCACGAGAACACAGACCATAGGAACAAATTTATTGCAGACACAAGCAAGCGAGGATTACATTGGCTTACATACACAGACTTAGGTGCCAGCTATTTATCAGAGTTGCACATGTAGGGTATGCATGTTTTGACGTGCTGACTAACACACATTGGGATGGCAAGCAGCCCTCAGGGGTTTGTCACATGCAGACATGGGGTGGTGTTTTTTACAACATGTAGCACATTTTGAATGCTATTTGTGCATATCATCAGCACATAGCTGCCAATATTACAGAAGATATGAGATGTACAAACCAGGATATGTTTTTGATACGTGGATACATGAGGTGGAAGTGCATATTTCCAGTGCGTTTTGCCAATTGCCAGTGGGTTAACATACAACTTTGGGAGAACATTCAACAGGTAGAGGGGTCCTTTCTGCCAAACTGGTGCTACAAGTGGTATATTGCAATCTGGGAATGAGACAAAAGCCTGGTGTACGCATCCACCTCTATTGCTCTGTGCGTACAAGGACAGGGAGGTAAGGGAGGGGACAGGGACACTACACACACCTGTAGATCGCCTGCAACACCTCCATGATGCCTTTGACATGTATGAGATATGTACATTGTGATAGGGAGCAGTCTGGTAATTGTGGGCTGTTGTGGGGTGTGACAGCTGATGACATGACGGTGCAATGTGTGATTCACAGCTATAACATTACATTTGTTTGCTTCTCTTATGTCTCCAAATGCAGAGGACATACTTTTTTCGGATGCTGTTGGGCTGGTGCATTGTCATGTGTCTGTACATCAGCAAATATGCATTTGGTTTTGGTAGGGGATGTACATAGACATTGTGTGTGCCTGAAGTAATTGTGTTTACTGATCTGTCATATTGCACAGATGATTTGGTTTCCTATTTGTTAGGTTTAGCCTCGGTAACCCATCTCTTGATGTTGTCACTCATATTCCCTTGTGTTTTAGTTCTGCATGTCCACTGCCACACTCTCAATGTGACATGTACAGCAGACCTGCATGTGTGTGTAGGATGTTGTTTCCTGTAGTTTGCCTACACTTTCTCTGTCCCCAAGCAATGTACTATCAGACAACAACAGGGTATCTTTGCATGTTCACTGGGCCGTTATATGTACAGATATACACCTGTGCACATACAGGCCATGTGTTACAGATGACAATTTTACATTTGCATACTGTTTGTGTGGCTGTTTCTCGGTTGCCTGTGTGATGACGCATTGCTCATACATCATACATTATCATGTGCTGTTATGGGTCTGTGCCCCTGGGTGTCTGTTGTGACTATGCTACCTCTTATATAGTGGCGTTTACGTTGTCAACATTAGGGTGATGTGTTGTGTGCATTGAGAGGACATGTGTATTGTGTTGTGATTAAGCACTGGTGTGTTTTTATTTCTTTTTCCAGATATGCACATAATCTGGCCAGTCATCAACAGTGGCTTGACATGCTGATTCTCCACCTTTTGTTGACATTGTCTCCCTTCAGGTGTACCTGATCTTGTTGTGTAGTGACTCAAGCGATTGGTGCGATACACCTGATGCACACACACGGTATGTCTATGTGTTTTCTTTTGGGATCATTACATCTGTCTTTAACTGGTGATGATTTGGATGTTGTTGTGATGGTCATGTAACATTTCCTCTATGCTCACATGGACAGCTGCATATGGTGTGTAGCTGCAACACACCTGTGTGACTGGAGCATGGACATTAACATATCCATGTGACACCCATGTCTGTGTTGTGGAATAATGATGTTGGCCACAAGGTTATGTTTAATGTTGCTATCAGGTCATGTTTGCCTTTGTATCCCTTTCTTCAGCATATCCAAAGCTGTGACGTTATGACATTTTTGTTTATTTTCCAGGGTGTCTGATGATAACATACTTCCCCTCTCCTGACACAGGCCAGACGACAGACCAGACACATGTCTCACACTGAAACCGTTGTCAGCACCACCCACCTGTTTGAGGACAGACCACCATGCAAGTCTTTGCTATGACATTTTGCCATTGGATGTTTTACCTCTGAGAGTGCAACACATGACTGGGATGGACATTATTGATCTTTGACTACTGATTTCCCCATGACAGAGGTGTCGATGGCACTGCTGATGCAATTGTTTGGCAGGAAGTGCTCCTCATTGTAGGGGACACACATGCACTTTGAAGGACTGTGGTATATTGAACACAGACACTTGGACTATGCATGGCCAGAGCTGCAAAAACAAATTTAACATGAGTTGTTGGATTGCAGATACAATTCTGACGTTTTACAATGATCCCCCCTTGTGCAGCAGCAACTGACATGGACATTGTAGGTGGTACATTTTGCCACAGTTGTTTTTTCGCTGTGTTTTGACCATGGCTGTAACATGGCACCAACGATATTCGCATGTTTTTCTTACAACACAAGCATACAGGCCATGTATTTGTAATGTAGCCAACGATGGGATGCTCCTATTGTCTACGTCCACCTATTTTCCACCACCTGGACATGATCCCTATTTTTACTCCACAATGCTTTCACGCACAACAACATCTTGGAATGATGTGTTCAGTGACCCAAGGGTGCTTACATGCATGTGTGTCATCACTATATCATGTTGCAATGTGGCTTGTGCTTGTGCAACTGACTGACTATGTTTCTGAGACACAACATGTGGACAGATGGCTTCTGTGTGGATCCCTGTAATATGTTTGTCCATTATTTCTTTATTCATATGCTGCTTCTTGTGTTGGTTTACTGTGCATAAATGACAGTCAGCATGTCTGTACACACCTTGCATTTCCCATCCTCACGGTCATAATTATGGCTTGTGGTAGCAACACTCACATTGCCACATTATGTTTGGAGTGTGGCTGTGTGCCTGACCATAGGACTTCGTAACTTGAGAATTCCATGTATCCTGGTATATGTGACAAAGCACTGTTTCCCCAATACAACAGTGCATGTTGACCTTCTTGATGGTGTTATATGTGCATTTTTCTGCTGGTTGTTGGGTTGGTATTATGTCTGTGTTCATGTGCATGTGGTACCTGTTAGCAGATGCTTATTGTGATTTACATGATTGTTTGTGTCCACAGTGGTGTAGCGTGTAATGCAATATCAGGCATTGGGATGTGAGCGTCACCAATAGTTTTATTGCATGTTTTGTGACATTCACAAACTTTGACCAAAATATCTTTTAGGAGTTAGTCTGACCCCTGTTTGGACATATGGATATTTTTTGAGGGACAGATGAGGTGTGTTGGGTCCTCAGCATGCAGCATCTACTCTGTACATGCACTCATATGTGGGTGACACATTTGCGACACTCAGCCGCTTGGGGGGGGTGGGGGCTCTGGTGTGAGGTGCAGAGCATGCACCTGATGCCCATTCTATCTGTTGTCGCTAATTTGGTGTCAAGCAAGTGACCTTTGTGTAGGAGGTGGCTTTGTGACATGCTAATGGTTTTGAGCGCTTTCCAAAGGGATGCCGTCAGCCCTCATATTATGATGGCACTGTATACACTATTTGTGATGTGCAAACCAAATAAAGTTATGTATTTAACCAACATTTGTCTCGTTTGCTGATTGCATTTCAGGTCTGTCACCATGATCAATGTGTGCCTTTGTATCTGTCATGGCTCCTTGTGAGGCCGGGAATCCATTTTCCTCCTGGCAATGTCACAGCATGTAGATGATGTTGTTGTTGTTGCTAGGTGATGGAGGGTTACGTAACCTGTCGTAGGCCACATGGGGTGCTGGTGTGACTTGTTCACTGGTTGTTTGGGGTGCAAGCCATGTTTCACTTCACTATGTTAGTCCTCCGTTATTTGAGCATACATCCCCTTTATGTGTTCCTGTCCTGTTCATTAACATGGGGCACATGTGCTCACATCCTTGTACAGTGCCAGCTCTGTATGTGACAGCCACATGGCACATCACTGTGTATGAACGCTTGACATACACACCATCCCTTTGCGATATTTGTGCTAGAATGTGCTCTTTGTCGTGTTTTTGGTATTGGCTACAGTCATGTGTTTGAACTCTGTTGTATGCATGTCTTTTCCACACATGTCATCTTTTTTTTTTTGATTCCACTGGGCTAAGTGGACCATGAGGTACCACCAGGTTCCTCACCTCTACACACACCCTTCCCTTTCTTCACTGTGGAAAACGGTGCATCCTGTGTGCTGCCTAGCCATGACAGTTGTTTTGTTATAGCCGCCTCACACTTTAGGGTCTTTACATCCCATTGCATGTGGGCCTTCATTTTTGCTGTGATTCAGGTGGTTTGTGTGCTACACCTGATTGCATGTTGAGCTGTCTCATGTTCTTATCCAGATTATTCACCTGATCCAGGGAGCATCCTCTGATACCCTTGTGCGTAATTATTTCCTTGTTTTGCATGCTGTAGTCAGTGCAGGACATTTCATTGTGTTTGTGCAGGTGTCGGTGTTGCAAAATACAGAGAGCAATTAGATCTGTACATGGGGGATCAGCATGTGCATTTGCTCCAGATTTGTTTTTTCTGTGGTTGTTTGACTTGACAGCCAGCAGGCGTTTTGTGTACTGGCATGCAGTTTTTGGTTAGGCAGCCTTTGCTGATGACCTCACATGGGCGGTGTTGCTTACCGGTTTAGCCATTGCCATTTGTGCTATTGGTCGTCGTTGTGCTTACTGTCTACTCTGGTTGGGTTTGTATGCTTGTCCTGCATATGTGCTTTTCATTCGTGTGACAGTCATATGTGTGCACATCGGTGGCATGACCACATTGTATCATTACCTTAGTTGTGAGACACCCTTCCGTCCATCCTTTCTCTGCCAGCTATGTGCCATCCTACCCTGATGTGCATGCTGCTGAACCACGTCGTGGACTACCACAAATTCGTGCATTGCATCTCAACCTGCTTGCCTCTCGTGTGTGTGCTCTGCCTAGCACTTGTACTCCACCATCATCCTGATATTTCACATATTCCTCTGTTTCTGCCTCCCCTGCTACACACATCTTCCCATCCTCTGTCGCACACTGTCAGTATAGCATGTTACATTACCATCAATCTGTGCATGGATTTAGCTGCCGACGATATGTTTTTCACATTTTAGGGGTGTCACATGGCCTGCAGCTACTTACTGCAGCCCATCAACTTATGTCAGTCCTTCATTTACTTTGGTATTGTCTGTGGTCTCTGCTCTGTGCAGTGTTTGTGTTATGTGTGTTTGGCACATACCTCTGTTTGCATTCAAATTGGGGAGATGTAACTGTTATCAGCTAAGCCTTTTGATTTCACCTCTACATCCTTAGCGCATCTTCTGGCACACCTTTGATTCAGACAGCTTATGGGGTGCCTACGATAGTGGCCTGGGAGTGGACAGCCTTTCAACAGGGCCTCTGGGGAACATTTACATTTCCCGTTTGCTGACAGCGTATGTTTGTGATGTTACGTGTGCTGCACCATGAAAGGTGCAATGATATATGGCACAAGGGTGTAGTTGTCTTACTATGCCAGGAATGCTTGCTGTGCACTTGCTCACAGAGAGGGGACATACCTCAGCCACCCTTATTCACTGGAAAGAGCAAACCAGGACCCCTGCAACATCATTGGTGTATTCACCAGTTTTCAGCATTCATGACATAGGGGTGTGTGTATTTTCAACAGACCATGGATGCCATGGAGCTGTGTTAGTCCGGGGATTTCAGTCTCCAGAGGTAATAGGGCAGTTTAATCGATGATATTGACTCTGATTCCATGTTGATATGAGTCACCAGGTCCTGTCTACAGCCCCACCTTGGTATATAAATAAGGCCTGACCCAGGTCTGCCATTGCTGATTTCACAGCGACGGGCTGCAGGCAGGCCCAGGCAAAGGATTGCAATATGAGATTAACTCTGACACCCTGTTGATATCAGTAACCAGGGGCTGTCTGCAGTCCCTCACTGCTAAATCACGTATGCCAGAACTGTGTCAGCACACCTACTTATTTTTTCCATACGTTACAATGCACAGTGCTGCCAGCAGAAACAGTGCTGTGACCTTTCCCTGCCTCATAGGGCACCCTATATGCTGCACCCTCGGCCACTCTTTCAGCAACATTGTAGGGTGGCGTGGCAGACACTGCATTTAGAGATGTGTCCTCTGGGGTGACTTCAGGGGCACGTTATGTTACAGTGCTCTGAGAGTACATTTGCTAGAAAACGATTATTGCACACATATGCAATAACACCCTCCTGAGGCAATCTTACCCCTTACAGGTACTGCCTCTGCCAGACATGTTCATTTGCCATTGTGGGGGATTGCACCCCTGATCCCTGCACCATTGCACAGCGATTGTGTTTGTGTGCTTGCAAATCAGCACTCCACCATATGCCTGTCCAACATTATTATGCCTCCACAACCATTGCCACACACCCTTATAACCAGCACCACAACCCCTTATGCCACCAAGTTTTCCTATGCCTCAGCCAGCTGTCTTCAGTGTACAAACCCCTGCTCCCTGCAGTATTGGTCATTGTTCATACCATCATGCTGTGGCTCAGTTCTTCTGCTTTCCCATCAATGCGCGACTTATGCCTCCCAGTATTCAGAGCCCTCCAAAACCATTCGTGCGACGCTTTACGCACAGCAGCGTGAGCACTTCTGTCGGCCATGATTTGTGTGGCTGCGAAAATAATGACACAGACAACTGCTTTCAGTGTGCATTGGGGGGGATTGAACCCCTGCTCCCTACATCATTGGTCAGCGTTCTAACCATCATGCTGTGGCTCAGTTCTTCTGCTTTTCCATCAGTGCGCGACTTATTCCTCCCAGTATTCGGAGCCCTCCAAAACCATTCGTGCGACGCTTTACGCACAGCAGCGCAAGCACTTCTGTCGGCCATGATTTGTGTGGCTGCGAAAATAATGACACAGACAACTGCTTTCAGTGTGCATTGGGGGGGATTGAACCCCTGCTCCTACCTCATTGGTCAGCTTTCTAACCATCATGCTGTGGCTCAGTTCTTCTGCTTTCCCATCAGTGCGCGACTTATTCCTCCCAGTATTCGGAGCCCTCCAAAACCATTCGTGCGACGCTTTACGCACAGCAGCGCAAGCACTTCTGTCGGCCATGATTTGTGTGGCTGCGAAAATAATGACACAGACAACTGCTTTCAGTGTGCATTGGGGGGGATTGAACCCCTGCTCCCTACATCATTGGTCAGTGTTCTAACCATCATGCTGTGGCTCAGTTCTTCTGCTTTCCCATCAGTGCGCGACTTATTCCTCCCAGTATTCGGAGCCCTCCAAAACCATTCGTGCGACGCTTTACGCACAGCAGCGCAAGCACTTCTGTCGGCCATGATTTGTGTGGCTGCGAAAATAATGACACAGGACAACTGCTTTCAGTGTGCACTGGGGGGGATTGAACCCCTGCTCCCTACTTCATTGGTCAGTGTCTTCACCTTTGTGCTGTGGCTCTGTTCTTGTCCTTGCACTTCGGCGCACCGCATTCTGCCTCCCAGATTTTGACTGCCTCCTAAAATATATTCCTCCCCATAATAGGTACTGTCTGAGACAGCCTTGTTCATTGCGCACAGTGGGGGTTCGAACCCATGGCCCTTGCACCATTGCTCAGTGTCTTCACCGTTGTACTACAGCTGTGTTCTTTTGTGTGGCCAGCAGCGCCACTTGGCCTTCTGACACGCTAATGTGGACCCCGCACACTTGCGCCCCACGCATATGTGCGATCGCTTTATCCCGTTTTATTTTCCTTTTTCTGCCTGGCCCGCGCACTCCTTATATGGCACATGCACACTAACGGGGACCCGCACAGCAACGGTGTTTAGTAAACATCCCCCATATATGTGTAAAATATATATATATATGTAAAATATATATATATATGTGTAAAATATATATTTATATGTAAAAAATATATATATATATATGTAAAAAATATATATATGTGTAATATATATATATGTAAAAATAAAATATATATATATGTAAAATATATATATGTGTAAAATATATATTAGTATTTAAAATATTTATATATGTGTAATATATATATATATATATGTAAAATATATACATATGTAAAATAAATATTTATATGTAAAATATATATATATATGTAAAAATATATATATGTATGTGTGTAAAACATATATATATATGTAAAATATATATTTATATGTAAAAATATATATATATATATGTAAAATATATATTTATATGTAATATATATATATATGTGAAAAAATAAAATATATATATATTTAAAATATATATATATGTGTAATATATATATATATTATATATATATATAAATATATACATATATGTAAAATATATATTTATATGTAATATATATATATGTGAAAAAATAAAATATATATATATGTAAAAAATATATATATGTGTGTAATATATATATATATGTATATATATATATATGTAAAAGAAATATACATATATCTAAAATATATACATATTTGTGTAAAATATATATATATGTAAAATATATATTTGTGTAAATATATATATATGCAAAATATATATTTATATGTAAAATAAATATATATGTGTAAAATATATATATGTAAAAATATATATATATGTGTAAAATATATATATATATATATGCAAAATATATATATATATATGTAAAATATATATTTATATGTAAAATATATATATATATGTGTAAAATATATATATATGTAATATATATATATATGTAAAATATATAAATATGTGTAAAATATATATTTATATGTAAAATATATATATATAAGTGTAATATATATATATATGTAAAGTATATAAATATGTGTAAAATATATATTTATATGTAAAATATATATGTATGTATAAAATATATATTTATATATAAATATATATATATGTGTAAAATATATATATATATATAAAATATATATATATGTAAAATATATATATGTGTGTAGAAATAAATATATTTAATATATATATATGTGTAATATTTTTTTTTTTTTATTATTTTATTTTTTTTTTTAAAAAATTAAAATTAAAATTAGTTTTTTTAATTAATAAATAACTTAATTAAATAAAAAATATTAAGAAATTAAATATTAAAAAATAATGAAATTAAGAAATTAAATAAAATAATAAAAAGAAAATTAAAAATAAATTAATTTTAATTTAATTTATTTTTTTAATTACATTTTTTAATATATTTTTTAAATGTTTTTATTTTTTATTTTTATTTTATTTATTATTTTTTTATTTTTATTTATTTTTTTATTTTTTTATATTTTTTTTATATTTTTTATTTATTTATTTTAGTTTTTTAGTTTTTTTATTTTTATATTTTTATATTTATTTATTTATTTATTTATTTTATTATTTTTTTAAATTTAAAAATAAAAAAATTAAATTAATTTATTTTTTTGTAATATATTTTTTATTTTTTATTTTATTTTTTTAATTTTTTATATTTTTTTATTTATTTTTCTAAATTTAAAAATAAAAAAATTAAAAATTAAAAAGTTTTTTAAATAAATACATAAATAAAATAAATAAAAAATATTAAGAATATTTCAGAAAATAAATAAAAAATAAAAATAAAAAATAATATTTATATATTTTTTATTTTATTTTTATTAATTTTTTATTTTAATTTAATTATTGTTTTTTGATTTTTTTATTTCTTTCTTATTTCTTTCTAATATTTAAATTAAAATTAGTTTTTTAAATTAATAAATAAATAAAATAAATAAAAAATATTAAGAAATTAAATATTAAAAAATAAAGAAATTGGGGGGGCGCTCGTGAGCCCGCAGCGAGATGGCCGCACTTTTTTAGAGCTCCGTCCCCGCAGCCCCAAAACCTTCACAAACATTCGCTAAAACCAGCAATTTGCCCCCCTCTACCTACCCTGGATCGGAGCGAGCAGGCGGTCCCCCGCGGAGTCTGGTTTGGTGGCCGGGTGGGTCCTAGGAAGACCGGAGAATCGCGGGGATCACCCCTGGAGCACGGCCTGCTGAGTGCCTCTGCTCGGTGAAGGATCCGGGTCTGACTGCTCCCGCGGCTGACATCTGAGCCCTACGCGGGTTTGCACACTCTTGGAGCGGAGCCCTGCAGGATCGAGCGGCTGCTTTCTGGGCGCCGTGTTGAGGAGCGTGTGGCAGCCCGTTGGTTGGGGGAGAAGGCTGCTCCTGGCACTGAGGCCTCTACACGTGCCTTGCCTGTGAAGCCTGCGTGGAGACCGCGTGGCAGCTACCGGCGTCTGCTATCCTCTCCTGCAATTGCGAATCACCCCGAGGGGGGTAAGTCTGTGCATCCACTCTCTTCTCTCCCGCACTTTGGCTTGCATCTGGAGTTGGTGACAGGGGCTATCCTCTAGCAGTTTGGAGTCCCGCCGAAGCTTATGTCCCCCCCCCTGCATGGACCTTGGGGGCCCTGTTAAATGCTTGTTGCCCTAGGAGGGCTGGGGCAGCTTTTTTCTACTGCCTCACTGTTTCTCCAGTGCCCTAAGTTTTGCTGACATTGTTTATACCTGTCTCCTGACACTGTGTGGTGGTGACTGTGCTGCGTATCTGTGAGAGCCTGGATGCTGCTGTCTCCTGGGTGTCCCCATTTTTGCTGGCATTGGATATATTTCTCTCCTACCACTGTGTGACTTTGGTGACTTTGTGAGATGGCTGCTAAAGCCAAAAGCTCTGAAACTCGGGAGGGGATGCGCTCCTCCCAGCGCCTGCAGAGCAAGTCCGGAGCCCCAAGTAGCCCGCACGAACAACCCCTCCCATCAGGTTCTGATGATGAGACTGTCAGCGAGGAGGACTTGGACCCACATAAGCAACTCTCATCGGCTCAACTCAAACAGGAACTCCGTAGGGGCTTTGCGGAATTAGCTAATGAGTTTCGCGCGCTACGGGAGGACCTGATGAAAGATGTCGCCGAGCTCAGGACTGACGTCAAGGAGCTGGGAGCCCGAGTGGAAGACGTGGAGACCAAGATGGTAGACCAAGATGGGACTCTGATGGATTTACAATGTGCTTTAGACCGACAACATGTGCAAGCAATGGAACTGACCTATAAAATTGATGATATTGAAAACCGTGCCCGCTGCAATAATGTGCGTTTCTGAGGAATCCCAGAGGCGGTCGGGGGTGGAGAAGACCTACCAACTGTACTTAAATTGCTGATAGCGAAATTGCTCACGATGGAGGACTTGCCTGCTCACACCTCTGATATGGAAATTGAACGAGTTCACCGCGCTTTGGGGAAACCCCCCAATAACCAACCTCGTGATGTCATTGCGAGATTTCTGCGCTACTCTGATGCTGAGCTCCTTATCCGTCGAGGCCGGGAGAAAAAGACGGTCCGATTTCAGGATGCGACAGTGTCCATTTACCAGGACCTCTCGACGTTCACCCTGGCGCGGCGGAGGGAGATGAAGCCAGTCTCAGCGGTCCTGAACAGCAAGGGGATTCGCTATTCCTGGTCCTTCCCATTTAGGATGAACTTTCTCTTGGGCAACAAGAAGATTTCCGCAAAGGACTACACTGAAGCTTGGCGAGCCCTTCGCCAAGCGGGTTTAGTAGATGACAATGCTCAGCCTCACCCGCCGCCCCCTAAGCCCCAGCACTCCAGGTGGACTCGGGTAGGCAAGTCCACTTGATCTCTTTTTGTGGACTTGAGGAGCTCCACTTACTTTTTCTTTTTTCGGGAGTCTCCTACTGTGGGTCCCCTGATTTTTGGATACTGGGTGGTGGGAATTAGCCTGGGGTCCCTACCTCTTTGATACATGGGGGGCGGCGGATGATCTGCAAATGTTTTGTTGATGTTATTGCTTTGATAGAGGGACATGGTGAGTTTGATGATCCGGGGGAGGTGGAGGAGTAGTGGGGGGTATGTTTCTCTCTGTCTTTCACTGTTTAGGTTGAGATTTTGCCTTGGGGGGTTCTGGGGGGTTCGGGGTTTGTGGTCAATTTACCATGTCCTGTAATAATTTAAACAGGCAGGTGGTATTGACGGGAAGGGGGGGAGGGGTGGGAGGGGTGGCTCTTTTGCAATATGGAATTGGGGGGTGTGCTTGGGCTTGGGAGGAGGGACTATGGCTCTTGTTCCTGGCAGGTGGAAGGGGTGGGCCCGACTAACTAATTCCCCGGGTTTGATGGGGGGGAGCTACCATTGGGACCTTCTGGATAGCGGGCGGCAGCGAGGGAGTGGATTGTAATTGCTAATGGTGCGCTTTATCTCTTTGAAAGTTAAGGGCCTTAATTCCCCGAGGAAGAGATCCCTGTTGTTCTCAGAACTGCGCACTTTGCAGGGGGACATTGTTTACTTGCAGGAGACCCATCTTCAGAACTGTAAGCAGGGCTGGCTGAAGAGGTCCCCGTATACTGAGGTGCGGGTGGCCTCAGATGCACAGGGACGGAAGAAGCGGGGAGTGGCCTTACTATTTCACCAGAGCCTCTCTCTACAGATAGAGGAGACAAAGCAAGACACTCTGGGGTGGTGGCTTTTCTTGAATATCCGTTTAGAAGGGCACTTGCTAACTTTAGCTAATATTTACGCTCCCAATACAGGTCAGGGGGCCTTTTTTGCACAGTTGAAAGCCTTACTGGCGGATTTTGCAAGGGGTCCTATTGTACTGGGGGGTGACTATAACACACACCTGGTGCCCCACCTGGATTCCACAAGTCATGCTGGGGGGCTAGTGGGGGGGTTGGCAAGAGCCCTGCAACGTTTTATGCTTGATTTAGGATTGAGGGATGTCTGGAGGGACACCCATGGGGGGGAAAGAGGCTATATGTATTACTCTCCGGTCCATCAGGTTCACACTCGCATTGACTATTTTCTATTGGATCAGCACCTGATGGACGGGAGAGTGAAGACTGGACATGGAGTGCTGACTTGGTCAGATCATGCTCCGTGCTGGCTTGCTCTTCCGGCCGGATTGTACAGTGAACACCAGCGGCTTTGGCGCCTAGACGTGAGGTTCCTACGGCGGCAGGGTGCAGTGCAGGACCATGTCCGTTTTATTACGGAATTTTTTGAGCTTAACAATTCTGGGGATGTACCTCTCCCCACGGTGTGGGATGCTTATAAGGCTACGGCTCGAGGTCAACTTATGGCGGAGGCGGCCTGCACGCGCAAAATGTGGACGCGTGACCACGATCAGTTGGTGGAAGAGGCTAACCCGCTTAGGTTTGGAACACGCCCGAACTGGTTCGCGACAGGTCCTGTGCCAGTGGCGGACTGCTTGAGCCAATTTGGATGCGTGTTTGCAGAAAGAATTAGATAATAAACGCCGGAAGTTACGGCAAACTTTTTATGAGCATGGGAATAAAACAGGCTGCTTCCTGGCCTTGCCTCTTCGCCAACAACAATCCGCGAGAGTGGTGCGCGAACTGCGTGATGCTGGGGGACGGAAGAGGGTTATTTCCCGGGAGATACGTGAGCTTTTTGCTGACTTTCTGGAGCAGCTTTATAAGGCGGAGCCCTTTGCGCGGGATCGTGTACAGGATTACTTGCAAGGGATTGATCTGCCGCATCTCTCCGATCCTGATCGGGCTCAGTTAGACTCTGAATTAACGGTAGATGAAGTGGAAACCGCAATCCGGCGATTGAAAACTGGTAGTGCGCCGGGTAGTGATGGCTTTCCAGCAGAATATTATAAGAAGTTTCGGATACAATTAGCGCCAACCTTGACTATCTTATTCAATGAGATCTTGGGAGGGATCTCCTTACCACCGTCCCAGCGCGAGGCATTGATCGTGATGATACCCAAGCCTGGTAAGCCACTGCACGACGCGGCATCGTACTGCCCTATCTCCCTGTTAAATGTTGATGTTAAAATATTTGCCTCTGTTCTGGCGGTACGCCTGAATCGGGTCCTTCCGGGCTTGGTTCACCCGGATCAGGTTGGATTCGTGCCCGGTCGTCAGGCTGCAGACAACATTAGGCGTATGTTGCAGGTCATTCACGTAGCCCAACGGGAACCACAACCAGCCCTGCTGGTGGGGATTGACGCAGAAAAAGCTTTTGATCGGGTCGATTGGGAATACCTATGGTGTGTTCTGGAGAAAATGGGCTTTGGCTCTAACTATATCTGTTGGGTTCGGAGTCTTTATCAGATGCCCCAGGCGTGCGTTCGGATCAATGGGGGACACTCGAGACACTTTTTGCTGGAACGGGGCACGGGACAGGGTTGCCCGCTCTCACCCCTACTCTTTGCACTTGCGATGGAACCCTTGGCTCAGAGCTTCCTAGAACATCTAGGCTTGAGGGGGGTCCATATTGGCCTTGCGGAATATAGGATTGCACTCTTTGCGGATGACATCATACTGTCCCTGGTGGATCCGTCCACTTCCCTTCCAGTTGCGATGCAGTTGTTCGAAAACTATGCTCGGGTATCCGGTTTTAAAATTAATTATACTAAATCGGAGATCTTGAATGTTGAGGTCCCTGGGGCGGTTTGTGCGGAGCTTCAAGCGGCTTATCCTCTTCGCTGGGTGTCCGGAGCTTTACGTTATTTAGGGGTGCATTTGACCGTGGAGCGGGCAGACCTCTTTAAGGCCAACTATGATCCCTTGCTTCGTCAGATTCGGCGGGACCTAGAGGTTTGGAATGGCCTGCTTCTGTCCTAGTTCGGGCGTATCACCGTAGTCAAGATGGTGGTTGTTCCCCGCTTCCTCTACTTTTTTCAGGTTCTGCCACTACCCATCGCGCGGGCTACCTTGGTGACCTGGCAGCAGCTGCTTATGAAATTCATCTGGCATTATCATCGTCCGCGCTTGGCGCGACAGGTTCTGTATGCCCATACGCGCTCTGGAGGTATGGGCATGCCCAATTTATATTGGTACTACGCGGCGGCGCAATGTCGGGCGGGAGTGGAGTGGATGATTGCTGATAGCACTAAGCGATGGGTACAATTGGAAATGAACTTGGCGGGGGGAGCCAGCTTGGGAGACTGGCTGTGGCTTGGTCCAAAACTATGCCGTGGTAAGCGCACTAGCAATCCCTATATTCTTCATACCCTCCGTTGTTGGGATCAACATTTTCGATCTCGAGACATGGACTTAACCCCTTTAGCTCCTATAGTAGATAACGCCTCTTTCCCGCTGGTGTTAAATGATGCAGTCTTTCGACAGTGGGGACATCACGGCCTCAGTCGGGTCGGACAACTTTTTGAGGATGGTCAATTACAATCTTTTCGTGCGTTACAAGCTGAATTTGACATTCCGGACAGGCAACATTATCAATATATGCAAGTGACACACTGGGCTCGATCCAGGCTTGTTCGGCCCCAGGTTGCTCGGGCTCTGACAGACTTGGAACTTTACTGTGAGGGGTGCACTACCACTAAGGGACTCGTGGCGACCCTGTATGCCCACTTGCAGGGATCTCAATCGTCTTCTACTAGACACCGGGAACTTTGGAACTCTGACTTGAACCTCTCCTATACTGAGCAGCAGTGGGAAAAGGCAGAAATTCACTTGTGGAAGAGTGCGGTAGCGATTAATGCCCGTGAAACCAATTATAAAATATTGTACTGTTGGTACATGACTCCAGCGCGGATTGCGCGCATATATCCTGGGGCGGTGGACCTCTGCTGGCGTAGCTGTGGGCAACGGGGTACCTAGGGCACATTTGGTGGGATTGCCCCCGCATTCGCGCCTTTTGGAGGGGTATACAATTCCTGATGCAATTGCTTTTGGGAGTGAGTGTCCCTTGGGATCCATGGATTTTCCTGTTTGGGGCCCCGGTGCCGGATGCACGGGCTCCACAGTTGGCTCTGCTGCGCCATGGCCTGAATGCAGCTAGGCTATCCCTTGCAGCAGCTTGGAAGCATGACTTGGCCCCCTCCTTTCAGGCTTGGCTGGAATGGATGTGGGATATGTATACCATGGAACGAGGGGTAGCGGTCAGTAGGATGCACCTGGCGCGCTTTGAGTTGGTGTGGGCACCCTTTGTCTCTCGTTACGGTACATGACTGTGCTGGATAAGAGGGGGGGAATATGCAAACTTTAAAGGAAGCTCGTCCCCCGAGTGTGTCTTTTGCTCACCACTTTCCCGTCCTTGAACGCTAGCAAGCCATAGTTGGGGGGACTGGGAGGTTGGGTGGGAGAAGGGTTCTGTGTTAGGGAGGTCTTGGGGGGGGGCAGAAAGGGAGGCTGGGGGGTTACTGTTCCCAGTTTCCTTATCCTAAAACTGCAAAAATGAAGGCATATTGTTGTATGTTGATGTGATCTGAAGTTATGTTATTTCTGCCGCATCTTCTTTGAAGATCTTTGTGGTTTATGATTCTATGGGGCTTGTTTACAAAGCCGCGGTAGCGGTTTGCGATCGTAATCGGAGCCACGGCCCCATTGATTTCAATGGGGCCGCGGTTGCAATCGCGATCGCGAACCACTACCGCGGCTTTGTAAACAAGCCCCTATGTATTCTTTGGAAGCCTTTCAATAAAAAAATTAAGAAATTAAAAATTAAGAAATTAAGAAATTAAATATTAAAAAAATTAATAAATAAAATAAAATTAAATAAAAATTAAATAAAAAATATAAAAAAAAATAAAAAATAATTTAAAAAATTCAATTAAAATAAATAAAAAATAAAAAATATTTTTTTAAATTTTATTTTTATTTTTTATTTTTAAATTTGAACAAATAAATAAAATAATAAAAAGAAAATTAAAAATAAATTAATTTTAATTTAATATTTAATTTAATTTAATTTTTTAATTACATTTTTTAATATATTTTTTAAATTTTTTTATTTTTTATTTTTATTTTATTTATTATTATTTTATTTTTTTTTTTATTTTTCTATTTTTTTTAGTTTTTTTTATAATTTTAATTTATTTGTTTAAAAAATTATTTTTTGTAATATATTTTTTTATTTATTCATTTTAGTTTTTATTTTTATATTTTTATTATTTATTTATTTATTTTTTATTTATTTTATTATTTTATTTATTTTTTTAAATTTAAAATAAAAAAATTAAATTAATTTATTTTTTTGTAATATGTTTTTTTTATTTAGTTATTATTTTTATTTTTTATTTTTTTATATTTTTTTTATTTATTTTTCTAAAATAATAAAAATAAAATATTTTTGTAAAATAATAAAAATAAAATAAAAAAAAAAAATAAAAAATAATTAAAAAATTAATAATTAAAAAAAGTACCAAATAAAATAATAAAAATTAAATAAAAAATATTTAAAAAATATTTAAAAAATAAAAAATAATTTACAAAATTCAATTGAAATAAATAAAAAATAAAAAATATTTTTTTAATTTTATTTTTATTTTTTACTTTTAAATTTGAAAAAAATAAATAAAATAATAAAAAGAAAATTAAAAATAAATTACTTTTAATTTAATTAATTTTTTAATTACATTTTTTTATATTTTTTTTAAATTTTTTTATTTTTTATTTTTATTTTATTTATTATTTTTTTATTTTTTTTATTTTTATATTTTTTTAATTTTTTTTTTATAATTTTTATTTATTTTTTAAAAAATTTATTTTTTGTAATATATATATTTTTTTTTAGTTTTTTATTTTTTATATTTTTTATATTTTTATTATTTATTTTTTTTGAATTTATTTTTAAATTAATAAATAAATAAAATAAATAAAAAATATTAAAAAATTAAATATTAAAAAAATAAGGAAATTAAGAAATTAAATATTAAAAAAAATAATAAATAAAATAAAATAAAATAAAAAATATATAAAAAATAAAAAATAATTAAAAATTTTACATATAAATATATTATGTGTGTAATATATATATATGCGTGTGTGTAAAATATATATGTGATATATATATATATAAAATATCTATTATTTATATGTAATATCTATATATATATGTGTGTAAAAATACATATATATATGTAAAAATATATATTTATATGTAATATATATATATGTGTGTAATATATAGATATATTATTATATATATAAATATATATATATATGTTAAAATATATATATATGTAAATATATATTTATATGTAAAATATATATATATATGTGTAAATATATATTTATATGTAAAAATATATATATGTAAAAAATCTATATGTGTAATATATATATATATGTAAAAATAAAAAATATATATATGTAAAATATATATATGTGTAAAATATATATTGGTATTTAAAATATTTACATATGTAAAATATATATATATGTAAAATAAATATTTATATGTAAAATATATATATATATATGTATGTAATATGTAATATGTGTGTAATATATATATATATGTATGTGTGTAAAACATATATATATGTAAAATATATATTTATATGTAAAAATATATATATTTATATGTAAAAAATATATATATATGTAAAATATATATATGTGTAATATATATATGTGATATATATATATGTAAAATATATATTTATATGTAAAATATATATATAAGTGTAAAATATATATTTATATGTAAAATATATATATGTAAAAAATATATATATGTGTAATATATATATATATATACATATGTAAAAATAAAATATATGTATATGTAAAATATATATATGTGTAAAAATATATATGGTATATAAAATATTATATATGTGTAATATATATATGTAAAATATATATTTATATGTAAAATATATATATATAAGTGTAATATATATATATATGTAAAATATATATTATGTGTAAAATATATTTATATGTAAATGTATACATATGTGTAAAATATATATATATATATATGTAAAATATATATATGTGTGTAAAAATAAAATATATATATATGTAAAATATATATATGTGTAATATATATATATGTATATATATGTAATATATATATATATGTAAAATATATATATGTGTAATATATATATGTGATATATATATATGAGATATATATATATATATATATTGTGATGTGATGTGCATGCTGCAGAGCACTTTAAAACTAGAAAAAAAACTGAAATTTGTTCCCATAAGCGGGGGATGGGCTCACTGAAACACAATTCCCACATAGAGAGTGAAACTAAGGCACACAGAAGCAGGGTTACCTTGAAGCCACACCCAGCCTCTAGGGCAGCTGCAAGCAGAGAGAGGGTGGGGCCAGAGAAGCAAACAATTCACAGAACATATAAACTGCGTCACACAGGAAGTGGGGGGAAACTGGAGGATCAGCTGGGAGTTGATTCTAGAGATCAGCACACACGAGGACCATGCACAGGACAGTGCAGAGGCAAGTGCAATACTAAGGAGAAACTGGCAGACTCCCAAGGACAGAGTCTCTCTAGAAGATCAGCTGAGCTAACAGAGGACTCAGACACTGATCAAACAGGATCTGCTCATACACCAGAGAGACTGCAGAGAAGGACTGCTCAAAGGCAGGACAGGCTGCAGGCTAGGAGCCAAGTGAAAAGGCCAAGAGACCGGGAGAGGAAGCCGCACTTCAAGGCTGTGTCTTCTGGTGGGTCCAGGAGGACTGGTCAACACTTACAAGGCAAGTGTAAAGGGTGTGGGCATAGAAGGAGCTGGGAGAGAATTCAGGACTTTACTTCTGAGTCAGAATATAGCAGCTCTAGCCCTGAGCCTCTATACAGACAATGTAAAAAGTCTGTTAGAAGGAGAGTCACTGCCAGCCCAAAAGCTTATGCATTTCCTGAAGAGGATTTATTAAGAGGGAGAAAGGCAAGAGGTTCCAACCCGGTTATAAAGGGGAACCAGAAGCTAAAGTGGGGAAAACTTTTAAAGCTGTTGAAGAACGTACAACAGGTTGAGCCAGAGGTTACCCCAAGCCCAGAGCCATATAATTCCCCAGCAGAAATGGATGTGGACTGTTTCTCTAATAATTCAGTGTCCTCAGCCGAATCAATAGATTGCAGTCTGTGTGTGACTAATATATAATGCTTTTACTAAATGCTGTGTGAAAGAAGTAAGAAGGCAACAGAAGTGCTAGAATCACTGTATGCTTGAAAAACAGACAGGAAGAAAAGATTAAAGGCGCGGGCAGGGTCCCGGCACCTGCTCGTAACCGGGTGCTCTGCCCGACGCGGGACCCTGCCTGTGAACGGGGGGAGGGGGGGAGAGTGAGGGATCGGGCGCCTCGTTGAGCCCGTGCCCACGGCGCGGGGTTTAAATTGATTGGCTCCGCTCAGGCTCTGAGTGAGTGGAGCCAATCAGGGTTCAGCCTGCCATGTGCTCTGGCGTGCGCGTTGCTTGCCAGAGCACAGGCAGTTTGGCGGGAGGCTCGGCGGTAGCAGCATCGTGTTCGCGGTGGGGTTCGTTACCGGTTGAGTCTTCAGCGGCGATTCCCCGTTCCGGTCTGTTGGCAGCGGTGGTCGGTGCGAGAGGGAGGCTCTCCGGCGGCGGCGGAGTCCTTTGAGGATCGGCGTTTCGTGCGGGCAGTTGATTGCCAGACAGTAAGCAGGCAAGTGATGGTGGATTGCTGGGGATAGGGCCGCACCTCGCGTGCAGGGTGCTTGCCGGGATCCCGGCTCAGGCAGCGCTCTTTTTAGCCTCCTGTTAAATTAAAATAAATAAATTCACAACTCCTTGGGGCTCTATAGGCAGGCCGCGTGTGCCCCATTTCTGCCTACAGGCAAGGTCCGGAGCCGGTGTGATGGCGGGAAAGCAGCCATCCTGGGGGGGGGGCCGGGCTGTCAGAGGGAAGCAGGGAATGGTACGGAGGGGGCGGGTGTTGGCTGGAACAGGGCGTTGGGGGTCGGGAAGTGGGGGTAAGACTGGGGGTTGTAAACGGGGGGTGCGAGGTGTGGGGAATGTGGGGAGGGGGTGGCGAGGGCCTAGCAGGGGGGAGGGGGTGGTTGAACAGCCCATAAGACAGGCTGAAGGAGTAGAGCCTCAAAGGCTGGCGGGGGCATCAGCGACAGTTGCTCCGGCTGGAGCAGTGGGTTGCAGGGAGGGGCTGGCAGAAGGCTTGCAAGAACGGCCTCAGAGGCCTGAACTAGGGCAACATCAGGAGGGGGTAGTTGGCCCCTTTGGGCAGATAGGGGGGGGACCTAGGCAAGGTTTGGGGGCCCCTGGGGGTGACGGTTGGGGGTGGATGTCTCCGGTTGGGGGTTTGGTTCCTTCGGTGGTGGGTATGTCCCCTGCTGGGTGGTATGGGCAGTTGGGGCACCGGGCTGGATGGGAGCACTGGTTAGGAGGGGGGCAGGGTTCGTCCGGGTCCGATTGGACCGGGGCATGGCCCCCGAGGGGTGCTCTTGGCCTGTCTTCGTCGGGTTTTCCCATTTTGTCTTCACAGGTTCCCTATATGACGGCGCTAGGTACAGGCCCGTCGGCAGTGCCATCATGCAGTGAAGGGAGTATGGCGTCGAGATCCCTGGCAGAGGCGGGAGCAGCCGGAGTCGGCGTACCAGCTTCAGGAGCGGAAGTGCTCCGGACGCCTTTGGGCCCTGGAGGCGAGGGGATCCTCTCGGCAGAGGCTCGTGGCATCGAGGACTCGGCAGGTGAGATCAGGGTGGCTGATGGGGGTGTTTCATCGGAGCGGACCGCGCGGTCCGGCAAGGCACGCAGCAAACGGAAGCGTGGATGTCGGTATCGCCATAACTCTTCCTCTTCTTCCTCATCGTCGTCCGATTCGTCGGATGCTTCGGGGGCGGTTGGTGGCGTGCGTGGGATGGCCGTGGCCGGAGGGGAGGAGGGGTGTCCTTCGGGCGGGGGTGCGGCGTCTTTGGTGGCCATGTCGGAGTTGTGGGAGGGGGTACCAAAGAAACTGCGGCGGAAGATTAAAAAGCAAAAATATATTGATATTTTTCGTTTGTTAGAAGGCAGGAAGCGTTCGGGGGACAGTAAGAAAAAACGGAAGGAGGACGAGAAGGCAGGGCGGCTTCGGAAAGTGTCGCGGAATGTTGTTAATTGGGTACGGTCGTTCCTGCGGTTGGCAAGTGTGTGGGGGCATCATTTTCCTCATCAGTCCGGTATGTTGTTATCTTATGCTGATTCGATTCTTGAAGCGTCTCAGATGCATGAAGGCTGGTCGTGGCTTAATTACGACGAGAAATTCCGTGATAAGATGGAGGAGAATAAGTTGCTAACGTGGGGCACGCAGGATATTAACCTTTGGTTAACCCAGATGTCAGTTAAGGGTGGGGGGGGTGGGGGAAGCGGCGGTAAGGTAGGGTCGGGGGTTGGTGGGGGGGCGGCGCGTTCCTTTCGCGGGGGAATCGTCTCAGGGCAGGCTAGGGCAGTCTCCGGAGGGGGGGGAGATGTCTGCTGGTGGTTTAACAGGTCGATGTGTCCCTTCCCCGACTGTAAATTCCGGCATGCGTGCTCGAGCTGCGGCGGCCCCCATGCGGCAGCCAAATGTGTTAAAAAAGGGCCCGTGGCTACACCGATGGCAGGGCTCAAGTAAGGGGGGTCCGTTCAAGCTGGCTCCTTCACCGATTCAGGTTAAGCTCTTGAGTTCTTGGTTGCGTTCTTATCTGCGGAGGCGGGACGGGTTAATGCTGCAGTCGGGTTTTAGTTTGGGTTTTGTAATTCCTGTCCAGGGTGTGGTTGCGGTTGCATCGACTCGGAATTCACCCAGTGTGAGGCGTTTGGGGGCAATCGTACGGGGCAAAATAGCGGAGGAATTACGGCTGGGCAGGATAGCGGGGCCTTTTCAGCACCCGCCGTTCCCGGATTTTGTGGTATCGCCATTAGGCATTGTACCTAAGAAGGAGCGAGGGAAGTTTCGGCTTATCCACAACTTGTCTTCCCCGGCTGGAACCTCCGTGAATGATTCGATTCCTCGGGAGCTGTGCTCGGTTCGTTATGAGTCTTTTGACATGGCTGCGGGTTTAGTCAGGGGAGCAGGGCGCGGGGCTTTGATGGCGAAGGTCGATATTGAGTCGGCTTTTCGTCTCCTGCCGGTTCACCCGTCCTCTTTCCGGTTGTTAGGTTTTCAGTTCGAAGGGGAGTTTTATTTTGATAAATGTATGCCCATGGGGTGTTCAGTTTCCTGTTCTTACTTTGAGAAGTTTAGCTCCTTCTTGCACTGGTTGTTAGTGCAGAGAGTCGGCCGGGGGGAGGTGGTCCACTATTTAGACGATTTTTTATTTGTAGGAGAGGCAGGGTCCTTAGGGTGTAGCGAGCTGTTAGTGGGTTTTGGTAATTTAGCTCGCGAGCTGGGGGTGCCCTTGGCGTGGGATAAGACGGTGGGTCCGACGACTCGGCTGACCTTTTTAGGTGTGGAATTGGACTCGCAAACTTTGGAGGCGCGTTTGCCTTTGGATAAGGTTGAAAAATTGAGGGTTCTGGTGGCGAATGCTCTAGCGTCATCTAAGTTGAACCTCCGAGAGATGCAGGCCTTAATCGGCTCTCTGAACTTTGCGTGTAAAGTTATCCCTATGGGGAGGGTGTTCCTTCGGCGCTTGGCGGCCGCGACGGCGGGGGTCCGGAAGCCCCATCATCGTATCAGAGTGTCCAAGGTGATGCGGGATGATTTGAGGGTTTGGGATCTATTCTTGCGGGACTTTAATGGCACTTCGGTGTTGCGTCAAGCGGAGCTTTCAAGTAATGATTTGCAGCTGTATTCGGATGCTGCGGGTGATGTCGGGCTGGGTATCTATTTCGGCGGAGCTTGGTGTGCTGAGCGGTGGCCGCCGGAATGGGAGGCGGAAGGGCTTTTGAAGAATATTACCTTTCTCGAATTGTTCCCAATATTAGTGGCGCTGGCATTATGGCCGGACAGATTGGCTGACCGTAGGGTGGTGTGGTGGTGTGATAACGAGGCGGTGGTGTCCGTCGTGAATCGTTATTCGCCTCGCTGTAGTATGGTAGCGGCCTTAATGCGTCAAGTCATTTTAGCCTGTTTGCGTTTGAACGTGGACTTGAGGGCTCGCCATATTTCTGGATGTACTAATGCCATTGCTGATGCTCTTTCTCGTTTGCAGTGGAAACGATTTCGGCAATTGGCGCCGGAGGCAGATGAGATCGGGTCCAGGGTCCCTTGGAAATTGTGGAGCTGTGGCCTGCCGAGATGAAGCACCTCTTAAGACATTCAGTAGCAGAGCGTACGTGGGCTGCTTATCGGCGGGGGTGTATGCACGTATGGGAGTATCTGCGCGGGAGGGGGTGTGTGGGGAGTGGGGTGTCCGAGTTTATGCTGGGGGGTACGTGGGGTGGGCGAAGGTGAAAGGGTGGACAAGATCAGCGGTGCGGGGGCACCTGGCGGGGTTTGACTTTTTTGCCAGGGCGGCGGGTTGGCCGTGCGCCCTGCAGGGGCGCCTGGCGCGGCGGTTAATGCAAGGGTGGGAGCGGGAGCTCCCTAGGCGGTGTGATCGGCGTCTCCCAATCTCACACGACTTGTTGAGGCGCCTATGTCTGGGGTTGGCTGGGGTGGCGGCATCGCCCTATGAGGAGATTTTATTTCGGGCGGTGTTTTGCTTGGCGTTTTTTGGGGCCTTTAGGGTCGGTGAGTTGGTGGCTGATTCGGTTAAGTCTGGTTTGGGTAATTGCTTGCGGTTGCGGCATGTGTGGAGGGAGCAGGGGCGCGTTAGGGTGCTGTTGGCCAGGTCCAAAACTGACCAGAAAGGGAAGGGTTTGTGGGTGGTGCTGGGCAGGATTGGGGGTCTGACTTGCCCTGTCTCTGCTCTTGAGACCTACTTGGGGATGCACCCGGGCGGTGGCGAAGGGCTTTTCGTGCATGCGAACTCTTCCTGCGTGACCAGGTATCAGGTGACAGCGGTGTTGCGCATGGCGCTGCGCGAAATTGGTGAAGAGCCGGGGCTGTTTTCGGCCCACTCTTTTCGCATTGGGGCTGCCACCAGTGCGGCGGCTGCGGGTCTGTCGGGGGAGCAGATCCAGAGTATTGGCCGATGGCGCTCTCGGGCTTTTCAGGGTTATGTGCGACTTTGAGATGTTGGAGGGTTGGGGGGGGTTACTAATGCTGTTCTTTTTTCTTGCAGGTGGGGTGCGTAGTACGAGGGTCTGCTGGATGATGGGACACTCCTTTGTCTTCTGGGCTGGTCAGCGGTCAGCTGTTCGGCCGATCGGGCTGAATCTTGGGCTGGACACAGCTGAGGTGGCGGTTTCATGGCTGGGTGAGCGGGGGTTGAGGTGGTCTCAGCTGCTCCCCTTGCTTCGTCACCATCTTCGTGTGCGAGGGCGTCCTGCGGTCGTCTTGATTCATCTGGGCGGCAATGATCTGATGGAGTGGTCCTGTAAGCGGCTGATACGGGCGGCGAAGAAGGACTTTCTGACTTTCCTCCGTTTGCTGGACGGAGTCATCTTGATTTGGTCGGACATTATCCCTAGGCCATCGTCATGGAGTCAGAGGCGGTGGTCTCGGGGACTGACCAAGATAAATCGGCAGATCGGGAGATGGGTCTGCGAGAGAGGGGGTTATCAGGTGCAGCATACTTGGGTTGATGTGTCCTGTGCAGGGTTGTACAGGGCTGATGGTGTGCACCTCTCGCCAGTGGGAATGGACTTGCTCTTGAACGACTGGCAGGAGATGCTGGAGAGGGTGGTTCGGGGTGTTTTCACTGGACGCAGCTTGTCCTAACGGGGGGGGGGCGGCACAGTTACAGGCCCTGTGCCGGTGGCGGGATCCCGGAGGTTTCCGGGGTCCGGAGCCTTAGGCGACTCGGGACGGGTGCGGGGTGCCCTCTACCCAGACTACCCCTGGAAGACTTTTGCTAGTAATATGGCGAAGTCGGATAGGGGTGGTCGGAACGTTGCCGGGGGTGTGACCATGGCTGCAGCAGAGGCGAGGTCGCTTTGCTAGTAGCATGGCTGGTGATGCATCGCTCCGTTGCGGGGGGGGAGACGATTGTTGAAACAATTGTTTTGGTTATTGTTTTGGATGTTATTGAAATAAAGCTGCGACCAGTTTATCACCACACTTGGCTATTGGTGTAATCTCTGGGTAGGGGAAGTTGTGGAAGGGTGGTGAAAAGGGTGGAGGGGGGGGGGGAAGTAAGGTTGTATGCAGAAGGGGTAAGCGCCGGGTCTGTCTACCCGGTTAGATTAAAGGCGCGGGCAGGGTCCCTGTGCCTGCTCGTAACCAGGTGCTCTGCCCGGCGCGGGACCCTGCCTGTGAACGGGGGGAGGGGGGAGAGTGAGGGATCGGGCGCCTCGTTGAGCCCGTGCCCGCGGCGCGGGGTTTAAATTGATTGGCTCCGCTCAGGCTCTGAGTGAGTGGAGCCAATCAGGGTTCAGCCTGCCATGTGCTCTGGCATGCGCGTTGCTTGCCAGAGCACAGGCAGTTTGGCGGGAGGCTCGGCGGCCCACCCGCCCACCCAGCCTTTCTGTTACAAGGCTGGTGTTGGGGTGTCGCAGCTGGGGGGGGTTCAGGCGGGATCCCGGAGGTTTCCGGGGTCCGGAGCCTTAGGCGACTCGGGACGGGGGCGGGATGCCCTCGACCCGGACTACCCCTGGAAGACTTTTGCTAGTAATATGGCGAAGTCGGATAGGGGTGGTCGGAACGTTGCCGGGGGTGTGACCATGGCTGCAGCGGAGGCGAGGTCGCTTTGCTAGTAGCATGGCTGGTGATGCATCGCTCCGTTGCGGGGGGGGGAGACGATTGTTGAAACAATTGTTTTGGTTATTGTTTTGGATGTTATTGAAATAAAGCTGCGACCAGTTTATCACCACACTTGGCTATTGGTGTAATCTCTGGGAAGGGGAAGTTGTGGGAAGGGTGGTGAAAAGGGTGGAGGGGGGGGGAAGTAAGGTTGTATGCAGCAGGGGTAAGCGCCGGGTCTGTCTACCCGGTTACCAAACCCTCATGTGTAAAAGTAGCTGGTTCTATTGCTGCTGTAACCTCAGCTAAATAAGCTAACGGTTTTAAACTGAGAGGTGGCACTCTGATTGATGTCTTGAACTTATGCCAGCAGAGAAAGTAAAGCTCCACTATTTCTAAGTTTGTGAATGATGCACAAATGGTATCTTTGCTGTATCTGTAAATAATAGAAGTACTACTACCAAGAGTGAAGAAGTTTATTTGTAGAATTCACCTTGGACATTCTTTGGAGAAGAATCCTATTTTGGTTAATGTGATTTTGCCTTTTTCTTGAGCTTTTTGCCACAAATGATTTACTTGAAGAAAAACAAATAAAAAGCTATTTATGTTATAAATTGCCCTGTGCCTCTTCCATTCGGACTGCTAAATAAAAACAAACCACAACTACATTAAAAGAGGTGATCTTCGTGTCCTATTAGGCGGGCGCCTGCACAAATACAACAGTAAGCGTCCAAAAGCAGAAACAATCTGCCTTGCCGGCCCTAGGGGGCGTAGGCGCACGGAGTGGTAGGCCACAATATGTAAAATATATATATATATATATGTGTGTAAAATATATATTTATATGTAAAATATATATATATGTGTAATATATATATCTATATATATGTGTGTAATATCTATATATATAAAATATATATTTATATGTAAAATATATTTATATGTGTAATATATATATATGTAAAATATATATTTATATGTAAAATATATATATGTGTGTAAAATATAAATATATATGAAAAATATATATATATGTGTAAAATAAATATATATAAGTAAAATATATATTTATATGTAAAATATATTTATTTTATTTATTTTTATTTATTTATTTATTTTTATTTCTTATATACCGCACTATTTGCGATCAGCGCGGTTTACATAGAACAAACAGTATCCGACAATAAGCAAATGTCTGGTCATTACATTGAACAGGGAAAAACAACTTGGAGAACAGGGTAAACTATGTACATATGCAGATGAATTGATGTATGAGGGGGCAGTCCAATAGTGGGAGGGATAAGTGGCGCGCTGATGTGCAGATAACAGGAACGGAGCCATAGCACAATGGTTTAGACACTGACCAGTCTTGCAGGGATCATGGGTTCAATTCTCCACAGTGCCCATTGAAGACAGCTGGCTGAGGCATTATTTTAGGGGCATTTCCATGTTGTGCGGCATAAGGCAGCGCGCTGTTAATTTAGTGCGCCACAAGATGGCGCGCTGATGGCTACAAGGCTGCGCGCGGATGCACAAACACAGGAACAGAGCCACAGCACAATGGTTAAGACACTGACCAATGGTGCAGGGGCCAGGGTTTCAACCCCTCACAGTGCCCAGTGAACAAGGCTGGCTGGGGCAGTATGTATCATGGTGAGGAGTGCTGTAGGAGGTCTTCCATTTATATTTTATTTCCCACCACTAGTAAACCCGCTCTCACAGTGTGTTAACATACGGATGCCCGTAAGGCACATGTTACAGTGCACTGTCCGCCAAGGCACCCTAGAATGTCCCCTATAGGGCACCATGTATGTTGCGACACAGGATAATGTATAGTGCACCCTATATGGATGGCAACCATAAGGTGGCCTATAGGGCGCCCTATAAAGCACCCTCAGAGGCACCTAATGGGTATAGTAAGCTGTGTGTGGTTTTGCCGGCATAGACATATGTACAGTAAATAAAAATAAAGCTGTGGACAGCCCTATCAAAGGGCCCCACTGTGGGTTTGAACCCATGACCTCTGGCTGTACAGGGAGTGATGTAACCATTGAGCTATAGCTCTATAGCTGACAGCAAGCCCCTGGCTGGCTGCAGAGAGCCTGCACGTCACCCCACAGACAGTCTGCTGTTGTAGACAGGATAGGGTTAGGCCACCCGTACCCATGATGCACTGCACATGCAAATCAGCTGTCCACAGATGCACACAAGATGGGGAATGCACCCCAACAGCTACCCGGCCTGGTAGGGGGAATTGTCCGTGTGCACCCACACAGCACCTCGGCCTGGTAGGGGGTCCTGAGCGGGTGGACTACCAGCAAAGAGTAGCTACACACCGTCACATTGTGCGGGTACTGTGCTCACCCTGAGGGTGTGATGTGGCGCCCAGGACCAGGTCCACAACACCAGCCATGGCTGGATGAGGCCATGACAGAGCTCCAAAACAGTACTAACCTGTGAGATAGGAAGGTGCTGCAGAAACATGTTGGATATCTCTGTCTGTCTCAGTTAGTGGAAACCCCCCATGGACACTTAGGTGGTCAAAGTACCCCCCCACCAACAGATCCCCATCCTAACACCCCCCCCCCCAAGGCAGTAGAGTGGACCATCAAACCCCAGTCCTGCTGGGGAACAGACACCCTACAGGGCAGTCCAAGCAGCTCCACACACATCCGTAACACAATATCAGACAGACTTTAGGCCTGGATATCCAAAGATGCACCCCAGCACTATCTGATATTCACCTGCAGCAAGCCATCAGCCGCTGCACCCTGCAAGGCACTCCATCAAGGCACATACCAGCTGTGGTTAGCCCTGATGGAAATGCATGCACCCAAAACTGGGGTGGCAGCACACACAAGCAGAGAGTTCTGTGAGGAGGCCCCAACAGGAAACCCATATATATCACAAGAGAGAAACACAATACAGCACTATGGGGGTGCCTAGCCATGCTGTCATCACTGCACACTCAGGGTGAGAGTGCTCCCCCAGCAGCACATACAGAGGTCACCCTGTCTGTGTAGGTGGTGGCCTGGCCCTACAATGTCACAGCCAGTGCCCTATGCCCTGTGCAGATGCATCCTGGCCAGCCCACCATGTCTGACCTATACCCATGGTACCTTGCTGCTCATTATGCACATTGGCAGGCCAATACTGGCAGTAGTGCTGGCAGTGTGGGTTGGGGAAGGTGTTTGCAGCCAACACACACTGTATAGACAGACACACACTCCCACACCTATGCCAGCATTGTGCTACTATTGAGGGGGTGATTAGCCTTGGCCACCACACCGGTCCTGGGCACGGCACAGGCATGGATATGGTACGCAGTACTGCTGGGGGTCACTCCCCAGGGTGGTGAACACTGTCAGAGGCCAGGCCTGGAGCACGCACCGCAGACACCAAACAGATTGTTCGGATGGGGTCAACTAGCAGTATGTGCGTAATGTAGGGATATCTATCAGCCTGTACTCTTAGCAAACGTTTCAGAGCTGTGTACCTCAGGTGTAGGGTGACATTGCTAAGGTATGCAGGTGCTGGTATTGGGAGATGCACGCAGGGTCCAATGTTCTGCCTCTACAGGAGGCATTGGCCAATGGGGCCTGTGGGTGTGGGTGTGGGTGTGTCTGCCCCTGTTGGCTGCTGCTTCACGGCAGCGCTTCCCCACTCCAGTCCAGTTTTGCATCACACTGTTCGGGTCTTCCTGCTGTCCCTCATGAATAAGCATGAACTACATCTACATGCCGTGGGGGTGGTGCATAGATATACAGCACAGGCATTTGTATGAGTGGCAGCATGGAACCTGACTGGTGTGTGGCCCACCAGGACTGCATTTGGGGGATTCTGCTGTAGGTTCTGCCCCTGTTCATGGTGTCTGTGCTCAGTGGGGTAAAAGATAGACGTATTACCATTGCATATGTCCTCGTCACGAAAGGTGTGTCCTTACTGTCACTGTTTATTTGTGGGGAAAATATGTGGGCAGGATTGCTGGTAGCCCCAGCTGGACTTTGAACCTGTGACCTTCTGTTCTTGCATGCACTGTCTGTGTGCACTGCACCACTGTGTAGCCACAGATTGGCTGAATTCCCTGGATAGTCCATGACTGTGGATCCGGCAGGGCCTGTCTGTTGCTGTGGACTGTGCCAGCTTGCACATGGCTAGGCCTCTGTCTTCTGTCGCTAGCAGCCACTGCCCCCTGCACCACATGTACTCATCCGCCAACATGCTGGCATGAGCTTCTCCCATAAAAAGCAGGTGACCTGATTGGAATGTGGCAGTACGGGACTGCATTTGGGGTACTTGGCTGTGGGTAATGCCCATTGTTGTGGTGTGTGTGCGTTGTTGGGTAAAATATGGGTGTTTTCCCCATGCTTATGTCCCCTGCAATACAGGGGTGTCTGCGCTATCTGTGTTTAGTGGTGGGTAAAATATAGGGACTGGGCTGGCAAGTGCCCCAGCTGGGCTTTGAACCTCTGACCCTCTGGTCCTAGAGGTACTGACTCTGTCTGCTGCACCACACTATGGCCACATAGACAGTGCAGCCCCTGGAGGTAGTAAGCCTGGCAGGATGGAGTCACAAACCCTGCTCTACGCAAATTTACTGTGGGCATATGCACCCTGTCTGGTGACAAACGTGCACATAAACCCGGAAATGACCACGGTAAATGGGGGACAAAATATCACCACGCTGGGCAACAGTGATATTAATGGGCAACCATAGCAAACACTCCCAGGAAAGCTCCACAAAAGGAAATGTTTTTTGGAAGAGTCTCCGCTCCGTAAACCCTTCCAAAATTCATTTCTTTTTTCTGGAGCTTTGCTGGGTGTGTTATCTGTATTTGCCCATCACTATAACTGTTCCCCAGCTGAATTACTATTTTTAATAGTTCTGTTGTGGTCATTTTCTATTTTTATTTGCACTTTTGTGCTGTGCACATGTATCACACTGCTCACGTTTTGCTGGTTTCCCCGGTTTTCCTGTACATTGCTGACGGAAATGGTTTCTCTTCCCTTTAAATGCTTTACATGCAAATTCGGGCCCGATACTGTGCGGGGAGCCTCTCCCCTCCCACTCTCCACCCATTGACCCCGTCCCTCCGCCCCTCCGGAGCCTTCCTCCGCCCTCCTTTAGCCGTTCCACGCCTCTATCGGACATTTGCGGGCCAGCACTTGTACGGGGCCCGTTAGTGTGCCGCGCACCTTTGCGGGGGTGACACGCACGTGTGCGGGGTGTTTAAACGCGTTTATTAGCATTTCAGTGCCGCGTTTCCGTGCGCTATTTTGCGGCACGCACATTTCCGGTTTTTAGTAAACATCCCCCTTAGTTTTTTTAATTAATAAATAAATAAAATAAATAAAAAATATTAAGAAATTAAATATTAAAAAATAAAGAAATTAAGAAATTAAATATTAAAAAAATTAATAAATAAAATAAAATAAAACAAAAAATTAAAAATAATTAAAAATAATTAAAAATAATTAAAAAATTCAATTAAAATAAAAAAAAATATATATATTTTTTTAATTTTATTTTTTTTTTATTTTTAAATTTGAAAAAAATAAATAAAATAAAAAGAAAACTAAAAATAAATTAATTTTAATTACATTTTTTAATATACTTTTTTAATTGTTTTATTTTTTATTTTTATTTTATTTATTTATTTATTTTTTTAATTTTTCTTTTATAGTTTTTATTTAATTTTTTAAAAATTTATTTTTTGTAATATTTTTTATTTATTTATTTTAGTTTTTATATTTTTTATATTTTATTTTTTTTTTTTTTTTTTTTTATTTTTAAATTAATAAATAAATAAAATAAATAAAAAATATTAAGAAATTAAATATTAAAAAATAAAGAAATTAAGAAATTAAATATTAAAAAAATTAATAAATAAAATAAAATAAAATAAAAAATAAATAAAAAATATAAAAAAAATAAAAAATAATTAAAATTTTACATATAAATATATATGTGTGTACTATATATATATGTGTGTGTTAAACATATATATATATGTAAAATATACATTTATATGTTAAAAAAAATATATATATGTAAAATATATATATGGGGTATGTTTACTAAGATCCCGGTAAAGTGCGGGCCGCGGTAGAGTGCGGGCGCCATATAAGGAGTGGGCGTTTCGTGCTGAAGAGGGAAATGCGTGATTTGCATATGCAGTAAGGTGCAGGTCGCCCATATGCGCCCCGCACATTAGCGCATGAGGTGGCTGCACGGGAGGAATAAGTGGCGTGTTGATGTGCAATCATGAGAGCAAAGCTACAGCACAATGGTTAGACCACCAACCACTGGTGCAGGGTTCAGTGGTTCTATCCCCCACAGTGTACAATGAAGACAGCTGTCAGAGGCGTAATGTTAGGAGGCAGATAAATAATGGGTGGCATAAGGCAGAGCGCTGCTGGGCCTGAAGTGGCGCGCTACTGTTTTTGTTGGCCTGTGAATCCTGGGAGGCATAAGTGGCGCATTGATATAAAAGCAGAAGAACTGAGCCACAGCACAATGGTAAGAACACTGACCAAAGGTGCAGGGAGCATGGGTTCGATCCCCCACAGTGCTCACTGAAGAAAGCTGGCTGTGGCTTTATTTTAGAAGGTATACAAAGTATGGGCAGCATAAGGCGTTGCGCTGCTGGGCCTAAAGAGGCGCCCGAATGTTTTTGGAGCCCTGTGAATCGTGGGAGGCATAGGTGGCGCATTGATATGAAAGCAGAAGAACTGAGCCACAGCACAATGGTTAGAACACTGACCAAAGGTGCAGGGAGCATGGGTTTGATCCCCCACAGTGCTCACTGAAGAAAGCTGGCTGTGGCGTTATTTTAGAAGGTATACAAAGTATGGGCAGCATAAGGCGTTGCGCTGCTGGGCCTAAAGAGGCGCCCGAATGTTTTTGGAGGCCTGTGAATCGTGGGAGGCATAGGTGGCGCATTGATATGAAAGCAGAAGAACTGAGCCACAGCACAATGGTTAGAACACTGACCAAAGGTGCAGGGAGCATGGGTTTGAGCCACCACAGTGCACACTGAAGCAAGCTGTCTGTGGTGTTCATTGACAAAGTATGGGTGGCATAAGGCGTAGCGCTGCTGGGCATAAGGGTGTGTGCTAATGGTTTTGGAAGCATAATAATGTTGGTGAGCCATATGGTGGTGCGCTGATGTACAAGGCCAGAAACACAATCATATCGCAATGGGTAAGGGAATGAGTAGGGGTCAGGGGTGCAACCCCCAACAATGGCAAATGAACATGGCTTGTTGAGTGTTCACCTGTTAGGGTTAATATAGCTTTAGGAGGCACATCTCGTATATCTGTGCAATAACTTATTCAAGCACATGTACTTTCACAGCACTGTAACATAACATGCCCCTGAAGTTACCCCATAGGACACATGTGTAAATGGATTGTCCGCCATGGCACCGTACAATGTTGTTGAAAGCGTGTGCGATGGGGCGCCATGTAGGGTGCCCTATGAGGCAGGTAAAGGTAACAGCACTGTTTCTGTTGGCAGTACTGTGCATTGTGATGTTTTGAAATGGTAAGTAGGTGTGCTGACCCAGGTCTGACATCCTTGTTTTAGTATTGAGGGGCTGCACCCAGCCCCTGGCGACTGATATCCACAGGGGTTCAGAGTAAATGTCATTGTAATCAGTTGCCTGGGTCTGTCTGCAGCCCCCCCCCTTGCTAAATCATCAATGGCAGACCTGCGTCTGCCATTACTGATTTAGCTATGAGGTGCTGCAGACAGGCCCTGGGGACAGATATCAACAGGGGAGCAGAGTTCATATTATCTTGGAAAATGCCCTATTCCCTTTGGAGACTGAAATCCCAATATTAACATAGGTCCATTACATACAAGGTATGGTGAAAAACCACATACTCCTATGTAAAGTATGCCTACAAGTGGTGAAGACAGTCAATGATGTTGCAGGGGTCATGGTTTAGTATTTCCTGGGAATTAGGTTAGCTGAGTTATGTTCCATTTCTGTGTGCAAGTGTACAGAAATCCGTGCGTCCATCTAAAGAGAACTACACTCTTGTGCCATATATAACTGGCCATTTTACGGTGCATCAGATGGAACATCCTCTACATATCCCGTTAGCAAAGGAAACCCTTAATATCTCCCTGAGGCCATGTTGAAAGTCTGTCAACTCCCAAGGCACTATCGTAGGCACCCCATAAGCTGTCTGAATCAAAGGTGTGGCAGAAGATGCCCTAAGGATGTATAGGTGAAATCAGCAACGTTAGGCAACAACAGCAACATTGCACAATTTGAATGTTAAAACACGTATTTGCCAAACACACATGTAACATGAACACTGCACAGAGCAGAGAACATAGACAATATCTAACTAAAAGAACAATGTAGATTCATTTATGGCATGCAGAAATCAGCTTCAGTCCATGTGACAGCCATAAAAATTGAAAAACATATTGTGGCCAACGAGATCCATGCACAGAGTGATGGTAATGTGGCATGATGTAATGACTGTGTGTGACAGAGGATGGGAAGATGTGGCCAGCAGAGGTGGCTGCAATGGCAGGATAAGTGAAATAACAGGATGACTGTGGAGTACAGGTGCTAGGCTGAGCATACACAGGGGAGGCAAGCAGGGCGAGCTGCAATGCATGAATGTGAGGGAGTTCACGATGTGGGGAAGCAGCATGCACATCAGGGTAAGATGGCACACAGCTGGCAGACAGAGGATGGACACAAGGATGTTTCACAACTCAGATGAGGTTACAATGTGGTCATACCACACATCACCACAGATATGACATGCAGACGAATGAAACGCACCAATGCAGGACAAGCATACAAATCCAAGACAGCAGACAGGGAGCACACCGATTACCACCACCACAAATGGCCATGCCTAAACCGGTAGGCCACACCGCCAATGTGAGCACATTAGCAAAGGCTGCATACAAAAACACTGCATATCAGTACACCAAACGCCTGCTGGTTGTCAAAACAAGCAAACCACCAAAATAAATAGTGAGCAAATGCACATGCACATCTGCTATGTACCGATCTACGTCCACTCAGTATTTGGCACCAGGGACACCTGCACCAACACAAGGGAATGTTCTGCAGTGAATACAGCATGTACATTTTTTAAAAAAAACCCACCAGGGCAGCACATGATGCTCTGTGGATCAGGTGAATAATGATGATTGTGTCGGGATAAAGATCAACATGCAAACAGGTGTACCACACACACCACCAGAATCACAGCCAAAACAAATCACTACGTGCATTGGCATGTTAAAACCATAAAGTAAGAGACCTCTGTAACAACGAATATGTTATGGGGATGCAGCACACAGTATGCACCCTGTGGTACAGTGAAAAGAGGGAAGGGTGTGTGTAGAGATGAGTAAGCTGGTGGTACGTAATGGTGCATTTAAGCCAGTGTGTCCAAAAACCCTACAATCTGAATAAAACCTCCAAACCACAGAGTTCAAACACATCACTGTAGACAATCCCACAAACTGCAAAATGAGCACACTGTAACACAAATCCCCCAAAGGGAGTGTGTTTATGTCAACCATTCATTCACAGTGATGTGCCATATGGCTGGCACATACACAGCTGTCACTGTGCAAGGATGTGAGCACATGTGCACCATGGACATGACCAGTAAAGGACCCCATAAAGGGACAGTATGCTCAAATAGTGTAGAACTAACAAAGTGAATAGAAAACTGGCTTGGCCCCAAAAATACCAGTGATAAATTCACAGTAGCACCCCCTGTGGCGTACGGCAAGTCAGGTAACCCTCCATTTCCATGGAAAACATACCACATCATCTACATCCAGTGACCTTGACAAGAAAACAATGTAGTCTGTGGGTCACAAGGAGTCAGGACTGATACAGAGGCACACATTGCAGTCCAGGTCTGTCACCATGATCAATCATCAAACCGAGAAAGTGTCTGTCAAATACATATATTTATTTTGCTAACACATCACAAATAGTGTAGACAGTGCCATCATAATATCAAGGCTGACCGTATCCCCTGTGAAAGTGGGAAACACCCTTAGCAGCTCGCAAATCCACCTCCTACACTAATCTTACTTCGTTGACCACACATTAGTGGCACATAATATAATGTGCATCAGGTGCATGCTGTGCACTCGTTAGCAGACCCCCTGCCCCCACCTGGTGTTGCTTGGCCCAAATGTGTTCCCAACATATAAGTGCAGGTACAGAGTAGACGCTGCATGCTGCGGACCCAACACCACTCATCTGTTCCTCAAAACATGCCCATCTGACCACACAGGAGTCAGACAAACATCAAAAACGTCTATTGACAAATGTTTTACATGTCAATACACATGCAATACAAGTAATGAGGAGGCTCTCATCCTAATGCCTGATCTACGAAGCAAACCAGCCACAATGTGGACAAAAACAATCTGAAACATCATAATAAGCATATGGTAACAGGTAGCACAGGCACATGAACACAGACATAATCCCAAGTAAACATCCTGCAGAAACATGCACATATAACACCATCAAGGAGGTCACCCTGCCCTTTCTTTTTGTGTAGACACTGTTTGGCCACATATAGCATGATACATGGAATGCACAAGTGAAAAAGTAGAACGGTCACACAACTGCCACACTACAAACATAATGTGGCAATGTGAGTGTCCCTAGCATAGGGCATAATCTGGTCCGTTGAAATGGCAAATGGAAGGTCTGTACACATATGCACACTGTCATGTATGCACAGTAAACAAACACAAGATGTAGCATGTGAAGAAGGACATTTTGTACAAACTTATTACAGGGAACCACACATAAGTCATAGCCCCACATGCTGTGTCTCACAAACATAGTCAGTCATATGCACAAGCAACAGCCACATTGCAACATTTTTATTTATTTATTTATACATACATTTATATACCGCATCTTCCAAGGTTCAGTTGCGGTTTACAGTTGAACAACACTTAACAAAACAAGTTTGTTTTACAGGGAACGTCATATTATAACAGAACATATCTACAAGGAACATCAAATTTATATATAGTATATATGGTCTAAATAAACATTGTGAGATAAAATAGAACAGGTTAACTATATACAGTTTTATGTATATATATACAAGGAGGTGAACGGATATAAGTTGTGAGGTTATCATATGTATGTGTTATCTGTATATGTTAAGGGTTTTTGCTTAATGTAGACCGATTGCTGTTTAACCTTTGTCTATAGTGGGTGTTAAGTTATCTATGTTATAGTTTATGGTGAACAGGTACGTTTTCAATTTTTTACGGAGTTCTATGATTTCCGTACATGTTCGAAGTTCCTCTGGGAGGGAATTCCAGATCATTGGGGCTATGTGGGAGAAGGCTCTGTTATTAGTTGCTTTATGGGCTCTTGTATAATCTTTCGGGATCTTTAGTCTATTTAATTGACCTTTTCTGTGTGTTGGCTTGGACGGTTCTTTATGTATTAAATTACAAAGCATTGTTGGGGCCATATCATTTAATGCCTTGAATGCTGTTATTATTGCTTTGTAGGTTATTCTGCTTTGAATAGGTAGCCAGTGGAGGGAGGCTAGTACTGGTGATATGTGTTGGAGTGAATTAATTTTCAATATGATTCTTGCAGCTGCATTTTGCGCTAATTGCAATCGTTTGATGTTTTGTTTTGAAATTCCTATTAGTATTAGATTGGCAAAATCAAAATGTGGAGTTATTGTTGCCTGTATTATGTTGATAAAATCTTGTGTAAATACTAGCGGACGAAGTTGTTTGAGGGTTTTGAGTTTGAAATATATTTTCTTTATAGTATTGCTAATATGTGTTTCCATCGTAAGGTGCGTATCTAATATAACGCCTAGATATCTTATTTCATTTTTTATTTTGATTTCTTCGTTTTGAATTTTTATATGTGTTGGAGGGATGTAGGTTTTGTTCTTAGTCACAATTAGAACTTCAGTTTTAGTGTGGTTAATGTGGAGGTTTTGTGTTTTTAGCCACGTTGTGATTTCATTATAGCAGTCCGATAGGAGTTGTAGTGGTAAGTTGGGTATCGTGAATGGTATATACATCATAATATCGTCTGCGTATAAATGATACTTGACTCCAAAATTTTTGAATATGTTGCAAACTGGTTTTATGTAAATATTAAAAAGCAGAGCTGACAACGCTGATCCTTGTGGTAATCCAATCTCTTGTTTATATGTGGTTGAGTTTTGATTCCCAATTCTTACATTTTGCGTTCTATTGTTTAGGTAGGATGAGAACCAATTATGTACTGTGGAGTTTAAGCCTATTTGCCTCAGATTATTGAGCATTAATGTGTGGTGTACGCTATCAAACGCAGCTGATATGTCAATAAAAAGTAGAATGAAAGCCTGTTTATGATCGTCTATCCCTCTTAGGAGCGCATCTATTAAAACTGTGAGGAGTGTCTCAACTCCATGGCGGGGTCGAAAACCATACTGTTGCTCGTCGAGGGGGTAAGATGATTCTAGAAAGTCCTGAGTCTGTAATTGAACCACTTTTTCAATTATTTTTGCCAGGAAAGGTATGCTAGAAATAGGTCTATATGATGCAGGCAATGTTTTATCAAGTTTGCTATTCTTAAGGATTGGCCGTATTTGTGCGTGTTTGAGTGATGGCGGTAGGTATCCTTGGGTCAGTGAGAGGTTCACTATTGATAGGATGTAGGGTAATAAAATTGGTAGTGTATTCTTTATCCATGTTACTGGACATGGATCTAGATATGAGGTTGTGGTGTTGAGACTGGTAATGATATTTTTTAGTGTCTCCTTTGTTACGGGCTGGAACTCTGACCATATATCTGATGTTTGGTGTGGTGAGTTGATGATGTTTATCAGCATTGGTGGTATTTTTGCTTTATTTTGGTAATGGTGGGCTAAGGTTTGAACCGAGATGTCAGTAATTTCACTGTCAGTTGTTTGAGGGTTAGTTAGATTTCTTACAATGGTGAATAGTTCTCTTGGCCTATTGTACGATTTTGATAGGATTTTAGTATAGTATTCTTTTTTTGTGTTGTCTAAGATTTCTTTATATTTAGTGAGGTGGTTATTGTACATTTCTTTATGTATTGTTAATTTCGATTTACGCCAGTTATGTTCTAGTTTTCTAAGAATCCGTTTCATTTGTTTTAGTGTATTGTTGAACCATGGTTTGATATTAGCTTGAGAGTACATGGTCTTTTTGTGTGTGATTAGTTTTGGCTGCATTGTTGATGGTTTCATGCCAATTTTTGACGGTGTCATCTAGGTTAGTTGCAGTTGAAAAGAGGTGGGGGATTGTTAATTCTATAAATTCTTCGTTGTTGAATTTTTTGAATCTAGTGTTTGGTACATTTCTGGGTTGGGTGTTCATGCTAGTGAGGGGATATGTAAGATTTAGTTTGATAATGTAGTGATCGGACCAGGGTATCTGTGTGCATTCAACTGAGTTTGGATTGTTTAGCTTGAGAAAGGTCTTGGGGAGAAGGACAAGATCGAGGGTTCCGCCTTTAATGTGTGTAGATGTGTTTATTATCTGTTGATATTCCAAGTCTGATATTGTGTCCAAGAATAGTTTGGATTCCAATGTTGGCAGTGAGGGAAGATTAAAGTCTCCAAGCATAATTATAGGGTGTTGTTCTGTAGATGAGCTAAGGAGCTCAATAAGAGCGTCAAGGTTATCTGAATTTTGGTTTGGGGGTCTGTATACTAAGCAGAGTTTCATGGGGCCAATCTTTATTAATAATGCGTCTATGTTATTAGAGATGTTTGACTGAATTGTTTTTGCTTTTAGTTCCTTTTTGATCATCATTAATACACCTCCACCTTTTCTGTTAGTTCTATGTTTATAGAATGTGTCATAGTCTTCATTATTAAGTTGATTTATATAGACGGTATCAGTGTCAGAGAGCCAGGTTTCCGTGACACATAATATGTCAGGTTTTGAGTCTGATATTAGATCATTAAATATGGGTAGCTTGTTTTTCATCGACCGTGCGTTAATAAGGATACATGAGAGAGATGTTAATTTATTGGTGCGTATTCCCTTGGTTGTTTGATGTGTGTTTGTATTTATGTGAATTAGTCTATGAAAATTTGTTCTAGGATAGGTATTTGTGTAAATGTGTCCTATATGATAGTTTTCTCGAGAGAGTGAGTGAATTATGGGAATTGTTTTGTGATTGTCGCTATTTAGGCTTAGTGTTAGGTTGATAGTTATTATTGCTAAGACTAAGCTAATATAGTAGAGATACATTGGTATAATGTATGTTTGTGGCATTTTAGGTGTGTTTCGATTAGTGGTGCTAAGCAGCTATATACCGGAGTAGAGTAAATGAGAGAAAAAAGAATGTCACTAGGGGGTTGTGTTATGTAGAGATTTATAATGATAGTTGTTAGTGGCAGTATTAATCCTGATTGATGATAGCCACTGACTACAGTGTTTGTGAGATAGCTACTGACAATAGTGCTAATGTAAGGTAGTGATCTACTGACAACAGTAATAAATGTATGGTTTTGGTTGCAAGTTCACTACTGTCAGCAATTCTGAGTGATGATTTGCTACTGGCAACAGTAATTATTGTTGTTAACTATAATAATGTAGAGAGAATTAGAAAGTATTCAATTGTGGTGTCTATCAGTTATTGTAACAATTAATTGGCATTGAATAGTAATATATACTATTTTGGTAGCGATTTGTATTGTTAGGCTATTCAGGTAATATAGTGATACAGTGATACAGTGATAACACACATGCCCTGAAAAACCCTTGGGTCATTGAAAACATCAGTCTAAGATGTCGGTGTGCTTGAAAGCATTGTGGAGGTAAAGACAGTATCATGTCCAGGTGGAAAGCAGTAAAACGTTGACAATAGGAGTGGCCCATAGTCAGCCACATGCCAAAAACATGGGTGTATGTTTGTGTTGTAAGGAAACCAGCATCATATTGTGGGTGGCATGACACACCCTTGGGACAAAGTCCTTTAAAACTCAACTGTGTCTGAATGTAGCACCTACGCTGTCCATGTCAGTTGCTGCTGCACAAGGGGGAATCAGTGTCCAAAGTCAAAATAGTATCAGCATTCCAGCAGGTTAGGTTACCAGGGTTATTTCAACTATGGCCATGCATAGTCAAGTGTTAGTGTGCAATATGGCACAGTCCTTCAAAGTTTATGTGTGTCCTCTACATTGAGCATCACTCACTGCATAACCGTAGCATCAACATTGCGTTGGACACCTCTGTCATGGGGAAATCAGCAGTTAAAGAGTAATACTGTCCCTCGCAGTCATTTGATCCAATCTCATAGCTCAAACATCCCATGGCGAAATGTTTTGGTAAAGAGTTGCATGGTGTTCTGTCCTCCATCAGGTGGTTGGTGGTGACAACAGATGCTCTGTAAGAGATGCGTCTGGTATGTCCTTTGTGCTGTGTCAGGAGAGGATAAGTATGTTATGGTTAGACACTTTGCAAAATAACACAACTGTCAGACCGTCACACCATACAAAATGCAGAATAAAGGGATGCATAGGCAAACATGACATGATATCAATAGTAAAATAAACGTTCTGGCCAACATAAGTAATGGTAACACAGACACGGGTGGCACATGGATATGGTCATGTCCATGCTCATGTCACACAAGTGTCTCACACCTACACACAATATGCATCTGTTCATGTGAGCATAAAGGAAATCTAACATAAACAGGAGACACATATGAGATCATCACCAGTTAAATACAAATGTACATATCAAAATAACAAAGGTGAAACCTACCTTGTGTTTGCAACAGGTGTATGTCATCAATCCCTTGAGCCACTAAACAGCCAGCTTACGTCACAATGAAAGGAGACAATGTCAGCAAAAGGTGTAGAATCACAATGTCAAACCACTGTTGATGCATGTCACCATTATGTTTATATCTGAAAGGCACCAAAGTTTCACAACAGTGCTTTCTCTAAACACCAGACACATGTCTAATCACAGCACACAACACATGCAGATAATGGTCACAAGTTAAACCCCCCTATGTATGAGTTATGCCTGTTGCCAATTATGTGAAGGTGCACAAACCCCTCACAGCAGATGAAAATGTACTATGTCTGATCAATCCATCATCACACATGCAACCTATAAAAACAGACACACACACAGTATGTAAAGTTCAGCGTCCCATCTGTAATACATGGCCTGTATGTGCACAGGTGGATATCTGTACATATAAAGGCCCAGGGAACATGCTATGATACCATTTTGTTGGCTGATAGTACATTTTGGGGACATTGAAAGTGGTGGTAAAATACACCAAACCACAACCTACACACACATGCATGTATGTTGTACATGTCGCATTGGGACTGTGCCAGAGGACATGCTGAACACAAGCGCATGGGGATATGAGTGAACATAGCAAGAGATGGCTTACGGAGGCACAGGTGAAAAAAAGTAAATAACAGCATCTGCCCAATATGAGAAATCTCAAGACACATATTATTCACATGACTACAGGCACACACAATGTCTATGTAGATCGACCTACCCAAAATCACTGCATTTTCAAGGATGTAGAGTCACATGGCAATGCATCTCAAAAACAGTATCCGTACAAAGTATGTCCTGTGCATTTGGAGACACAAGAGAAGCCAACATATGTTATATGCTACCTGTGTATCACTGACTGCACCTTCATGTCTGCAGCTGTCAGACCACAATACATCACACAATGAGTGACTGCTGTATATCACAATGTACAGATGTCTTACATGTAATAGGCATCATGGAGGTGTTGTAGGCTATCTTTATGGTGTCTGTAATCTCTCTGTTTCCTGTCCTAACTATCTGTCTTTTTACACACAGAGAAATAGATGTGTGTGCTACCAGCATGGTTCCACCTCATGCCAAGGTTGTAATAATACCATACACTCACCATATTGCCAACAATGATCCCTGTCCATGTTTATTGGTGACCAGATTGTGTATGTCAACAAACTGACAATTGCTACAACACATTGGAAATATGCAGGTGGTCCTCCCGTATCCACTGTTCAATGACCTATCCTGCTGCGTACATCTCATACCTGCAGTAATAATGACACCTATGTGCAGATGATATGCACAAATAGGTTCTCATATTACCGTCATGTAGTCAACAACACACACACACATGTCTGCCTGTGAGTAAACCATGATGGCTGTATGCCATCCCACTGTGTGTCAATGACAATGTCAAAGCATGCATACCCTAGATGTGTAGGCCTGAGAAATACCTGTACCCTATCTCTTTGTTTGTATGCCAACATAACCGTCACTTGCTCGTGTCTGCAATGTATTTCCTCATATAGACTCTTTTCCCCTGACCTACACACATACACAGCCTGTAGCACATGCATGATGTCTGATGTTGTGATAGCATCAGCGAGATATGCCATGTACGCCATTAAAAACCTGTCATACCACAAGCCACTCCCACATTTATGGGTTAACTTGGCTACTACTAAACACTCCTTGCTGTTTTGGCCTGTTTCATCTCAACATGTGTGTAGAGATGCATCACTGCACTGACGGTAAACTCTACAAATAAAACATTTAGCAACCACACCCCCTTGATGGGCAATGTCCAGGTCACCATTCTTAAACATATCCATGTTGTGTATACTAGTTGACCAATACATTTCGACACACTGTAGGGATGACATTTACAGTCTTCAAACATAGTTATCACCATCCAGACATAGTTGCACTAAGCATGTGTACTCTGCCATGTATGACTTTTAGCCACACACATGATGAGAACACAAACATAGGCATGTCAGAGGAGCTGAACTACCACCAAAACCACACTATTTGGTGTATTATTAACACACCCCAAAGGACAATTGTCCACAAACACGGACTACCCCCCAACGTGTAAATCTCACCATATGGCAGATACTGTGCTCAAACCACAGCATCTTACCAAAACCTTGCATGTGCACAACAGCTGCATCTCCCAGAAGCAGACACTAAATGGGAATGTGACCATTCAAATTTCCCAAAAAAGGATCAACAACCACACACATCATCAGCCAACAAATGTTGTTGTGCCTTGCCCACATTCTTTGTGTCACACTCATGTCTATATGTGATGTTGGCATTGTGATTCAAATGCACATGGAGTGTGGCATCCACATTCTACCTTTACATAGACATCAAACTCAGTAACCATTACGCACATAATATAAAACATTAGTGTGCAAAGATAACTAATACGTACATGAGAAGATCTCTGCAATTAACCTCCTCCTGACCGCTGTGCCCTCCCGTGTGTCAGCACTGGCACGCTCAGGGGGGCACGTTGGATCCTCCTCAAGATCTTCATTAATCTCTGCAGGGATATTGTGCCTGAGAGCAATGTTGTGCAGGATGCAACAGGCTATGATTATCTCGGCAACAGTGTGTGCTTTATATTGTAAGGCCCCACCTGTCCTATCCAGACACCTGAAGCGGCTCTTTAACACGCCAAAGGTGCGCTCAATGACTGAGCGACTGGAGGCATGGGCCTCATTGTACCTCTGCTCTGCACGTGTCCGTGGCTGACGCACAGGAGTCAGCAGCCAGGGGCGACACCCATATCCTGCATCACCTGCAGAAAGAAATGTTGCATGTGAATGCAGGAGTTCATTTCAAACATTACTTCCACTTGATAACACATGAGAAAACAATGCACAACACATTCTGATGGAACGATACAACAACACAACTAGGCTGCATTAAAAAAAAAAAAGGATGACAGAAAATGAGCACATGGCCTCTCGAGTACGTACACCCATCGCAAATAAAACAACACGTCCATCTATCTCTTCATAGATTGTGTGTGTGTGTGTGTGTGTGTGTGTGTGTGTGTGTGTGTGCAACATGCATATTGTCATGCAGTTACTGTCCAGATCTGCCTCACTGCCACTGTGAGACCACAACATCAATCCACTAATCACATAATCAAAGTGTATGTTTGAACAGTAACCCTTGAAAACCATGCTGACATCTACGTCAGCGACACCCCCCCCCCCCCCAACATGTATGCCATGGAGGTATGGCACAATGTACACTATATCACCTATACACATCATGTTGTGTAGGGTACACATATGCATATTTGTCAGTAAATCCCCATATGCTGTATAGTATTGGTGGCAAATTACTGTAATAGCCACCCTTTACAGTGTATCCTTTTTGTCTGCATTCTTTGGAAGTTGTGGATGTCAAACATGCATACTGTACCCCTAATGAGTGTGGGCCAAAAACATATACATACGGAAATTACCCTCCTGCGTAGCTGGTTGTGAAACCTGTTTGTATGCACCCACTTATTGCCCTTGCTTTAACCGTCACCAATCCATAATGTTCACATATATGAGGATGTCCAGACAAGATGATACTAACGTCTGCTCATTTACAGTGCACAAAGGTACTGTAACACCTATATTGTGTTTCCAAAAACCTTTGACATAGCCAAGAAGTGTGGACAGAGATATGCACACATGTTGTCACTGTAGAAAAGCTCAAAAACACCCATAAGATATAGCTCTACACCCCCTCATGTTATCCTTTGCTTCCAGGGTGACAACTGCATTACAGAGTGTGTGGGTTAAACTAAGACACACATGACACGGGTTACTTGTATGGATTATCAACAACATCAATGTTACATGCCATACAATTATGAGGCAACTATTAAACATCATCACAGGTGTATGTGAAGGGCAACACCCCCCCTCCCCAAGACTTGTTAGCTGTTGCCTCCAAAACACATTATGGGGACATCAGCAACAACAGAGCCACATGCACAGGGGTGTCTGCAGATGTACACCATGTGCATGTTATGATCATATACTGTTAGGATGCTCATGTTCAATGGTTAATGTTAGTAGTGTAAATGGACCTATAGACGGCTGTAATAATTTAAACGTACAGCAGTCCTCTATATAACATATCTCAGATATTACCTGCATGTTCTGATATGAACAAGTTGCATCATATGGGACTACAAATACACACATGTAGAAAGTCATACATCGATAGGTGATCCTGACATACTCACCCAGCAATATACAGTTCCCATAACGGTGCTCCTCAAATTGCGTGAATACTGCCGAGTGATGCAGGATATAGGAGTCATGGGTGGACCCTGGAAACCTAGAGACCACATTCAGAATATGCAGATTTGCATCACATACAACCTGAACATTCAGGGAATGGTAGTGTTTGCGGCTGCGGAACGCTACCTCCCTGTCTCTAGGCGGGACCAGGGCAACATGTGTGCAATCAATAGCTCCCATGACGTGTGGTATCCCAGCTAATGCCTCAAAGGCCTGGTTCAGGGTCCTCCATTGTTGCCTAGTGTGGGGTATGGCTATGTAATTCCCCACCCGGCTGACCATGGCACGCAGTACCTGGTGGAGACATCGTGAGAAGGTGGGGCGGCTCATACCACCTACTGCGGCCACAGATGACTGGAAACAGCCAGAGGCAAAGAAATGTAAGACAGCAAGGAGCTTGACTAAACCTGGTATGGCATGGGACCGATCAGTCATGGGCTGGAGGTCAGGTCTTAGATCCTCATACAGCTCCCTAATAGCCCTTGTGCTCAGTCAGTAAAGGGAGATGACCTGGTCCTCTCTCATGTCCTGGAGCTGGGCCCTGGGCCTGTAGAGGCGTGGCTGCCGAGCCTGCACCTCGGCACGCCTCCTGCGTCGTGCACGAACAGCACCAGCTTGGACAGCCCCCACAGCTGCAGGCCTGATTTGCTGCGGGACTACACCCATGCCCTGTGCCACAGCTCCATGGACACCATCTCCCCTGTCCGGCAACCGCAGCATCTGCCCACTACACAGGACACATGCCTGAAGATAAATATGTGCCATTAACTCCTCCCGCCCAACTACACAAACACACTCAGACAAACAGACAAATCTAACTAAGCAGTCTACAAACTACAAACCACACAACAACATACACCCACAAGAAAATACAATAACCAATACAAACAACAACAATATAATGGACAAATACACCTGTTTGGATTCACCTCCTTTCTGTCTCAAAACACACTCCTACTCTTCCTCGCCTACAACCCTCAACGTGGACAAGCATGGCACGTTCACTTATAGGGTTTATTTTTTTCCCCTTCCGTCTAACGCGCATGCGCATATGCTCGCATGCGTCGCGCTTGCGTCACGCGCATGCGCCAATCTACGCATGGGTGTCCGTCTGTGTGGTGTTACGCACATGCACATCGCCACACGCATGCGTACAATGCACACAGATGCCCATGCTGCACCCGTCGTAATCCGTGTCCCAGGGCGCATGTGCGTGTGTCCGCGTACAAACACCAATGCGTAAGCGTGCACGAGGACGGCGCATGAGCGCCACGCCTGCACAATTGCGCATGTGCAATGAAAAAGCGTGGAAAACCCTGTAAATAAGGCTGCACACGTGCCACACGTTGAGGGTTGTTAGAGGTGTTATACATACAGACAGAGAGTTAGAGAGTGAGCTAGAGACACAGCCTGTGTTGGGAGTAGTGCACAGGAAGGAGTCAGATAGAAAGTTACAGAGAGCAATAGGGCAAGAACCTGTGCTCGAAGTGCTGCAGACAAAGGAGGGAGATAGAGAGGCACAGCGAATTTGAAGGGGGCCGTCTGCCATAGGAGTAGGCCACACAAGACAGGGAGAGAATAATTGTTACAAGTAGTGTTGGACCGTGTAATTTTGCCTTTTTGACCTTAAAGTTTACCTTTGCTATTGTGTTGTGGACTCTGTGCTGTATTGTACTGCCCTTGTCCACTTTTGTTTCCTCTGTGTTATTTTCTGTTAAGGTGAGTGTGTTTGCGGTGAGAGGATCCTGTGCTGAAGAGGGAGATGGAGAGGGACAGCGCCAGAGCAGATCAGGGTGAGGGGGTGGAGGATGTGGGGCAGCAGGTTGGTGGTGAGACACCCAGGGCACACACCTCCCAGCCTAGCCAGGAACAGGCAGGACCATCTGTTGGACCACAGCAGGTAGAGTACAGGCAAACGGGCAAAAGGAAAAGGTTACCTGTGCCTGTTACACAGAGGAAGAGAGCTGTAAGGTTCAGTGACAGGGAGAACCACATTTTACTGTCACATGTGATAGAAAATTATGATGTCTTATTTGGGCGTTTGAGCAGCCGCACAACAGTGGCCACCAGAATGGCAGTGTGGGAGAATGTTCGCGAGGCACTGTCTGAGGCAGGGTGTCCCCCACGTGATGTGGAAAGTTTAAAAAAATGGTACTCAGATATTAAAAGAGGGGTACGTCAGCACATGCTTGCAGAAAGACAATATGCTATGGGCACAGGTGGCGGGGGCCCCTTCATACCAACACTCTCGCCCCTTGAACAAGAGCTGGCAGCACGTATGGGACAGATCTACCTCCGTGGACTTCCTGAAGCCCTAGATACGGCACATCCTCGAGCAGGTATGTATAGTAAGCGTCACCTACAGGTTAAGGTGTATTATTACCATTCCATAGAGATCAGTCATCTGCACAGACACTTACCTACGTGTGACCAAATCAACATCATATTGCTATCCTGGAGGCACATGTGTGGGAAATATCCCTCTACAACCTGTTTGTTTGACAGGTCCCTGGTCAACATAACACTTTCTTTCTCAAACCATCCCCTACACATCTGTAACTAGGAAACACACACACAACTGTCACTACAACAACGCCACACCTGTGATTGTCATCCCCTGTATGAGTGTGAGGGCCATTGATTAGGTCATGTTTGTGTGTCATTGTATCAGCACAGTGCCACATGTGCATCTCAGTGGGGCAGAGGAGCTGGCTACTTGTCGTCCGCTACACAATGAGTCCCTGCTGATCACATGTAGCAATGAGCACATAATATGTCATAACAAATATGTGCCATATTCACTATCCCACACAGACATACAGTGTTTGGCAAAATCAGGTGTAAGGGTGTGGCCATCCACAGGCATGTGTGTACATATGTGGCATAGATGCCAAAATGGAGGGGATGTTGAAACATGTTGAATGGAAACATGACCAGAAACATGGCAAACATGCAATTTGTGCTCTGCCAAACCACACACATTTGTCGCAGGAACAGCTACATGGTGTGGAAACACACGTCTGGCATGGTGTATTGGGTACTGTATGCAGCACAAATGCGCCAACCCAACACAGCATGTCTGTGGTGTCATTAGCACACACGTAAATATATGTGGATTGCTGAAACATAGGTGTTCTCTCTGTGATTGTTCACAATCCAGGTGACTACAGTGTAATGGGGGCTGCTGAGGAGGAGGAGGAGGAGGATGTTTTGGAGGAGGAGGAGCAGGTGGATATCCCAATCCCAATCCCAATGAGTTTGGTCGAGACAGAGCCTCCAGTGTCAGGGGGCAGCATAACTGCAGATGAGGAGTCCCTGGACCAACCCGTACACACCAGATCACCACTGGGGGCTGCAGCAATCCAGCACACGCAACAACCCAGCCCATCCGAAGGCACAGCTACATCTGTCCCAGAGATGATGATGGCGGAGATGAGGGTCTATGGTGCATCAACACATCGCGATGCTGAAGGTGGGTGAAAAAGGACTGTCACAACCACAACACAAGCAGCACCACTCTGTAGTTGTTGTTTGTGTGCTGGATGTTGCTACCTTACTTTACACTATGTTACATGTATGGCTCATTTATATGGGGCATGTGAGGAACAAATGGTTTGTGCTATAGTAAATGAGGTTAACATGTTACAAATCACAACAGGCTAAGGTCAGGTGAGACACACAGATGCAGACCTGAGAGCAATGGCGTGTACGGTGAGGCACGTTCTCAGTTAATTAAGAAATTCAGATATTGCCCTGACACTAGTATGCCTCTTTGAAGACACTCACATGTCTTGTATACAACAGTATGACAAATAACCCATACTCAGCCAAAACCAAGACCATATAGAAGTCAATGTAACCTTCCTCAGTGATGTTACCTCACAAAGCCACCATTACTCACAGTCTGCCTCTTGAGGTAATAAGAAAAATAGCATATGCAGAGAGCTAATCTAATGTGTAAGGTCACCCATAGACAAGGAGTTCCAGAGGTGAATCAAGCATACACAAATCACATCTGTGTGGTTAGGGAAAGCACATATTGGCAGTGTCCTGCAATGTTCAAAAATAACATAGGGGCATGTTTACTAAACATTCCTAACGTGCGGGGCCGCGGTAGTGTGCGTGTGCCATATAAGGAGTGGGCGGTTCAGGCAGAAAGAAGAAAAAAACCCGACCGTACGTGTGCGCGGAGCCCACATTAGCGCGTGGGAAGGCTAAGCGGGGCGCTGCTGAGCACATATCAGAACAGAGCTGTAGCACAACGGTGAACACACTAACCAATGGTGCAGGGGCCACAGGTTCAATCCCCCATTGTGTGCAACAAAAAGGCCAGCTGAGACAACACCTTGAATGTGTAAAAGTGGTTCAGGAAGCAAAGTACTTTTGTATGGCATAAGGCGGCGCACTGTTCATTTTGGGCGGCACAAGGCGGCGCACTAATTGTGGGCAGCAGGAGGTGGCGCGCTGATGGGCATAAGGCGGCGCGCTGATGCCAAAGCAAAGGAACACAGCCACAGCACAATGGTTAAGACACTGACCAATGGTACAGGGACCAGGGGTTCGATCCCTCACAATGCCCAGTGAAAAAGGCTAGCTGAGGCAGTATGTTATATGTTGTGGAGTGCTGTAGGAGGCTTTTTAATTTTATTTTGTGATAACTACTAGCAAACGCACTCTCACAGCATATTAATATAAGGCGGCCCATAAGGCACATGTTACAGTGCACCGTCCACCAAGGCACCCTAGAATGTCCCCTATAGGGCAGCATGTATGTTGCGACACAGGATAATGTATAGTGCACCCTATATGGCTGGCAACCGTAACGTGCCCTATAGGGCGCCCCATAAAGCACCCTCAGAGGCACCTTATGGGTACAGTACGCTGAGGGTGGTATTGCTGGCAGCAACATATGTACAGTAAATTAAAATAAATCTGTGGACACCCCTATCACAAAACCCCACTGTGGGTTTGAACCCATGATATCTGGCTGCACAGGCAGTGATGTAACCATTGGGCTACAGCTCTATAGCTGTAAGCAGCCCATGGCTGGCTGCAGATAGCCTGTACGTCACCTCACTGACATGCTGTTGTGAACCACCCGTACCCATGATGCACTGCACATGCAAATCAGCTGTCCACGATTGAACACAGGATGGGAAATGCACCCCTAAAGCTCCCCAGCCTGGTAGGGGGAAGTGTCCTGAGTGGGTGGACAAATGGCAAAGAGTAGCTAAATACCATCACATTGTGCGGTTACTGTGCTCACCCTGAGTGTGAGATGTTGCGCCCAGGACCAGGTCCACAACACCAGCCATGTCTGAATGCGGCCATGACAGAGCTCCAAAGCAGCAATAACCTGTGGAATAGGTAGGTGCTGCATAAACATTATTGGAGATCTCTGTCTGGATCAGTTAGTGGGGACCCCCCACCCCATGGACCCCCAGGTGGACAAAACAGGGCTTCTTTCCCCCCCCCCCCCACACACAGATCCCCACCCCAATGGCAGCAGAGTGGACCATCAACCCCAGTCCTGCTAGGGAACAGACACCCCACAGGGCAGTCCAAGCAGCTCCACACACATCCATAACACAGTATCAGACAGACATTAGGCCTGGATATTCAAAGATGCACCCCACCACTATCTGATAGTCACCTGCAGCAAGCCATCAGCCACTGCACCCTGCAAGGCACTCCATCACAACACATATCAGCTGTGAACAGTCTGCTGGCTGGTCCTGATGGACATGCATGCACCCACAACTGGGGTGGCAGCACACACAGACAGATAAGTCCATGAAGAGGCCCCCACAGGACAACCATACATATCACATGGGAGAATCACAATATAGCACTATGGGGGTGCCTAGCCATGCTGCCGTCACTGCACACTCAGGGTGAGAGTGATCCCCCAGCAGCACATACAGAGGTCACCCTGTCTGTGTAGGTGGTGGCCGGGCACTACCATGCCCCTGCCAGTGCCCTATGCCCTGTGCAGCTGCATCCTGGTCAGCACTCTGTCTGAGATATACCCATGGTCCCTTGCTACTCATTATGCACATTGGCAGGCCAATACTGGCAACAGTGTTGGCATTGTGGGCTGTGGAAGGGGCATGCATGCAGCCAACACCCACTGTATAGACAGACACACAATTCCACACCTATGCCATCATGGTGCTACTATTGAGGAGGTAATTAGCCTTGCCCACCAAACCGGTGCTGGGCACGGCAAGGCATGGATATGCTACGCAGTACTGCTGGGGGTCACTCCCCAGGGTGGTAAACACCATCAGAGGCAAGGGTTGGAGCACGCACCGCAAACACCAAACAGATTGTTCGGATGGGGTCAACTAGCAGTATGTGCGTAACGTATGGATATCTATCTGCCAGTACTCCTAGCAAGCGTCTCAGAGCTGTGTACCGTATACCTCAGGTATAGGGTTACATTGCTAGGGTATGCAGGTGCTAGTATTGGGAGATGCACGCAGGGTCCAATGTTCTGCCTCTCCAGGAGACATTGGCCAATGGGGCCAGTGGGTGTGGGTGTGGGTGTGTCTGCCCCTGTTGGCTGCTGCTTTACGGCAGAGATTCCCAACTCCAGTCCAGGTTTGCATCACACTGATCGGGTTTACCTGCTGTTCCTCATGAATATGCATGAGCTACATCTACATGCCATGGGGGTGGTGCATAGATATACAGCACAGGCATTTGTATGAGTGGCAGCATGGACCCTGACTGGTGTGTGGCCCACCAGGGCTGCATTTGGGAGATTCTGATCTAGGTACTGCCCCTGTACATGGTGTCTGTGCTCAGTGGGGTAAAAGATAGACGTAGTACCATTGCATATGTCCTCGCCATGAAAGGTTTGTCCTTACTATCACTGTGTAGCTGTGGGAAAAATATGTGGGAAGGTTTGGCGGTAGCCCCAGCTGGGCTTTGAACCTGTGACCTTCTGTTCTTCTATGCACTGTCTGTGTGCACTGCACCACCTTGTAGCCACAGATTGGTTAGATTCCCTGGAACGTCCATGCCTGTGGATCCGGCAGGGCCTGTGTGTTGCAGTGGACTGTGCCAGCCTGCACATGGCTTGGCCTCTGTCCTCTGTGGCTAGCTGCCACTGCCCCCTGAACCACATGTACTCGTGCGCCAACATGCTGGCATGAGCTTCTCTCAGAAAAAGCAGATGACCTGATTGCAATGTGGCAGTACGGGACTGCATTTGGGGGACTTGGCTGTAGGTATGCCCATTGTTGTGGTGTGTGTGCGGTGTTGGGTAACATATGGGTGTTTCCCCCATGCTTATGTTCCCTGCAATACAGGGGTGTCTGCTCTATCTTTGTTTAGTGGTGGGTAAAATATATGGACTGGGCTGGCAAGTGTTCCAGCTGGGATTTGAACCTCTGGCCTTCTAGTCCTAGAGGTCATGGCTGTGTCTTCTGCACCACACTATGGCCACAGAGACAGTGCAGCCCCTGGAGGTAGTAAACCTGGCAGGATGGAGTCACAAACCCTGCTGTATGCATATTTACTGTGGGCTCCTTCACCCTGTGTGGTGACAAACGTGCAAATAAAACCTGGGAATGACCACGGAACAAAGGGGGAAAACATATATCCAAGCTGGGCAACAGTGATATTAATGGGAAACCCTAGATAACACTCCCAGGACAGCTCCAGAAAAAGGGAAATGTTTTTTGGACGAGTCTCCGCTCCGTACACCTTTCCATAAATCATTTCTTTTTTTTGGAGCTTTCCTGGGTGTGTTATCTAGTTTTGCCCATCACTATAACTGTTCCCCAACTGAATTACTATTTTTCATATTTTTGTGGTGGTCATTTTCTATTTATAATTGCACTTTTGTGCTGTGCACATGTATCACACTGCTCACGTTTTGCAGGTTTCCCCGGTTTTGCTGTACATTGCTGACGTAAATGGTTTCTCTTCCCTTTAAATGCATTCTACTGCGAGTGATTCACTCGCGCTATTTTTTTTTGGAAATTCAGCCCCGATAATGTGCGGGGCGCCTCTCCTCTCCCCTTCCCCGCCCATTAACCCCTTCTCTCCGCCCCTCCGGGGCCTTCCTCCGCCCTCCATTAGCCTTTCCACGCCTCTATCGGACATTTGCGGGCACGTACTTGTGCGGCACCCGTTACTGTGACGCGCACGTGTGCGGGGCTTCATCGCACATTTGCGGGGCATTTAAGCGCTCTTAAGTACCGCTTTTAGTGCGCTATTTTGCGGCGCGCTAATTAGCGGTTTTTAGTAAACATGCCCCATAGACTGCATTGCACACAGACAAGCCCACCAACATGTCCCCTGTCAGTAACCCCACCAAACCATCACCAAATCGCATCCTATGTGAACTAATACATCACAGTGTGATTGACGGCCTTGGTGTCATTGCTCTGTGATGGTCCCCTTTATCATAGGCGGCTAACGTGACATAGCTGTTGTATGTAACCAATACAATGAGGAGTATTACACATGCATATTAATCAGCATATGGATAAAAAAAGGACTGTAACCTTAACCACTTTGTGCACTGCACTGCAAAAGACAATACACAGGAGGAATCTCAACAAAATCTGCCCGTGTAGAGACAATATCATACACACTGTATCCTGACCCCAATACCTGGATTCAGACATCACCATACACAACCTAGCAAACCACAACACTGACAATATCACAGCAGCACATTACAGAATGTACTGCGGAATGGTAGCAATTGTCAATGTCAAGTATGAGTGTCAGAATCAAATTACCTCAATTACCTTTCAAAAGACAACCATACAACATCATAAACCAGCTACTAAACCGCAATTAAATTAATACCAACATTAAAACACGAGACCAACAAGGCAACCATGGAATGAAAGGCAACTGTGTAGAGGTTAACATGTGAATGAGATCTCAGGTAGAAATAATGATATCTATGATCAATCATTACAGTGACACATACATTGTCCCTTGCACAAGACACAGTAAATAACGTAATGTGTGAAGTTATGTAACACCTCCATATGTCTGTCAAAATATAAAAAGAAGGTCTAGTCTGACATATTTTGCATGCTTTATCAAGTTGCAATTGATCCAGCCACATTCAGCAGAACTATGCATGAGTTGTGCTCACTCAGCATCGTCACATGTCTAGTTGGCAGACGGGCTCCAATATATTGTTCTGTCCATCAGAACATTTACCTGCTGCTTGAACATACACATCATTTCCCAATTGTTTGTCCCGCACATCCCTCACACCTGCTCAAGTGATCATCATGGCCCTCTCAAACCACACATAACTTCACAGGGACAGGTATATGGTAGATGTATCACCCCTCCCACACAAAACATATATACCTCTCTGCCTGAAAGTGTCAGAGCAACATCACATTATGTTCATTCGCCAGCATCGACTGCCTTGCAGTTCCTGACCCACACAGCATCCAATTCAGTGCAGTCCTTGCAACAGGCAATTTCCAAAAGATACCTCAGTCATCCATTAACAGTTTGAAAACCCCTCATCGGCCACTAGTTAAGCAAACGTCCCCATCATACCATACATATTCCTGTCCTACAACAAAACCCCATCCCATGTCAAACCTACGTCAACATCACACACGGTGACGTCAGCAAAAGAACATCCATGATGCTACAAACAGTGCAATCAACACAAGCATCGTATTGTAACCCCAAAAGCCACACCAGACAAAGTAAGACACAACATCCCCCAAACATCTCATGTGGAGGCCTATCTCTGAAACTCGCAAATCCCTACAGCACACATGGGCCAGTATTCCACAGTTCATGAGTGCTCCAAACTCCCCATAGACCATTAAGGGTCCTAGCACCACACAAATGACATCTTACGCTGTAAACCCTCATTGAAAACACATATTGTGTTGTAACCCAACACAAGCAACACCCCTACGCATGTCACGCCCTCACCTCCACACCCCCGTTGGCTATGTGATGCTTTGCCAATATGCACTGTGCAATTGCCATGTTGCAGCACCAGTAGCAGATTGGTGTGTTGGGGGGGGGAACAGGCCCTCACTCCGCTAAGTCCCTCTGGAGGGCCATAAGGTTTGCAGACAGAAACATAGTTTGCATTGCGTCTCATCTAAAACAATGTTTGTATAGATATCCTATCCATCGCACCCTTGTGTCTAACAGAGCCTAGGCATATCATCAAATGCGCTCATGTGTCCTAAACAGACACAGAAGGGAGACACTCTCCATCTACAAATCATCTAAGTCATTGCTGAGGTAATACCAGAACAGTGGGAGACCTGCAGGGCATACCATTATGTCATTGGGGCCACGTCAGCAGGGTGAGGTGGGTAGGCAAATCATCTGTGGGAGTTGGGGAAAACTAATGTCCCCTGCGTGGGAACACCTGGAATGGTGGTCCCTGTGCAAATAGATAAGTGATCAATGGATGGCTTAGCCCTGTTTGGAACTCACACACATAAACACATATGTGTGAGAAATGCCTATGTTGAAATGTAAAAGACTAGACAATCACCAGCTACCACCCCTCATGCCTACTGATATCCGAAACAGACCCTGCCAACTCAGGCTTTCACTGCCCGTCAACAGTTAGTACCACTAGCTGTGTTTATCCCCTCATACACCGTCATTGTTTCCCTTGGTATGGTCCACCTATGGTGGGTCCCTCTGTGACTCTGGCAGCTTTGTCCAAACCCCCATATTTGTCTCATTTCCTAATATATGATCTCCACAAACCGCCCTCTGTGTTACACAAGGTTTGTTGAAACCCTCAGGTCTCACATATGTGCAGCAGCACTGCACGTGTGAACGTCAGCCATCATATCCCTGTCCTCACATTGCATCCCACAAATTCCCAAAACTATCTCCTGTAACCATGACCTCAATGTTGCTGGCGTTTTCTATACCTTCCACTGTCCCTCCCTAATGCTGCTCAGCACAGTCATTTGTGTGTGCTGCATGCTGCACCTCCCCTACACAATGGAAAGGTCATAGTTATCATTGCACAATCCTGTTGAGACGTCTGTACTATGTGGGTGTGTCTGCACATCCTGTAGGTTGTGGTGTTGGCCTCCCACATCTAGGTCCTGTAAAGTGTCGTTTAGGGTTTGAAGACCTCTAACAATGTGTTAAGTATGTATGTAAACTCTATCCATGTTATAATTGGACTCTGCCCTATCACATATTCTATAGTGTTGGATGTGCATGACATGTATCTGTACTACGGTGTATTAGTGGAGAGGTATCTCATAGACCACCCTGTATCCCATGCACAGGCATCCAACACGTTCTGGACAGGATACGCATAGCAGTGCAGCAGAACACGAGGGAGGTGTGTGCTGAGCTGCGCCAATCATGTGAGGAGGTACAAGCCATGCCCCTCACATGGATAGGTGAAGCCCTTGAGGGCATACTTGATGTGATGCGCCGAGCTGTACCTGCACCACCACCACCACCGGTTCCTGAGGTGGCCATGGACCCATGAGGGGGGAGGGGCCAACATGGCAGGCATGGCCGACCACGTAGACGTTAAACTATGATGTTATCCTCATTTTTGTTAACAGTTGTCTAAGCCTGTCTCTGTTGCAATGATCATTTGCAGCATCTATGTATATAGTTCACCCTGTTTTTGAGATGTCTGTATGTGTGATATTTGAAAAGCTCAGAGATGACAATCCTATGTTCATAGTGTGTTCTTGACACGGCTGTGATGGAAATCACACACTTATGTTGACATTTTAGTATAACTACATTGATGTGACTTAAAAGTTGTGACAATAAACAGCTGGCAATAACTACATACACCGTGTGTGTCCAGTGACTGTCCATGTGGTCCCGTGTGTATCTATGAAATTGGGGGGGGGCCCAGACTACATGACTTGCATCCCGGACCCATGCTGCAGCTACCTTGCCACAGGCATCTACTATGTTTATGATGCTCACATATGCAAGGTGTCCTGTGCACATTGTGTCATCACAGTCTGTGAGCTGCTCTGGCACAGTGTGCACACACATCCATGTCAAAACAGGGGAACTATGTTGTACATTGCCTGTGTTGTTGCCATACGCATCAATGTGTCCAACCCCTCATACACGAGTAATTGGTGGCAGATGTGTAACCCTTGCCGTGCCTAGTGTAATGATCGCATTCCATCCACCCCACCATGGTGATGCATGTGACAGTGGCAGAAATGCGTAACATGAATTAATTGGTTGGTTATATATTTTTAAATATGTGGTTCAGCTATTCGCTAACGTGTGAGTTGTGTGACTCTGGGACAGGTGCTACGGTGCAACATATGACGCAAGAACCTCTTATCAGACACCTACACACATGGTCAACCACCCAAATGTACTATAGAGCCACTTGAGTTATCACCAGCATGTTTACCCTTCAAAACCATATCTGTCTTCACAAATATCACATACTGCCATCCACAGTCTTATGCTGAGTGAGGCACACAAGCATTACAAGGTGTGTTTAACATATGTTTAATATAAACCAAAAAAAAAAAGGGACAACTATTTACATTTACAGGGAGGGGGATCATACCATCACCCGCCCCCCCTAAAACACACCCTCCCCACCCCTTTCACCCACATGCCCTGAACAAAGTCCCATCCACAGTCCCCCACCCCCACATGACCCACGCCCTCCCTCAGCATGCCCAGTGCTGGAAGACAGGGCAACACAGGGCACATATGTGGACGTCACTTGCGCCATTACTGATGCCAGTGACGCCATTGAGGGGGTGGTTGGCGACATGGCAGACTCACCACCTCGGCTACCACCCTCTCAATGACTCCCGCAAGCCATTGCTGAGAGTGGATCAGCTGGTGGAGCCGTTGCTCCATCGCATGCAGGGCCCCAGACAGATTGTCCACGCATCTGCCACCACACATACACATTGTCTCAGGTGTTTGTGTGGTGGCATCTGCATAGCCCCTGGGTGGAGCCCTCCATGGTGGAGACAACCATTGTGGCTGGGGGGAGCCCACAGTGCCCTGTGATGCCCTGTCTTCCACATCACTTTCCCACACCCCCTCTGGCCCCCCCTCCCCCTGGCACCCCCCCAATCAGCCCCTCCAAATCGCCATCTGGCCCCTGGTGGGTGTCATCTGATGGAGATGCGTCTGTGGGCGCCTCCACCACCACCACCTCCTCCTCCTCCTCCTCCTCTTCCTCCTCCTGTTCCCCCTCCTCCGATGTTGTGAGGACCACCACCTCATCCACATGTGGTGTAGTGGGACGTCTCAGGAGGGGTGCGGAGGTGGTGGGCACATCTTCTGCGACATCACCATCTGTGGAAGACGACAGGGATCAGAACTCTGTTAGGTCTCAAATCTAGCACGTCTACATCTGCAGTGGCCACACAGGCTTTGTTGCCAATGGGACATCTGTTACTGATTTGACACTCTGATAAAACGCAAATTCAACCTTTTGTGAGCTCTCACCCTGGAGTCGCTGCAGGTAGTTGGCATGGTGGAGGCGCAGCTCCCTCCCCTTCTTCCGGAGATCCTCGACCTGTGGATGGTAATTGAAAGGTTGGGGGCATTAGTGACAGGTCAACCTTCTGCTGGGTCACCCATACAATCACACATCCTTGTGGCCAATGTTTTGCTGCTACAGCCTCACTGTTGTATGTGTGTCTCAGATATAGCATAGTTCATCACATGTCACTGGGGATCCCCATGGGCAACAGACATCTGTCATCACATGTGCATAATGTGTGTGGCAAGGGAGCACCTGGGTCCATGCTGAACCACATCCTTTGTGAACATCTATGGCAGGATCCCACAGTGTTCATGTGCTGCCCTCGCCCCTGTCCAACATGGCTCTCTGAAGTACAGTATACATCTTACACAGGGCGGAACCTGCAAAAGTTAGTGGGAGTCTGACAGAGACATAGAGAGACACACACAACCCACAATAGTAGATGGGTGGTGTGGGATTACCTACTGCTGCTGTTCCTGCAGATCACCTCTTACAGGGAATTAACTATGCTTTCTTGACCTACACGCAAAACATGGCAAATCCTGTGTCCACAACCTATATGTACATTTTACAAAGGTGGCACCAGTGTGCAAAGGGTGTATGGGTGGGCTCTCCTTCCACAACTGTGTGTAGAGGACACTGGGTGAGTGACAGAAAGTACTGTTGTACATATAGAGGGAGTTTGGCATAGCAGAATGTTAAACCATGAAATGCGTGCAAGGACCATAATTGCAGCTTACGTGAAGCGGGGGAGCCAGACACGGTAGGTGACTCAAGGTATGTTGTTTCTAGCAAAAACATGAACGGTAGCGCAGGGGTGTGTCATGACTGACACTCTGAGATTGTGCACATGCAACAACAGAGACTGCTGGGTTCTAGTGCAGATAACGGCATATACACTGGCCCATGCAGTTGTTTAGCAAACGTTGTGACTGTAGTCTACCTCCATGCCGTCTATTTGACACTCTGTTTAGGTGAGGGGTGATTTGCTGCAGCTGGGTCCTCTGTGGATGCAATGCGACACCACATTCACGCTGCAAGGTAGGAGCAGGCCAAACTACATTTACAGCATTCAACTGTGTACAGGCTACAGGTAAGTACCACTGTTGTTGCAAATTACAGCTGGACTCCTCCATAGGCATGCTGTGTGTATGCGTCCATGGGAGGACGTGCTAATGTACAAACATTGCGTGTTGTGGATGCGGCTATAGGCATAGTGATTCACTGATACGTCTTGGTGATGTGATTACACATTGCTATCTCATATCACAGGTCTGAACCCTCTGTCAATGTAGTGTTGGGGCTCTTAGAGTGTTTTGGAAAATACTACCCTGACAAAAAACTACAGTCCTATGTTCCAGGAGGTGTTATCCGGCCCCGACATGTCTGCTTCAGGTCTCCTATGATACCCAATAGGCGTACATGTGATGACAGGGGTTGACCACAGATAGACTCTGAAGGAGTGGCAAGGACACATCAATGGGCTGGCCCACACACAGTTCAGGAACCATTGTTTGCAGTATAATGGCGTGAGGGATACACATGTTCATGCACGGAGGACAAGGTGCTTTCCATGCCTTTTGTTAGGAGAACATCACATAACATGTATATCTGATGGTACTGGATTGCCCTGTGCAAGGTTGCTGCAAACAAACAGGACATTATGGACATCCTGACCGAGGGGACTGTAAACAACGGTTGCGCCAGCACTAGCCAGTCTCTCAGGTGCAGAGAGGGGGGTTCCATATGTTCCATAATTATATCCGGCAGTGTACAGCATAATTCAGCTGGCCCAGATACAGGGGGAAAAGCAGGGTCATATGTAGATTCCTAGGGTATGCAATAGGTTTTATTGAGGCTGAGACTATGCGGATAATATAGGTTCCGTCTCTTAGGGGTTCCATTACGCTATATGCAATTCTGGTAATGAGAGGTAAGGAATATAGACATGTCTTTGGCCATTTCAGCTGTGCCACATCCCTGGCGTGATAGCTGTGGGCATGCATTGGTGTGTTGAGGCGTGTAGGTTGTCCATATGATTGAAATGACAAATATGTTTGTATGTTACGTTGGCCAGCGTTGCAATAGTCACTGGAGGTACTACATGTCCAAGACACATTTTGGCATGGCCACAACGCACTAGGTTCTGCACGTGTAAAGGTTGTGTTTATTTGCAAGCCTGAATGTGACATGATCTATCTGGTAGTGTGTGGCAAACACACACATCTCAGGTGTGTCAACACAAAGAGACACAGACGCTTACCATCCATGTTTTTTGATGTGTATCATAAGTACGTGATTGACAGTTTAACTTCTGTGTCCATTGGTCTGTTGAGGTGACTGCAGGTCATTCATATCCTTGCATGTTTCTCCAAACCAAAACCTATTTTTACATACTTGAGTCTCTAGAGAGTTAACTGTTGCTTGGTTGCAGGTGTCATGAAAATGTGCATTACAGCCCACATTACACACATCTGTTGTTGATGTGGTCTGAGGGTCGTTGTGCTAGACAGGTGACCCCTATATGCGTTTGTGTGCTGACTGCCACCTGTGCAGGCACAGCTTATGTGTGTTTGTGGTCACTGTCATATCCGTGAGTTATCCTATTGGTTCTGTCCATTGGGATGAGACTGTGGCCACTGTGCTGCTCTCATGTGGACACACTCGTTGGGAGCCACATGCACCACACATGTCATGTGACCGAGCAGCTGATGCATCGCCTGACATGAACGCTGCACTTGTTGTACTGCTGTGAACCTACATTGCACAATAGAAGCAAATAGCATCTTGGTAACGTATGTCTTTGGGAGTTTGATAGCTAGACATGCACCTAAGAGTTAAGGCATTTATGTCGGCGTTTGGCAAGATTGCACAGGATAGCTAACATGGTCCACATTTTTGGGTACATGCATTGGGTAGGCGAGAGAGCCCTCCACATATCCTTTCAAATGTGGATGCATGTGCCAGTCATCCACTTGGCCCCACACAAACATTCCGTTCCTATGTACCGAGCTGCAGAACACAAACATGGACTTTGTGTACACTGTGGGTGATTGTGCACACCTGGATAAGCACATCATCATACTTGTGGTTTCCTTAATGGTGTTGACCAAAGGAGGGTCCGTTGTGCTTGTGGACAGAGACAATGTGGGTGCACAGCCGTGTGATGTGAGCAGCATCGGCATATCTGATTGTGTTGGTCACGGATTATGTATACACAGTGGTTCATTTACAAAGTCAGCTGTAACAGACACATTGTCACCTCTGTGAAAGCTCAGATGTTGCTTTGAGCTCCCTCTGCTGTAGGTTGACTGACATAGTGTGGTGAGAGGCAGCCACCCTTGTGGGGATGTGGCAAGCTCTACAGTGCTCCGTTAGGTGCTCAATGTTTGACGTTGTTTTTCTTCTTTGGTGAGTTAGGAATGCTGGATGCTTGCATTACTGATGCGTTTGAGTAGCTATGTGCATGACGCCTGTACCATTCTGTACAACGTACTCTGTCCATGGGTCAAATGTTACCTCCGGCCATCTGGCAAGACGGTGATCTCATTTTCATGGGATTCACCACATTGGCTGTCCATGGAGGGGATGGAAGGCCATGGAACCCATCACAGAGGCAACAGGCTTGGGGGTGGGGGGTGGTCAGGCCGCTGGGTGTGTTGCGGCTGACTAGCTCTCATTCTCCTAGGTATATTCGCATGCTCACACATTGAAGTTGTGTGTAATGATGGTGCTACATACTAAGCAGAGGACAGAACTGCCATGATGTGTTATTTGGGGCCTGTTGTTAGACAGCTGTCATCTTTGCATGTTGCGCAATATGTGACAGACATGTTGAGGTCACATTGTCCTGGAGTACTCTGAAATAGACTCTCCAACACTACAGGTGATGTTGACCGGTTAGACTGTAGGCATTTTGAATATCTGAGATGATTCACACCAGCCATGTGTCCTTGCAGCAAGAACAATGCAGTAGACTGGGCCCTCACATGAACAACAGCCTGTATTTTCCGTAATCACAACATGGCAATGTTCTGACCATGCTTGTCACGTGCTTCAGAGTTGTGACGTCTGTGTTGTGAGAGATGTTGACGTCGATGCTGAATGTGTTTTGGGACATGCATCAGGACGTAGTCCATGTAAATGTTCTATACAGCTGTCCTGTCAGTCATTTTTGAGGTATTGTACATGCAGGCACCAAGGCCACATAATGGCTTTCAATCCCTACCAGGAGGTCGTCTGCCATGTGGTAAGTAACGTTAGATTCTTATCTCTGTACACACATAATCATGATGGAGTGATCATGGAGGTGTCCTCAATGCACACCAGGTGATGGCAACACCTGGGGAAATGTGTAGACATGTTCTGAGCTATCGTCCACAGTATCCAAATGACATCATGTAATGTCCACTGTAATGGCATGATGTGACCCCATATGTGATTTGCTGATATAGGTGACTCTGTTTCTTTTGGTGTTTTATCATATTTTGATAATGATGATATGGAGATATGGGCCAAAACATGTGTGTGCTGATCCCCGAAGAGCACATGTTGCATATGGGACATTCTCCCCTAGGCATAGACAGGCCTGCCTTGAACAGGTACATTGTTCCCCACAGAGTGAGCAGAGTCAGCAGACCCGTCACGGGAATTGGATTATCCTCAGTATGGCGGCTAATGTGAAATTAGGTTGTGATGGACATTTGCCTTTGCAAAACAGTTACATGGTACTGTGGTGTGCACACAAGTACACATTATCACCTTTCATGCATTTGCCCATGTTGTATAATCATTTGCTGCCCCAGCCAGTGTTGCACTATGCAAATCTGGGGTGGGACAAGGGTCCTGGCTGCCACATTGTGAGCTACCATATGTCATCAGATGGACACAATGCTATGGTTAACCAACACAAACAATGTCTGTGTATATGAACTGGCCAAAGTCAGGACACCACAGCATGCTGTACGGTTCAGTGACTAGGATGAGTCGTACAATACAACATGTGGCAGCATTGTGGCTATGGGGGCTCGCCACTCCCAATGGGGGTTTATTGGCGCAAGCGTTCTCCCCAAGGGTACAGCCAGTGGATGTCCACTATTCAAGGGTGACGTAGGCTTTATGATAAAACTGTTGTTTGATTGCCTACCATACCGCCACATGGGGTAGAGGTGGCCCCTGACAAAATGTGTGTGCCCACAGACACATTGTTGGAGAGGAGTGTACGGGGTTGTGCTGCTTTCTCATGCCAGTCACTTTTGCCTTCCTTGACACAGGCCAGAAAATGCATACATTTTAACATCTCATCATTAGCAATTGCAGTACCAGACATGGCTGTGTGTGTCTGGGAACATAGCACAACAATCACAAAATATGGTTTTCACGGCATGAGTGCTTCTCCATGATGAATCCCGGCTTAGGGCCTAATGGGAATCCAGGGGAGGGTTAGAAAACAGACGACTCTACTGTTGATATGATGGCTGCAGTGTGTGGGTAAATGTGAGGTTCAAATCTTTGTACGTAGTGGGATAGAGGTTGACATCCCACCGTAAATGACATGCAGGGCCACAGGTGTGTCACTACAATAGCTGCTTTCTCAACAACACAGCCACAATGACCTGGCGGATGTGTGAGATGCCATGAGCTGCAAACGTGAATTTTTCACAGGTACCATCACCACACACAGACACTTTAGTTTGGCCAACATAGCTTTCTCATTGCACACTGGGGACTGTTTGCAGGCATCCTCTTTTGCAAATGATGATACAGACATGTAAGGGTTTTGTTTAGGTTTTTAGACGCCATTTTAGTTTCCGAGTGTCACCTCCCTCTGTATCTTTGTCTGTGCACATGTGTGCAACGACAACAATGCCCATTGTGCTTGTCACCCTGAGCCAATCATTGAACCACCCTGGGGCCCCCTTGCATGACATTACAGAACCTGGGGAAATGGTGTTTGTCAATGATGGTGTCCATGCTAAGCAGCGTTTCCAAGCATGTGCTCTGTTGCACACATTTGTGTTGACATAATTGGTTTAGGACATCCTGGGACATTACCCCAATGGCAACCTCATCTCCCACCAATCAATGTCGCACTATAGCAACATGAGAGATGGTGTGGGTGGCCCTATTGACCTTGCCAGGGGCCACTACCATGACATTTCACCTTACACAGGGCACATGATAACACTGCTTGAACCAGTAGCAGCATTGTGTCAAGTGTATCTTATGGGTGAAGTGCTGTTTATGTCCAGGATAATGTGGACACTGTTGCAGGGAGCATAATGTGTGTGTGGTGGTAGGGATTGATCCTGTATGAGCTATGGTAGGTTGCTATGTCTGTAGGCCCTAGCCCTGCTATGCAGACAACATGTGTGTTTACAACACCATAGACATGGGCAAAACCACCATAACATCTGTGGACACCTGTGGTCATGTGTTGGTTTGTGTATGTGTTGGTCAACCACAACTGCTGAATCTATCATTGAAACAACATCACTAATGTCCATGTGTGTAATAGTGTTGGCTTCCTATTATGTGTTAAGATGGTGAAACAACATCTGCATGATGGTATGGGGACAAAGATCTGTTACAGGCGTTTGTTAGCTCCTGACATGGTTGATGGGGATGGGATGCTATTACACACATAAACATCTTCCCCTACCATATCATTTGCAGACATCGGAGACATGTGTGATGATATATTGACCTCCACGACTATGGGATACGTACAACCCATGTGCCATGACCAACCACATTATCTTTCTAACATACCCACCATTGCAGGCCGGTATCTGGCCCCCTGGGGGTGGTGTGTCCGGACACACATCATCAGCTGCATACACCTTAGCAAGAGGGTGACTAACAGGACACATTACGAAGGTGACTGGACTCCTGGGGATATTGAGAATGCATATAACTTGTTAGTCACACACAACCATATCCCCATGGTGCCAGATAACCCAGTGTGATGGGCTCCCTGGACTCCAGGGGATAGGGAGGACAAAGCAAACTGTTTTAGCACACACAACCATATCTCTAGGGTGATAGATGACCCAGTGTGATGGGATCCCTGCACTCCAGGGGATAGGGAGGACAAAGCAAACTGTTTAAGCACACACAACCATATCTCCGGGGTGATAGATGACCCAGTGTGATGGGCTCCCTGCACTCCAGGGGATAGGGAGGACAAAGCAAACTGTTTAAGCACACACAACCATATCTCCAGGGTGATAGATGACCCAGTGTGATGGGCTCCCTGCACTCCAGGGGATAGGGAGGACAAAGCAAACTGTTTAAGCACACACAACCATATCTCCAGGGTGATAGATGACCCAGTGTGATGGGCTCCCTGCACTCCAGGGGGTAGGGTGGGTAAAGCAAACTGTTTATGCACACACAACCATATCTCCAGGGTGACAGATGACCCAGTGTGATGGGCTCCCTGCACTCCAGGGGATAGGGAGGACAAAGCAAACTGTTTGATCACACACAACCATATCTCCAGGGTGATAGATGACCCAGTGTGATGGGATCCCTGAACTCCAGGGGATAGGGTGGGTAAAGCAAACTGTTTATGCACACACAACCATATCTCCAGGGTGATAGATGACCCAGTGTGATGGGCTCCCTGCACTCCAGGGGATAGGGAGGATAAAGCAAACTGTTTAAGCACACACAACCATATCCTCAGGGTGACAGTGAACCCACTGTGATGGGCTCTCTGGACTCCAGGGGATAGGGAGGACAAAGCAAACTGTTTGAGCACACACAACCATATCTCCAGGGTGATAGATGACCCAGTGTGATGGGCTCCCTGCACTCCAGGGGATAGGGAGGACAAAGCAAACTGTTTAAGCACACACAACCATATCCCCTGGGTGACAGTGAACCCACTGTGATGGGCTCTCTGGACTCCAGGGGATAGGGAGGACAAAGCAAACTGTTTATGCACACACAACCATATCTCCAGGGTGATAGATGACCCAGTGTGATGGGCTCCCTGCACTCCAGGGGATAGGGAGGACAAAGCAAATTGTTTGATCACACACAACCATATCTCCAGGGTGATAGATGACCCAGTGTGATGGGCTCCCTGCACTCCAGGGGATAGGGTGGGTAAAGCAAACTGTTTAAGCACACACAACCATATCCCCTGGGTGACAGTGAACCCACTGTGATGGGCTCTCTGGACTCCAGGGGATAGGGAGGACAAAGCAAACTGTTTGAGCACACACAACCATATCTCCAGGGTGATAGATGACCCAGTGTGATGGGCTCCCTGCACTCCAGGGGATAGGGAGGACAAAGCAAACTGCTTAAGCACACACAACCATATCCCCTGGGTGACAGTGAACCCACTGTGATGGGCTCTCTGGACTCCAGGGGATAGGTAGGACAAAGCAAACTGTTTGAGCACACACAACCATATCTCCAGGGTGATAGATGACCCAGTGTGATGGGCTCCCTGCACTCCAGGGGATAGGGAGGACAAAGCAAACTGTTTAAGCACACACAACCATATCCCCTGGGTGACAGTGAACCCACTGTGATGGGCTCTCTGGACTCCAGCGGATAGGGAGGACAAAGCAAACTGTTTGAGCACACACAACCACATCTCCAGGGTGATAGATGACCCAGTGTGATGGGCTCCCTGCACTCCAGGGGATAGGGAGGACAAAGCAAACTGTTTTAGCACACACAACCATATCTCCAGGGTGATAGATGACCCAGTGTGATGGGCTCCCTGCACTCCAGGGGATAGGGAGGACAAAGCAAACTGTTTAAGCACACACAACCATATCCCCTGGGTGACAGTGAACCCACTGCGATGGGCTCTCTGTTCACCTGGTGATAGGGTGGATGTATGAAATTGTCTAGTCACACAGACCATATCTCAAGGGTGACTGATAGGCCACTGTGATGGGCTCTACACACACCTGGGGATAGGGAGAAGGTTTTGACCTTTTAAATTACACAGACCAATAACACCAGGATGACTGGGAACACACTGTGATGGGCTGTATAGTCTGCTGCTGATAGGGTGGATGTATGAAATTGACAAGGCACACAGACCCTATCTGAAGGTTGAGTGAGAGGTCACTGTGATGCGCTCTCTGCACCCCAGGTGATGGGGAGAATGTTTACCACTTTTACATTAAACAGACAAAGATCACCAGGATGACTGGTAACACACAGTGATGCCCTCTGTCTTCTCCTGGGGATAGGGAGGCTAATGCAAACTGTTTACGCACACACAACCATATCCCCTGGGTGACAGTGAACCCACTGTGATGGGCTCTCTGGACTCCAGGGGATAGGGTGGCTAATGCAAACTGTTTACGCACACACAACCATATCCCCTGGGTGACAGATGACCCACTGTGATGGGCTCTGTCTTCGCCTGGGGATAGGGAGGCTAATGCAAACTGTTTAAGCACACACAACCATATCCCCTGGGTGACAGTGAACCCACTGTGATGGGTTCTCTGGACTCCAGGGGATAGGGAGGCTGATGCAAACTGTTTAAGCACACAAAACCATATCCCCTGGCTGACAGTGAACCCACTGTGATGGGCTCTGTCTTCTCCTGGGGATGGGGAGGCTAATGCAAACTGTTTAAGCACACACAACCATATCCCCTGGGTGACAGATGACCCACTGTGATGGGCTCTGTCTTCTCCTGGGGATAGGGAGGCTAATGCAAACTGTTTAAGCACACACAACCATATCCCCTGGGTGACAGTGAACCCACTGTGATGGGCTCTGTCTTCTCCAGGGGATAGGGTGGCTAATGCAAACTGTTTAAGCACACACAACCATATCCCCTGGGTGACAGTGAACCCACTGTGATGGGCTCTGTCTTCTCCAGGGGATAGGGTGGCTAATGCAAACTGTTTAAGCACACACAACCATATCCCCTGGGTGACAGATGACCCACTGTGATGGGCTCTGTCTTCTCCTGGGGATAGGGAGGCTGATGCAAACTGTTTAAGCACACACAACCATATCCCCTGGGTGACAGTGAACCCACTGTGATGGGCTCTGTCTTCTCCTGGGGATGGGGAGGCTAATGCAAACTGTTTAAGCACACACAACCATATCCCCTGGGTGACAGTGAACCCACTGTGATGGGCTCTCTGGACTCCAGGGGATAGGGAGGCTAATGCAAACTGTTTAAGCACACACAACCATATCCCCTGGGTGACAGATGACCCACTGTGATGGGCTCTGTCTTCTCCTGGGGATAGGGAGGCTAATGCAAACTGTTTAAGCACACACAACCATATCCCCTGGGTGACAGTGAATCCACTGTGATGGGCTCTCTGGACTCCAGGGGATAGGGAGGCTGATGCAAACTGTTTAAGCACACACAACCATATCCCCTGGGTGACAGATGACCCACTGTGATGGGCTCTGTCTTCTCCTGGGGATAGGGAGGCTAATGCAAACTGTTTAAGCACACACAACAATATCCCCTGGGTGACAGTGAATCCACTGTGATGGGCTCTCTGGACTCCAGGGGATAGGGAGGCTGATGCAAACTGTTTAAGCACACACAACCATATCCCCTGGGTGACAGTGAACCCACTGTGATGGGCTCTGTCTTCTCCTGGGGATGGGGAGGCTAATGCAAACTGTTTCTGCACACAACAACATCTAGCCAGGATGACAGATGACCCACTGTGATGGGCTCTGTCTTCGCCAGGGGATAGGGAGACTAATGCAAACTGTTTAAGCACACACAACCCTATCCCCTGGGTGACAGTGGACCCACTGTGATGGGCTCTCTGGACTCCAGGGGATAGGGAGGCTGATGCAAACTGTTTAAGCACACACAACCATATCCCCTGGGTGACAGTGAACCCACTGTGATGGGCTCTGTCTTCTCCTGGGGATGGGGAGGCTAATGCAAACTGTTTAAGCACACAACAACATCTAGCCAGGATGACAGGTGACCCACTGTGATGGTCTTTGTCTTCTCCTGGGGATAGGGAGGCTAATGCAAACTGTTTAAGCACACACAACCATATCCCCTGGGTGACAGATGACCCACTGTGATGGGCTCTGTCTTCTCCTGGGGATAGGGAGGCTAATGCAAACTGTTTAAGCACACACAACCATATCCCCTGGGTGATAGTGAACCCACTGTGATGGGCTCTGTCTTCTCCTGGGGATGGGGAGGCTAATGCAAACTGTTTCTGCACACAACAACATCTAGCCAGGATGACAGATGACCCACTGTGATGGGCTCTGTCTTCGCCTGGGGATAGGGAGACTAATGCAAACTGTTTAAGCACACACAACCATATCCCCTGGGTGACAGTGGACCCACTGTGATGGGCTCTCTGGACTCCAGGGGATAGGGAGGCTGATGCAAACTGTTTAAGCACACACAACCATATCTCCTGGGTGACAGTGAACCCACTGTGATGGGCTCTGTCTTCTCCTGGGGATGGGGAGGCTAATGCAAACTGTTTAAGCACACAACATCATCTAGCCAGGATGACAGGTGACCCACTGTGATGGTCTTTGTCTTCTCCTGGGGATAGGGAGGCTAATGCAAACTGTTTAAGCACACACAACCATATCCCCTGGTTGACAGATGACCCACTGTGATGGGCTCTGTCTTCTCCTGGGGATAGGGAGGCTAATGCAAACTGTTTAAGCACACACAACCATATCCCCTGGGTGACAGTGAACCCACTGTGATGGGCTCTCTGGACTCCAGGGGATAGGGAGGCTGATGCAAACTGTTTAAGCACACACAACCATATCCCCTGGGTGACAGTGAACCCAATGTGATGGGCTCTGTGTTCTCCTGGGGATAGGGAGGCTAATGCAAACTGTTTAAGCACACAGCAACATCTAGCCAGGATGACAGGTGACCCACTGTGATGGTCTTTGTCGTCTGTTGGGGATATGGTGCGTGTCTTACATTGTGTGGGCACACAGAACCATATCTCCAGGGTGAATGATAGGCCACTGTGATGAGCTTTCAGGACCCCTGAAGCTAGGGAGAATGTTTTAAACTTTGACACCACACAAATCAATATCACCAGGATGACAGGTAACTCACTGTGATGGTCTTTGTAGTCTTCTGGGGATAGGGTGGATATATCTTAAATTGTCTATCCACACACAACCATATCTCCAGGGTGATGGATAACCCACTGTGATGGGCTCTCTGGACTCCAGGGGATAGGGAGGGCGTATTCCACACCTTTGGTTGAAAAACCCATATCACCGGGTTGACATACATACCATTAATGCTACATTTCGCATAGCCTTGTGCTGTACCCAAGGGGTTTGGATCCAGATCCAGATCCCACCATATCCATATGATGTGGTATTGATGGATTGAGGGTGATCTATGGGCTTACATTCTTCAAGTATGTTGTTGCAGAGCCACAGCAGCAGATGCCATGTCACACCGATAGCATCAGGACCTCTGTGACCATTACCAGCAACACCAGGGTACAGGCCAAAGCAGTCACATATGATACACAGACATTATGTAATGTCTGGTCATCTGCTGGACATTCCTCACTCACAAAACCTTAAATCACCAGCATGGACATGTGCAATGGACACAGGCTATATATCTGATTCCAATGAGTTGGCCCCAAACACTTACCTCCCTTGGGTATTCAGCTATGCGATTAAAACGTCTTTGTAGATGCTCCCATGCCCTGCGGACCTTTGAGCTGTCCCTGTGCCTGTTGGCCCCGGGGAACAGCTTTTCTTGCCTGCTAGCAATCAGCCATGCCAGGTAGCGGAGCTCTCGTGGGGTAAAGGAGGGCTTCCTTTGCCTGGGCGCCATTTTCAGATATTGTCACCTGATTGCATGCAGCGTAAATCATGCGCATGCGCTCCGCAACTGGCGCAGATTAGCGACGTTTTACATGCAACTGCGCCCCGCAAATGGCGCGGTTTAGCGACGTATGACGTCCATCTGCGCAACGAAACTGCCATAGTTTAACGACGTCATACGTGAAACTGTGCACCGCAGCTGGCCCATTTTTCCAATATTTTACATTAAAGTACGACACGCAAATGGCACAGTTCCGCGACGTATTCCGTCCAAATGCGCAGCGCACATAAACATTTTAGCGCAAAGACATACGCACATTCGCACCACAATTTGCATATACACTGCTGTGTGTCACGTATTTGAGACACATAAGATAGTTTGTGATCATATCGTGTCTACAGATTTGGGACTTGAATTTATCAACACTTCAACAATGGTTATTAGGCTTTCGTATGATGTGATGTGCTATGGCTTTCACATTGCAATGAGTGGCACTACAACTGCAAACACAACATGGCGTCATGGAAGCCCATCAAAGCGGGCTATCAGTCAACCTGGGAATATGTTTGTGTGTGCTTGCACCGTTTAATGCAGCCTCCCTATCCCCATGGGTCATGATAGCCCATCACAGTGGCATATCAGTCACCATGGTGATATGGTTGTGTGTGCTTAAGGTAGACAACAGACACTCCCTATCCACAGGGGACCACACAGCACAACAGAGTGGCCTAACAGTCATCCTGGTGATATGGGGCTATGAGTCCCAATATATCATGTTTAGTAGTTCATCTCAATGTGAGGCCAGCAATGATGTGCCGGGTGGCATAAGGGAGGGGGGGGGGCCATTTCCATCTGGACAGTCTACATCCACATTCGGTTGCGTAACACACATAATGAGCTGATGGGGGTTGGCATGAGACAGACAAGCACGTTGATTTTAAGTAGGTGTAATGACATACAAACATAGTGGCTGAGGTGTGCCACATTATTTGCCAATTCTCCTTATGGTACAGAACTACTGTTTCCCTTGACACAGTCTGCCTAATCAATATGACTTGCTGGGACATTACTCTCTTATATCAGCAGTGTTTGTGTGTCCTTGGGTTATGGTTTTTCTTCTGACAGCAAACACACTGGGACATTGCAATAATCTTGGATGGCACATCAGCTACCCTATGAGCCACTCCAGAGAGTGCAATATGAGTTGCAGTGTCCGCCACAGCACCTTCTAATATTCCATTTCAGCTACCGTAAAGGGTGCATTTGAGAACGGTTCAGGCTACAGCACTGAGGGTGTTGTTGTTGGCAGCAGCAAGTGACGTTATATAGGAAACAAGCCTCAGAAACCCATATCACATTACTCAACTGTAGGATCAGACGCAGGACTTTTGCCTGTAGACATTGTGAGGTCACAGGTCGCCCACATCTCCATAGCTCAGCGGTTGTGGAGCAGTCCTCCTTGAACCCCTTGGCCTGTCTGGTAATCTGGATAGGCCTAATGACTATGCATGAGATCGCTATGCATCAGAGCTATCCTGCCAACCTGACTGTTTTGTGGCTCTATAGGTCTGGCTTTAGGGACACCTGCCTTACACCTCTGTCATTTAGGTGTGTGAGTGTGCAAAGCACAGATGACATAGACATGGAAGGCATAGATAGACTGTGTCACATACTTTATTATTTTTCAACACCACCATGCAGTTGTATACTTAAAAAGATGTTGTGGGTGGTGAGAGGCCAAGATGCATGCTACACATTCTATCTGACCTTTTTGATGTCTTCGACATCAGCACCTTGGACACTTACAATGGTGGATGACAGAGGTGTTGGGCTGGAGTGTTCACAAGCAGTCCTGGAGGGCCGTACACCATTCAGGTTGACCAAAAATAGCGATTGCTTATATATATCATGCATCTTCGTTTGGCCGATCATAAACAACCATCTTGCCTAGGGTTTCAAGGAGGACTGGTTCAGAACCACTGCCATAGCTGCTAAAACACCCCTGGCTGCCTACAGGTGGACTACGGGCCAACACATGACCTGTTTGCTTTCTTTACCAAGATGGGGTTAACCACACATACCCATGATGCCACTGCACATGTACATCATCAGTCTACAAATAACAGCAAGATGATTTATGCAGCCACAAACCCACCTCAACCTGTATATAATTACTGAACGTGTAGGTTGATGACACAGAGTTGCTATTGACTGTCACATTGTGTGGGTCACGTGCTCACCCTGAGAGTGAGAGTGGACACACAGCACCATGTCCTCAGCACCTGGCTTAGGTGGGATAGGCTATGGTGTAGGTTCACATCAGTGACAGTGTTTGATGGGTAGTTGTTGTAGATGCACTGCCAAATACACTTGTGGCCATCTGATATTTCTCTGTGACGTTTACACCTTCAGCAATTTGCAGCACCCACATTGGTCTTATGCTGTGTGGTGCCAATGCCCACATAAGTTATGTAATTTGGGGGGGGGAAGGTGGGTTGGACAGATAGACGGCTTCAGTAACAACCCAAAAAAGTAATCACCCAACAACACATCCACAAAACTGCAATGGCGCTGCTGGTGGGAAATGATAACCTGGGTCCAGCTGAGGGGAAAAAAAAAACCAAAACAAAAAATAAACGTGGTGCATGCATTTCTGTGCACATCTATAAGGTGACAGCAGACAAACCGCAGGCCTGAAAATGATCAGCAACACACCACCACTATCTGACATTGTCCTCCAGCAAACAGTGAAACACTGCAGCCGATGCACCCCTGAAGGTGTGGCAACCTTACACATACTAGGTGCAATCGGTCTGCTAGCTAGTCCATAGTGCATACTACTGGAGGAAATGTGTGCACCCAAAACTGGGATGTCTGCACAATCACCAAGCAGATCAGCAAGTGATTCGGCACCAAAAGGAAACCCATACATATCACTTGCAAGAGATGTTGTTGGCACTATGGCTGCCCTAGCCACGCCATGGTAACTGCTTAGTCAGGGTGAGAGTGACCTTCCAGGAGGACATGCAAGGGCTACCTTGTCCATGCTGCTGATGACCACACACTACGATGTCTGATACATTGCCCTATGTTCTGTGCTCATGCATCCAGCCCAGGCCAGCCTGTCGGGGGTATACCCACAATACCTAGCTCCTCATTATGCACATTGGCAAGCTAATACTGGACACAGTACAAACATTGTGGGCTGAGTAAGGTCTTGCAGACATCACATACTGGATGTACAGACACACAATCCCACAGCTAGGCCATCACTGTGCTACTATAGATAGCTTTTGCAGTCTAGGCCAACTCAGCAGTCCTGGACACAGTGCAGGCATAGCTATGGTATGCAATACTGTTGCTGTCACACCCCAAGGTGGGACACATTGTCAAACACCAGACGTGAGACACACTCCACAAACATCAAACATATTGGTGTGATAACACTCAATCACCATATTGTGCTTTACCTAGAAATTGATATCTGCTACTAATCTGTTCAACATGTTGCTTTATGTGTATTGAATTACCAGGTTTATGGTGACAGCGCTAAGGTGCACACTTACTACTTGTGTGAGATGTACGCAAGGCCCAATATCATGAATATCCAATAGGCTTTGGATCATGGAGCCTGTGGGTCTACTCATTTATTCTCCTGATGGCCCAGTACTGTCGGGCAGAGGTACCCAAATACAGTCCTGTTGAGTCAGACACTGTCCTTTTTCCCAAGTGTGCCTACGGAATATGCATGAGATATATCTGCATACCATGGACCAACACATTACAATGAACAACGCCATCTTTATTTGACACATCATAAGATGTGCATGATTTGAGACACTTCAGGACTGCATATGAGTGAAACTGCTCTATGTGATGCACATGTTTCTCATATATGTACACTTTCTCAGAAAAAATACATGTATTGGCCATGTTTGCATTACCTGCACTACAGATTATTTTATGTTTCTAAAAATTGTGTGATGTCACAATTGTGGGGACTTTTTGGCCAGGGACGACACACGGGATTTGAACTTGTGACCTTCACCTCCTGAAGGCAATGGCTGTGTGCTTTGCACCACCGTCTTGCAACAGAGACAATGCATTCCCAGGGAAATGCATGGGTGTTTGTCACACTGACCCTGTCTGTTGCACTACACACCACCCACTTAAAAAGGAGTATGCCATGGTGTGCTGTGGACAGCTGCCACCAATTGCTCTGCCGTCAACATGCTCACATGGCCTTATATTGGAGACTGCATAAAACTTAAATAACAATTGACACTCAAGGACTGCATTTGGTTGACTCTGCTGTAGGTGATGCACATGCTTATGTGCTGGCTACTGTTGAAGGAAAAATACACATATGGGACACGATCTTAGGTTCTCATCAGCAAATAGCCACTCTTTACTGGCTGGTTTTAGAGGGGTACAATTATGTGAACTAGTTGGCCAGGAGCCACATACAGGATTCAGAACCTGTGACCTTCTGTTATTGCACACGCTGTCTGTATCCACTGCACCAACGTTTTGCAACATATATGCTGCATTCCCAGGGGAGTCCATGACTGTACATCCAACAGAGCATGTCTGTTGTGGTGGACGGTGCCAGACTGCACACGCCTACTGTACTGTCTGCTGTCTTTCAGCCAATGCCCCCTCCACCACCTGTACCCCTCGGCCAACATGCAGACATGTCCTTATCTGGAAAAACCCATTTAACATGATTGCGTTTTTGCCACTCCAGGAGGAAATTGGTGGTAATCGCCTGTACGTTATGCCCATTGCTATGGTTTGTGTGTGGTGTGGGGTAATATTATTGGTGTTGGGACCATGCTTATGTTCTCTGCAATAAAGCAGTGTCTGAACTCTCACCGTTTATTGGTGGGTAAAACTATGGGTAGTGGGTTGGCAGGGTCCCCAGCTGGGATTTGAACCTGTCACCTTCTGGACCTACAGTCACTGGCTGTGTCTGCTGCACCACACTGAGGCCACAGAGATGGTGCAGTGTCTGGAGATAGGAAACCTTCCCACACGAGTCTTACACCCTGCTCTGCATAATTTTACTGTGACCACATTTACCTTGTATGGGGACAGAGGTGCATAACAAACCAAAATATGTCCTCCAAATAAGGAGAGCAAAATAAAACAAACCTCAAACAGTGCAAAAGTGATATCAATGAGCAACCTGATATGCACTCCCAGGAAAACTCCATTACATTCCTGTGCTTTAGCATGAGTCTACGGAGCATAGACCCTTCCAAACATCATTTCTATTTTTTTGGCCTTTCCTGGGAGTGTTTGTTATTGTTGGCCATTAATAGCACTGTTGCCCAGCAACATTATATTTATCTTATAATTTGTTGTGGTCATTTTCATTTCATATTAAGGGTTTTTTTATGTGCACCTGTTTCACACTGCTCACGTTTTTTAGGTTTCCCCGCTTTTGCTTTACATTGCTGACGGAAATGGTTTCTCTTCCCTTTATATGCCCTCTACCGCGAGTGTTTCACTCGCGGTATTTTTCCTTTGAAATTCGGGCCCGATAATGTGCGGGGAGCCTCTCCCCTCCCCTTCCCCGCCCATTAACCACGTCTCTCCGGCCCTCGGGAGCCTTCCTCCACCCTCCATTAGCCTTTCCACTCCTCTATCGCACATTTGCGGGCCCGTACTTGTGCGGGGCCTGTTAGTGTGTCCCGCACCTGTGTGGGGGTTCATCGCACGTGTGCGGGGCACTTAAGAGCACTAAAGTTGCTGCTTTTAGTGCGCTAATGTGCGGTGCGCAAATGTGCGGTGTTTAAGTAACATAACATACCCCCATGTCATTAAGGTCTGAAGGTCTTGATTGTGAACGGTGGGAAAAAAGGCTCGGAAAGGGAAAGGCACAAAAGAGAGAACAAAAAAAATTAAAGAACAATATTGGTCTGGGAGCAGACTAACCGACAACATGTGGGAAAAATTTCTCAAGAAAAGCTACCAATAGTGGGCAAGACCAGAGTAAAATTTTTGCTCCCACTGGTGCAGGACACATCCTATAGGTCTCCACAAGAAAAAATGAGATTGGAGAAGATAAGTTGCTGTGGCAGAACGAGAAGACCCAGGCTCACATGCAGAGTGGGCAGCTTCACAAAAGCTTCCAATGTACGCCTAGGGAACATTACATGTTGGCTCTGTTGGTGAACATCATCCGTACATGAGGGACGTATTTTATTTTCCTGCTTGTTCCCGGAGAAATATTTTTTTTTTTTCCTCAGTATGCAATGTTCCTCCATTTGATGTTTCTATCTATGAGTTTGGGGCAATGTAATAATCAATTCCTGAACACCATTTAAATTGAGGCAATGTAGGTGAATGGACTATGATCAAACAATTTTTTGCTATTATGCCCTTATGTTCATATTCACACTACACTGCTGGCCATATCAGTAACATTTTACCCACCCACTTCTCAAACATTGATGATGACATGGTAGTCCCTTTGCTTCTAGTTAACAGCAATTACAAAAGCCTTGCCACAAACAGCATGGCTTAGATCTATCTACTAAGCTGGGCTCACGGTTAAACTGGGTTATGTGCATCAAGTTGCAGAAATAGGCTCAGGTTAACCATGTAGCCCTGCGTAATAGACATACCCCACAGTTGTTTTTTAGATAACCAGGTCAGTATTCTAAACAAAAAGCTAAAACGTCTGGATTTTAGCAGTTAAGCAGGTTTATTAGTCCACAGGTGTAATCAAGAGCCAGGAAGGGTTCACAGCAGAGGGACATGATGATAAGGAGGCGGTGGGAACAAAGCCAGTAATGGGCAACAGTGATCTAGCAGAGAAAATCAGGAATAAATAAAATACCAAGAAAGGACAAACAGGGGAAAGCGCTATTTAACGCACCTGTAACAGGGTGTTACTTTTCTCGCTCCCAGGAGCCGCAGGAATCCAGTCCCTTCACTTAGGGTGTGACGTCCGGCTCCGTACGGAAAGCGCTCGCGGACCAATTTTCCCTCCCTACTCCCCTCCCATCTTTCAAAAGAAAGCCTTTGGGGAAATTGCATGCGCGCAGGTTATGCGCGGTTCGGTCTTCCCCGCCCGAGGGTGTTCCATGCTTATCCAGTGCAGATGACATAGCTAAAAAAGACAGCCATAAAATTTGCAAAACAAAAGAACATAAGCATCAAACGATTGCAACTCCAAGTGGAGGATGGGATGGGGGTAAGTGAGGGACTGATTCCTGCTGCCTCCTGGAGAACACCTGTCCAGGTGAGTAACTCCGCTTTCTCCCGGACCAAGCAGGAAGTCATTCCTCACTTATGGGACTCCCAAGCTCAATGCTAACCGGAGGAACCCTAAGCACAAAAATGAGCTCCCTCTAGCTCAGCAGCACAGAAGGATAGAATCTTCGTCTGAATTATCACCCACCGGTAGCCCACATCCGGGATGGAGGAGTAGGAGTTGCTCAGCACCTCAAAGAGATTACGGAGGACGGCCTGTCGGAATGCACTGTCCCTACGGGCCTCCCTGTCGAGACAGTTATGGACCGCAAAAAGTTCCTTCTCGAAGACCAGGTAGCGGCCCCGGCAGATGTCTGCCAGCGGAACAGAGCAGGAGGTAAGCCCACCGACGTGGCCTTTGCCCGAACGCAATGAGCCGTGACTTCACTTTCTAAAGGCGAAAGTCCGGCTGCCCCATAAGCCGCAAGAGATACAGTTCCCGCAACCCAGATGGACAGAGTACGCTTGGGGACCCCGGGAGCCCCAATTTAGTGGGTTCAAAAGACACAAAACGCTGAGCAGCTTTAAGGTGCTCCCGCGCTACGGTCAAGGTAGAAGTGCAATGCCCTTCTACAGTCCAGGGTATGGAGGACCCGTTTCAGCTCGTGCTGGAGTGGTGGTCTGGTAAAAGAAGGTTGGAAGTCCCAACCTCCTGAATTGGGATGAAAAGGGGAGACCACTTTTAGATGCAGAAATTCTCGTGTGAGTCCGTATGACTACCCTATTCTTGTTAGAACCTAGTTGTAAGGGGAATCAGACACGAGGGCCTGCCATTCACTTACGCGTCTAACGGAAGTGAGGGCTATCAAGAACAGTGTTTTCCCAAGACAGAAAACGTAGAAACAGGTAGCCCCTAGGTTCAAAAGGCGGACAGTTGATCCGCTGCAAAACTACATTTTTTTTCAGGTCCCATTCAGGCTCTGGCGGGCGCAGAGGTGGTTTACGTAGAAGGAGACCTCGGAGAAACCTCGCTACTGATAGGGTCGTTGGAGAGCGGTCTGCCGTCCACCGGCACATGATGTGCTGACAGAGCACGTGAGGTGGTAAACCTTGACGGAGTTGGACTTAAGTCCCAGATTAGAAAGGTGGGCAGCAAGTACTGCAAGAATCAACCGACAGCCGGTGCAGGAGAAGGGAATCCTGAGACTGTTGGGGTACCCGAACCTGGCAAAAGCGACGCCCATTTAAGGGCGTAGCATTTGCGGGATAGAAGGGGCCGTCGCGGAAGGCCAAAGACGCCCTCCTCCACCTCCGCCGGCATGGAGAAGGTGGACAGGCAAGGGACTAACCCTCTCATGCAGCCAAGGCCATGAGGGTGATGAGACCTGAGGTTGGGTTGCAGTAGGGACCCCTGAATCCTGAGTGCGGAGATCCGGTTGTTACCCCCAGAGGGACTTGGATCCTCCACCGCCCGTTTGGCAACAGGACCGGAAACCACTCTGCTGCCTGGTCCAGCCGAGGGGCCAGCCCCATTCATCAATGAAGGCTTTGTCTCGGAGAACCTTTGAAACAGATGTCCGACGAGAACTAGCGTCTGGGTGAGGGAAAAGCGTACAGAAGGCTACTCGTTACCATGAGATCAGAAAGGCTGTCCCGCCGCCAACCCGAAGGGGTGTGTGGCTGACGAGAAGGGCAGAAAGAAGCGAGGAAGGCTGCCGGTTGTGATGACTGTCACAGATATTTCCCCACCGTGGGGAAGTCCCCACTTGAGGAAGAGCTTCTTAACTACCACGGGATTCCAGACGGCCACCTCGTGCGGCCTGCGACCCTGCTGTTTTGTCACGCAGCGGCAAATTTTTCTTTGCCCGGGAGCTATAAACTGCCTTGATGAGATATGCCGTTGACTGACGGCCCCATAGCAGAAGCTTCTGGTGCCTCCCGGCAGAGGAGGAAGGAGCCCGTGCCCCCCTGCTTGTTCACGATAGAAACATGGCCACTTGACTTGTCCGTCTGGACACTGACGGGACTGTTGGGCTCAGTTGGGACGAAGGCCTTGATGAGCTAGGGCGGATCGCCCTGAGCTCCAGGGAGTTGAATCTGCTGGAGCAGACGCCCACGTGGTCCAGAGGGCCCTGAGTAAACGTGCCTATTGGCAATGTGCTCCCCAGCCCAGGGGAGGGATGCATCGGTGAGTCAGCACCCCGGGTTGGACTTAGGTGACTGGAAAAGGCATTCCGAGTAGTATTCATTTCGGCAGCCGGACGGCCACCCCAACTCGCGAAGAGAACGAAGACCAGCGGCTCGGAGACGCGCAACTATTTCCTGCTAGGCCTCCCGTTGGCTTCGTCGCCACTGCTGGCGGGAAGACACCATTGCAGCAGAACCGCCATATTCGGGGCGGCATTGGGGGGGGTCACATGGAGGGTGGAAGCCATATGGTCCGAACAGTCCTCAGGAAGCGCCTGGCGGAGACGCAGGGGCTGAGCTGCGAAAGGGTCGTCTAGGTCCATGAGCCGTTGGAGCCCTGTCGAGGCGGTTAGGTCTGCTCGCGCCTGAGGAGTGGTGCCGGCCTCGCGCCGATTAACTCGAGAATCCTGATGAGGGAGGCAAAGTGGACTGTGCGAAAGTTTTATAACAAAGCCCAAGTGCTGCAGCAGAGTCACCCCGTGCGGCCCGTGGCGTTGGGTGACCTTCCTTGGAGACGGACCGGCTGCTCTGATGATCCAGTCCGTTCGAGGTTATACGGAAAGACAATAGAGGCCCGTGAAGCCGGAAGATGGGCCGCCACGACCGCGAGACATACTTTGTTGAAGACTCGCTGTTGGCGGAGGACAAGGCCAAAGCGGTAGTATATCTGTACTGGTAATGATTTCCTTTCCTGCCACCACAAAACCTTAGGTATTGGCGGTTGGCTTGGGTGGATTCGGATGTGCGTGTAGGACATACTTTAGATCCAAGGAGCATAAGCCAATCTCCCTCCTCCTGCTGGAGGTAGGGGCAGAAGGATTCCAAGGGTTAAGCATTTTGAACTTCTCCCGCACAAGGAACGCTTGTTGAGGTTGCGCCAAGTCCAGTCTGGGTCTGAGGCCCCCCTTTCTCTTTGGTTATCAGAAAATAACCTGGAATAAACGACCTTGACCTCTCCAGGTGGTGTTTTTTTTTTTTTTTGGGCACCTGTTCCACCGCCTGTTTCCTGCAGAAGACCTTGCCTAAATTCCTGAAGGAGTAACTCTCTGTGCCAGGAGGGGCCGCGGATGTTTCTCCCGGAAAATATGAGCGGAGGGACCTGATGGAAGTGGAAGAAGATAGCCTTCTCGCACGACTTGAAGCCACCCAGGCATCTGTCCGGTGATGCTGGACCACCTTGGTGCGGAAGTGAACCATCCGGCCTCCGGTGCTGGGGAGAGTCAGCGGGGTGGGAGAGGCCTAATGCTTGGTGAGTCAAAAACCGCCCCCCCTGCTGAGCCGGAGGCTGGGTGGTGCAGCGCTTGGGGGCTTGCTGCCTACGGGACCCGTTACCTCCCGGTCCACCCTTGGCCTGCTGGCCCTGTTTGGGGAGCGTGCAGGGGCCTGGATAATGGTGGGTTATTTGTTTGTAGGGCAAGCGCATTCCTCGGGGGTAAAAAGGACTGTTTTCCCGAAAGGCCCTTCTTTTTCTGGAAGGGGGCTGGCAGGTCTTCCTAGAAAGCCTGGTCCTTGTGAGAGTCTCAGTCTGCAATTTGCGCAGGTGCCCTTTTCCGCCATGGGCTTGGCCAAGGAGGTTTTCCCGCCTCGTCACCAGGGGTGACATCGACCAACTTGTCCTTCACCCAGGGCTCCAAGGTCCTGACGACTGAAGCCAAGCCTGTCGGCGGGGCACCCGATGCCGTCCTGCGGGCCGCCTCGAGCCTCTGCTTCAAACGCCATCATGAGGCTGGCTCGGGACATGAAACTTTGAGCATTCCCGAATGTGCCAGTGGACAAGGCTGGGAACCTCCGACCAAGGGTTCCTCGGACAGACCTATCGGAGAATCCGGCTAGCCTCTTTGTTAGCCAGATCCACGGAGATACATGCCCATGTATAGCTGGGTAAGTTCATGGACGACGACATTCGAGCATAGTGAGCCCTTGGGAAACAGACTCTCTTGCCAAGGCCATGCCAGGTTACGTGGTCCTCAGCGCCCTTCCAGCGGAAGGCACCGCTGGAGTTGCATCTGTCTGGCTCTTGTAAGAACGATGCATGGCCGCGTTCCACTACCATGGAATGGCCTGTGGCATCGTGTGCCTTTTGGAAGCCATGGCTCTTTGCGGACTCGATAAATAGAATCGACCGCCTTGCTCCAGGACCGGCGAGTGAGGCCGCACTCTCCCCAATGCGGAAGAGTAGTCGTTCCAGCGAGTAGGGAGGAACCGAGGTTACAGTAAACGTTTTCCCTCCCAGTCGCGGAGAGGTCATACTGTGGAGGGCGTCGTGCCTCTTACGGCTCGAGGGGGGGGCTCCCTCGTTTTCGGGATCCGCAGGGAAGGCCAAAGCCTTGGGCCATATCCCCCTAACGAAGTCCGAGAACCGGGCAATCCTCCGGGGGGGACTGCTTCCGTGTAGGCTCGGATCTCCCGGTGAGTCCGATGGGGACACACCGAGGTCCGGAAAGAATCAGGTGTTCGTGCTTCCCATCGCGCAGGACGTCCCAGGAAGACCGACTCCGACGAGACTCGGTGGGAGTCATCTCCGGGCAGGGTGCGGCGCCAGCCGCCCCGATTCCGAGGGAGTCGGCGTCGTGTCGACTACGGTGTCCCCGACACAGGGGAGGCCGAGGTGTGACCTCGATGTTGCCCCCGAAGGATCTTTTGTTTTGACTCGAGTTCTCATCGACTACGAGGATCGTCTCTTTCCTTCCGTGGTCGACTTGCGAACGTCGGGGAACCTCCCCCCCCCCAAAAAAAAAAAAACCCCTCGTCCCGGTGGTCGGTGGCAGAGCGTCTCCAGCGGAAGCGCATCGAGCAGTGCCCTCTGCTGGTATCCATTGAATGCCGACAGGCTGCTCTCCAAGGGCCGTCAACCTGAGGCCCCGAGCTCAGGTGACCCAGCAGGCCCCCGACCTCTGGGGCCCCGACGGCGTCGCGGGTCCCGACGTCGTCTGTCCGCGTGGAGGCGGAGTTGCCAGAGGGACCACAGGACTTACCCGGGCCAGGTGGGCAATCTCCGACTGCCAGGCTAGGTCGTCTTTGTCGTGATGGTGTTCCTTCTCCAATGACCCTGGGCGGTGCTTTCGGGGCTATTGCGACCTGGCCCCTCGCTGGAACCAGGAGGCGTCCACCTACGCCTGCCCTCGCCCAGGGGTTTTCACTTCCGACTATTGGTCCCCCGTAGGGAGAACCCCGGTCGGAGGAAACTCCGGCGAAACGGTCGCGAGCTGGAGCTTTTTCGACGACCCTACTAGCCTCCGACGAGGTCCGGGTACGGCTGGGTGTCAGCGAAGAATGGAAGTCTTCTGCTTAATGCGCGCTGATGCCTAAAGGTTTGGCCGACTTCTCCTCGAACGCCTTTGAGGACAGTTTTGCTGCAGGTCCCACAGATCAGTTTCCTCTATGGATCCGGTCCCCCAGCAGGCGGAGGCAAAAAGTCGTGTGTGTCAGTTAGTGACATATTTCGGTCACAACCGGGGATCCACACCTGCGTTACAAACACCACTTGCAGCCATCTAGGGGGAAAAAGGGCCCATGAGCAGGTCAAAGGACCGGAGCTGCCAGGGGAAAAAACCGGAAAAACGAAAGCTGACTAATCCAGAAAAACGCAACAAGAAAAAAGTAAGAGGACTCGTGACCGGCGTCGCCGAGTTCCCGGGCGGGGGAAAAAAAAGGATTCCGGGCGTCGAACCGAAGGAAATAAAGGATAAAATAAAGACAATCAACTTTTTCGCGGGGGCAAGACCGGGGATCTTCTGTAGGGCTCCGCGCGAAAAAAAGAAGGAAGACTGGACTAAGATTGCAACCCTTCGTGCGTGGAAGACGACTCCGCGCATGCGCGCTGCAATTCCCAAAGGCTTTCTTTGAAAGCTGGGGAAAAGTGCTCCGCGAGGGCTCCGTCGGCAGCCGACATCACCCATCAAGTGAGGACGAACTTCCCTGCTTGGTCCTGTGGAGAAGGAACAGCTAATTTCAATGGCCTAAGATCCTCCAAATTGGTTATGCTGTCCAGGGAGTCTTGACTGAACTGCGAGTTAAGCCGATCCTTCAATAGGTGCTACCTCCTGCCAATCAAATTGTCTGACCAATTAGAGACAGGAGGGATCATAATGTGTTATCCAGAGTATATCAAAGGAATCCTACAGAGGATATAAGCGAAGCAATAAGCAATAACAATGAAAAACAGCTGCTTGGATGAAGGGCGCAAAGATTCCATAGTGTTAAAATATAAAAAAAATGCAAAAAAACATTTTGGCAGCCTTACGTAGTTATGGCAATAAACTTAATTCTATCCAAAAGCAAACTGGTTCAAGATTTTTACAAGGGAGAAAAAAGACCCTGAAAGTTAGATTGATATAAGGGCATATTGCTAGAACATTTGCTAATTTAGGGGACTATTGCTATATTTAGGAGTAGGAATTTGAAATGTTTTTTATTCACTGTGTCCCGGAACTACATAGCTGGAATCTGACCAATAGTTTTTCTTCCTCTTCCCAAAACAGAAAGAATTTATGAGCAATCAGAAGAAAAATGGGGTTTAGAGGCTTTGTTCTTCTATTAACCCTAACCAAATGGTTAAGGTGCTCGATGATACACTATTAGGGAAACTTATTACTAACCAGCACCCTAGCGTGGAAAGCCCTGTGAAGGGCGTGGTTCAGAGATTCTGCTAAGGCCTAACACTTTAGGAGAAATCATTTAGTATGTCTGAAACAGGAAATATTTCAGTCATTCACATTTTAATGAATGTCAATAATATCATTGCAATGCAGGAACGCTGGAAGCTGTCAAACTTCCTTAAAGAAGATTTATTTGGCAATATAACACCAAATACATAGAGGTTGACGACTTGTGTGGATTGTTTTTAAATTAGTAACATAGTGCCCCTTTTATGTTAAAACTGTTTATTCGAAACCACAGTGTGACATGTAGAACAATTACATAGAAAGTAGCAAATCTAACCAGTCCAGGGCCTAGTGAACATTTGTTAATGACATATGTCATTATTACATGTGTCTTATCGTCCCCCGCCCCTCCAAACCCCCCCTACCAGTGCCCTTCTCTCCTTTGGTTCCATCTGACCTCTCCTTCCCACCCCCCCAGGGGGGGCTAGATTCTTGCGACGACGAACAACTCATAGGAAATGAAATCCGATGCCGTACAGCAGATTTTTGGTTTGATTCCATCTTTCTTTGGCGTCAAAAGGACTCTGTCTGTGCAAAGGCTTTTTGAATTCCTGTCACTATTTTTGGCCCTCCATCATGAGACACATTCAAGGTGTCAACCACCCTTTCCAGGCATTCCACCAATTATTTCCTGGATGTTGTTTTTAAAGTTCTACCTCTTTTGCAGTTTCAATTTTTATGCTCTGTGTTTCTACAGCTTCTCCATCTTTGAAAGTTTGTTTGTTCGTTTTAAGTATTGTGAATGTCTGTTATCGTATCTTCCCTTTTCCCTCCTCCCGTCCGTGTTTATACATATTTAGGTCCTTCAAGTCTCTTTCATGCATTCTCTCATCTGAGCAGAGGCTCCGCTAATCATTTTGGTCTCCTTCCTCTGAACCATTTTCAAATCTTTTTATATACTTTGCAAGGTATTGGGTCTCCAAAACAGAATTACGATACACTTAATGTCGGCCTTTTACCAGTTACAGTGCATTAATACCGCCTCGACCTTCCGCTTGTTATTTCCCTCTGAATGCAACCTACCGATCCTTCTGACTTTTGCCATCATCCTTGCTACATTGTTTCACCACCTTGAGATCCTCAAAACACTTTCACACTGGGGAAGTCCCTCTCCTGGTGTGTGCCCACCCGCCTCCTCCACACACACATATCACATGCAGCTCCTTTGGATTTCCTAAATCACAAGTGCATTAAACTCCTTAACACTGCCGGTTGCACCATGGGGATGCTGGGAGCGTTCCCAGTGCTTGGCATCCTTCAGTGACAGTCACAAATGCATGTGGACTTTCCTGCTTGTTCATGGAGCTGATTTCTACTGTAGAAAGCATTCATGGTTATGTTCATAATCTTGGCTGCAGATTGTCCAAGCAGGGATACATTGGGGCTGCAAGGCCCTACAGCACTCCTAATCATACCCTCATCCATCTCCATAGTATCCAGTTGGTGATCACGCATGTAGTGGCTCCTGCCAACTGCCTACACCTCTGGCCCACACTGTGGACATTTTACTCATTAATGGCTGTATCACTCGCCCCTCAGCTGTAGCTAATGTGCAGGTCACCTCGTGCTGCCCATTCATTTTTTGTTATGCTGACATTGTATCCGTGATTTCTTCCCTGCCATGGTACACTTCATACCCACTTTCATACCACCCACTGACATCATAAGTAGGTTACATGACCACCGCGCCCTTGATTATATAGTCTCGAACGGCCTCCCACATTCTCCTCATACACTCAGAGTCCCAATTCCATCCCAAATGTTCCGAGGCCTTCTGTTCCTCCCCCCGTGCGCACCAGTGGACCACTGCCTGGACTATAAAGGCAGATGGGGGCTGGTGACCTCATGAAACTGCAACACCCTCATCGACTATATTGTACAGTCTCATCAACTCCACCCTCCACCACCCCCCACGGCCCCTGAAGAGGAGTGGAAATTTGATAGGTGCTGCGGCAGATGCTAACAGAGTGCTCATGACCTGCCTTGCTCCCATTTGCTGGCTGCATGGATTCACCCGGTTAATATGACATTTTTTTCACCTCTGGTTATGTCCATTGCAGAGTTCCCATCCTTCCATTATGACCAGGAAAAATGATGAAAGTCATTACTGCTTGACAAGAATGCCAGTAACACAGATGACAAGCAGCATTGTTATTCATACAAGGACAATGAAGGATGTGTGGGTAAAGTGCATAATACTGGGAATATGTCAGTCCTACTCTCTCTTGTCCAAATACTCCGGCTATGTTTAGATGTTTTGCGCCTTCTCATGACAAGCAATGTGGAAACATTTAATGTTCAACATTGACACCGAATGCACAAATGGTCATGTGTGCTTAACAGCTCTTCAACAAATATGCCCTAACCAATAGCATTTTGTGTCTATCAAAGTATGCTAGAGGTTGTTGGGCCACCGTAAAGGTACTTGTGGCCGTTCCTTACAACCTTCTATATTTGGAAGAAGTGTCCCCCTGATGATAGGCAGTTAGGGGTATTTTTTGAAGCTCTTTTGGTGAGTATAAGGACACAGAAAATAGGACATGGAAAGCATGGAGAACGGTCCCACGTGATCATTTGTAGAAGCCAGGTATATAGATGTGTCCTCGTCATGAAAATGTCTAAAGCAAGTGGGCATGGTGGAGTCATGATCAGGACCAGAACAAGGGAGAGAATACGTCATGGCACGATTGTCAGAATGATCAAAAGAATTTCTTGCCCTGGTTGGTGAGAATGTCCATGTCGAAACCAAAGGAATAAACTTGAAAAAATGCATGTGTTTCCTAGCTGTAACACTTGTGCGAGGGAGAAGCACAATGTGCTTACATCCTCGCAATTATTTACTGGCCTGAATAAAAATCTGAGCATAGATACATGCTACAAACTTTTTACTGGCCCACTACCATATTTCTGAGGATCTAAAAATGGCATTCCAACGAGTAAATCCCCTGTTTGGCACATCCAAGTTGCCCATTTCTGAGAAATGTGCAAGTTGAGGATATTATATTTCTAAAAAGACCTACATTCATGCACTGTACCCAGCCCTTGCCAACCTGCACTAGTCCTGCCTCCTTTACAGGTTACATGTGACCAGAGGGGTATTTTTTGGGGTGGATACATCGCGATTTTAGAAGACACGTAATTGCTTCCCTTCTCTGCTGCCACTTCCCCATTATATCTGAACTTCCTGCTTTTGAGGTCCCCATAGTCAAACTATATGTCTCGTCTTAAAATGTCCACTTAATAATTTTCTGATGTGTGGGGTTGCACATTACATGTGTTTCGCCTTTGCTATTTTGATTCAAATCTTTGATCTTAACCATAGGGGACTTAGTCAGGGCATTTTGGCAAGCAGACACGGTATGTACTTTTTGATGCAATCATGATATGTACTTTTTGATTTAGACTCGGCACCTACTATAATGCAAGCACAAAGTATATGGGATACTTTGTGTCTATGGGAGGTCCATTTTCTTCCAAAATGCAAATAACCCCTCCTAACATTACGGTGAGAACATTGTCTAGTGAAAACATCTGCTAACATTATGCCTGAACCATCACAGCCCCCTTGCACCACACATGGCACGTTGTTATGGGGATGTCGGTATGTGGAACCAGGATGGGGTGAAATGGGGACATGGCTAGCTGTACCCACATACAAAGCATATTCCTTAACTGGCTGTGTACGTTTCTGGAGAGCTGGTATCCACCTCTGGATGTACATCATATTCCTGTGGGACAGAGGTATGAGGGCCGGATGTAAGAATACGATATTCTAGCTCTGCCAGTTTCAATGTCATCCCCGCAGGAGAAAAAAGCTGTATGTGTGTGCCAACAGAGGTGTCATCTGCATGTAGTCTGCAGAAACTGGTTGAGCTGAAATATATTTGATCCTCTAAGTTCTGCTTCCCTATTGGGTTAAAGATCTGGGGTATAGATGTCAGCCATGTTACTTCTAGATGAAACAATAGTTCTGAGGCTACATGGAGCCTTTGCCTCCATAGCACACCAGGGTCACATATTACTGTACCGTGTTTCACTTTGGTATGTACCAGTTCCCTGGGTATGGCACAGCAAGGTAGATTGCAGCCATATGGGCAATCTGCATAATGCTACAGGATTTTGGTGCCATGCTCCACAGTCAAGGTAGATCCTATATCTGCAGCCAGCTCTGTGACACACATATTGCCACAGGTGTGTCTGCAAGCTTGGGGACATGCATAATACGTCATATGGCAAAGAAGGCAGGGCAAAGGGACAGTACCGTAACTGCAATGATGCACCCCCTACAGAGCACTGGGGATGGGAAGTCATGTTTTCTACATCTGTGCTGACCATGCCTCTGTTTCGGATATTATGGTCTATGAATGTATGGCCAGCCATATGCGTGATTATAGGAGGGAGGCATAATGGACTGCAATGACACATGGTAGCTGTGTCATAAGCGGAGGCTGATCCGGAGTCTGATGTGGATAGCCATAATTTTGGGGAGGACCTGACTGGCTGGCCGGTATATGGACTGTAGGGATGACTACTGCATTAACACTCAATGGGAATGGCAGGATTGCCAAGACTGAGACCCGGCAGTGCATATTTTCAAAACAGATGCATGGCTGACACAGAGATGGGGAAAGTTGGCACCGTATATCATTGTGGAATACGGTGCACGGGTGTACATATATGTCTCTGATTGCAGAACAGTGGGTTCATCTAAACCATTTGTTTCGGAATCGGGGTATATTGGTCCTATTATGGCTAACCTGGTTATGGGCTGGAAGTTCATGTTCCAGAATCTTGCCTCATGGTGTGTTATACTGGCGCAGATTTTCTAAGGGAAAACTATAGAAAACTCACCAGATTGCAGAGTCCATGTGTGCAAAGTATTCAAGAACCTGTACGCTCTACAGGGAACCTTAAACTTTACCTTTTATTATGAGGCACTCATTAAAAAATATGAGAGTTCACTTATCAAAACACAATTTCTTTGGAGTAGAGTAGCTACTTTGTGATACCATTACCTCTCTGCTTTGTAATGTAAGTGTGTGCAACAAGCATCATATATATGTTTTTCTAATGTAGACTTGGTGGCCAAGGTCACCAGTTAGGATTCAGCACATGAGACAATAATCACATGTATTTATCATTAGTGTTTGTTGTGCAATTGTAATTAAGGGGTATGTGTACTAAACTGTTCTTAATGTGTGCCCGGCGATAGTGTGCAGGATGCCATAAAAGGAGTGGGAGTTTTGGTCAACGTAGCAAAACGGGATTATCGAGAGCTGTGCACATTATTGGGCGAAATGAGATAAGCATGTTAACACGCGATAATCTTAAGTGATAAACAAACTATAAAAAAACATAGGTTGCGCAGACATGCAAACATAGAAGCATAGGTGTAACACAATGGTTAATACACTGACTGATGGTACAGGGCTCATGAGTATGATCCCCCAGTGTGACTACATGCACAAGGCTGGCTGAGGCATCACCCTTTACATTTAAGTAGTACTTTTTGAGGCATTTTACATTTATTTTAATTAGTGCTGCCACAAACACACCCTCACGGTGGCGCAACCTAAGGTGCCGAATAAGGCACCCCCATAGCGCACTCCATAGGGCACAATTATAAAGTGCACTGTCTGCCAAGGCAACCTAGAATGTCCCCTATAGGACACCTTATAAAGGTGCTCTATAAGGCGCCTTATAAAGGTGCTCTATAGGACGCCTTATAAAGGTGCTCTATAAGGCGCCTTATAAAGGTGCTATATAAGGCGCCTTATAAAGGTGCTCTATAAGGCGCATTATAAAGGTGCTCTATAAGGCTCCTTATAAAGGTGCTGATAAGGCGATTATAAAGGTGCTCTAAACGGCGCATTATAAAGGTGCTCTATAAGGCGCCTTATAAAGGTGCCTCTATTAAGGCCGCCTTATTAACGGTGCTCTATAAGGAGCCTTATAAAGGTGCTCTATAAGGCGCCCTTAAGCTTACAGTACCTCTGAGGGTGTTTTTGCTGGCAGCACTAATGTACATTAAAAATAGACAATGCCTCAGACAGCATATCAACTAACCCCACCATGAGTTTGAACCCATGACCTCTGGACTTTACAGGCAGTGAAATAACCCGTGGGCTTACAGCTGCCAACAAACCCATGGCTGGCTGCAGAAGGACTGCACGTCACCACACAAACTGTCTGCTGTGGGTACCAGGATAGGAGTTAAGCCACCCGTAACCATGATGCACTGCACACGCAAAATCAGCAGTCGAAAGATGGGCACAAGATGGGATATGCACCCCTACAACACCTCGGCCTGGTAGGGGAAACTGACCGTGTGTGGTACTGGCATAGAGTAGCCACAGACCGTAACATTGTGCGGGTGACTGTGTTCACCCTGAGGGTGATGTGGGGCGACCAGCACCAGGTCCACAAGCACCTTTAATGGCTGAAATACAATATGCTGCCAAGGTCCCCCATCAGACTGCTACTGTGTGTGATAGGTAGTTCCTGCAGACACACCTAGGATACATCTGTGTCCTGTATTTCGCAGTCATGTCTAGCCCTTATGGGCTATGATGCCACCCAGAATAGTGCCATATCCTGTGTTGGTGCAATGGTTACATGATGTAGGTGAAGAGAGGGTTTGTGTGTTTTGGACCCATAGGGGGATAATGTATCACCACACAACCCACACTCTGGGGCTCAGGGTGGGAAATCGGATCACCCACCCAACAGATCCACATTCTACCTCCCTGCAATGGTGGCAGTAGAGGTACCATCAACACCCAGTCCTGCTGCAGAACAGACACCCTACAGGGGCAGGCAATGCAGAGCTGTATGCATGCAATAGAAGACAGACAGTAGGTCTGGAAGAAAATGCACAGCTGTCCCCACCACTATCTGACATTCTCCAGAAGCAAGCCTCCAGGACGGTGCACACTGCAAGGTGTTCCAGCAAGACACATAATAGTTGCAGACAGTCTGCTAGCTAGTACATAGTGCATGGTCCTGGAGGAGCTGCGTGTATACAGAAGTGGGATGTCAGCATACACACCAAGCAGATAAGTCAGTAGTTGGGGGGGGGGGGGGGGCGGGCGGGGGGGCCCCAAAAGAGAACCCAGAAATATCACGAGAGAAATAATACATAGCACTATGGGGGAACCTAGCAATGCACCTGTTTCACTGCTCCATCAGGGTGAGAGTGACCTCCCAGCAGGACATGCTGTGGCCACCCTGTCCATGCAGGTGGTGGCTGGCCACTACAATGTCCGACCAAAGGCGTGATTGATAGGAAAGACAGAGTCCTTTATTGAAACTCAGGCCGCCCGACACAGGCCGTGTTTCGCTACCCTTCGTCAGGGGCTGGCCAGGCACAAACAACTAAAATCATAAAAACAATCATTAAACAATAATCACATAAAGGAACAGACTGACAAACTTAAAAACCAACATCATAGTTATAAATATTAAGATAATGTTAAAAAAATTAAAAACTACCGACATGTGGTACTGTAAAACTAATAAATAATATAAAACAAATAAGAGTGCTCAGGGATACAAAACATCATGAAAAGACCTTTAAAAAACATTAAAAAAACTAATGTTCAATACTGTCTGTTGCAGTGCATGGCACCCACCTACACAGGGCTAGGCCACGGTCTGCTTTGGGCAGCTGCCACTGCCCCCTCCACCACCAGTATCCCTCTGCCACCATGCTGACATGCCCTTCTACTGGTGGTGCTGGTGGAGTGCAGTCTCGGGCCATCCAGTGTGAAGGTAGGCGGCTGCCTATGGTGCAGGTTCTGGGGTAGGGGTGCCTGCATAGCTGTCCACGCTTCCCCGCAGCACCGCATGTCAATTTTCCGTGCCCTTCGGGGTACCTGCTGGGTACTATCCTCTGTGACACTGTGGGAAGCACACTCGTGCCCATGTTGGGCCCTCAGCAGTTGCTGTCTGGCTGCTCTACTGTTTCAGCATTCCTATGGGCCAGCTAGGCATCACCCTAGTCCGCACTGTGGGCCAGCTGCACTGCAGCATGTGCCGCCTGCAGCCCTCTGTGTCCCCTTTTCCAGCATCTGTCCAGTTGCCCGTTCCGACATGCCCGCCCTGCTGTTGTGGAACATGTGCATGCCATAGGAAACCTGGCCAATGGAGTCGGAAACCCTGCTCAGCACAATTACACTGTGGGCTCATTCACCTTGTATGGGGACGGAGCATAGACCCTTCCAAAATTCATATCTTTTTTTTGGAGCTTTCTTGGGAGTGTTTTTTTATGTTTCCCATTGATATCACTATTGGCCAGCTTGGTTATTTTATTTTTACATTTTCCTCTGTACATTTTCAAGGTTTATTTGCCCTTTTGTTCCGTGCACATGTATCACACTTATCACTTTTTGTAGGTTTCCCTGGTTTTGCTGTACATTGCTGACGGAAATGGTTTCTTTTCCCTTTAAATCAGCTCTAACGCCAGGGTTTCACTGGCGTTAGTTTTGAGCCTCGTATTTCACAGCGTTAGTGTGCGGGAAGCCTCTCCCCTCCCACTTTCCACCCATTGACCCCCCTTCTCTCCGCCCCTGGGGAGTCTTCCTCCGCCCTCCGGGAGCCTTTCCCCACCTTCAGCGCTCGTTTGCGCCGCTGCGCACGTTATCGCACAATAAGGTACCTGTGCGCCTGATAAAGCACCATTATCGCGCAATAAGGTACCTTATCGCGCGATAATGTCACAGAGGGCACATTAAGACGGTTTAGTAAACATACCCCTAAGTGAAATCCCTGTTGAATATACACCGCTTCCACCCAGTGAAAATTGGTATAAAAAAAAAAAAGTTAAATACATTATGAGGCAATTTTCAAAACTTTGTGGTCAGGCGCAAACCCTATTAGTATTTTTACATGTGGATTTTGTATCACTTTTCAAAGAAAAAACATGCATGCACTTTCCTTTTGAAGATTTCCCAAGTCAAAAAGACACGCAATGATTTAGCACCTGCTTTTTTCTGCAGATACCTTTGGTCCACTCAAAAGAATGAATTTAATTCTGAAAACGTAGGACTGCACCTGCTATTGCCTACCCTGACCTAATGCCACCCCGGGAATGCCTACACAAAAATGTAGATAAGGGACAACAAGCACACTTTTACCTGAATACAGGCTGGGTTAATTGCAGACAGCATAATGGGGCAATTTTAAAAGCCTTTATTTGCACCTACAGCAGTGCTTTATGCCCAGAAGTAGGCACTTATAAAATTGCCCAATAATATGTACTGCCAATGCATAGCGTTTACTCAGTATTTGCGTAATGGTTGCGTAGGGCTGGGACAAAGTTGTGAGATATGCATGTATGTTATAAAACACACTTGTTTCCACACAGACTTAGGTGAAGAACTTACTCCCATCTTAAAGCAGTTTTAATTGTGTGGGAGCCTTTGGAGAACCAACTTTATAAAGGCATATAGAAGCAAAAGCCGCCATTATAAAATTGGTGCAGCCCATAAAGCACAGTTACTTACCTATAACAGGTGATCTCTGGGAACAACAGGAATAAGTCTTCACATATGGGTTTCGTCGGTACCGACGGAGCCTGTGCGGGAACGCTCCCCAGCGTCCAATCAGAAAGCCTTTGGGAGCATTCCACAGTGCCTGCGTGCTGCCTTCTCACCTTTCCCAACTGTCTCTCCTCAGTTGAGTTTTAGAGCTGAGACAAGAGAGAGAGAGGGAAAGGAAAGAGATAGAGAGAGACAACTCCTAGGGGAGGTGGCTGGGGTGTGAAGACTTATTCCTGCTGTTCCCAGAGATCACCTGTTAATGGTATGTAACTGTGCTATCTCCAGGAACAAGCAGGAATGAGTCTTAACATTTGGGGTCTCACTAGCTTTAGATGTCAGGGAAAGTTCCCAGAAGATGTTTGTCCCTGGGACAGGGCTGCACTTCCCCACATGGATCTCTGGCATCCCATGAGGGATGGTGGGTAGGAGTTGATTAAGTATGGAACAGGTGTTTAAGAACAGCCTGACCAAACAATGCATCCCAGTGGGAGTCCTTGTCCAAGCAGTAATGGGCTGTGAAGGTATGAACCGAGGCCCAAGTGGCTGCTCGACAGATGTCGTCAATAGACAGAGTTCAGATGAGCCATTGAGGCTGCCATGGCTCTCACATTGTGAGCTGTGACATGGCCCTCCAGAGAAAGGTTCTTGCTCTGATAGGCGAAGAAATACACTGGGCAATCCAGTTGGATAATGTTCTCTTGGAGACTGGTAGTCCCAAGTGAGAAGGATCAAAGGCAACAAAGAGCTGGGAGGACTTTCTATGTTGCTGTGTCCTTTGTAAGTAAAAAGCCAGAGCTCTTTTACAGTCCAGGGTATGAAGATTCCTCTCTGCACTTGATGCATGAGGTCCTGGAAAAAAGACAGGTAGGTAGACCTCTTGGTTGAGGTGAAAAGGCGAGACCACCTTAGGCATAAAGTGTGGATGAGTCCTAAGGACCACCTTGTCATGATGGAACCTTGTATAAGGTGGATTAGCTACGAGTGCTTGCAATTCACTAATACGACTGCTGATGTGATTGCAATGAGAAAGATGACCTTCCAAGAAAGGTATTTCAAGGAGGTGGTAGCCAAAGGTTCAAAAGGCGGCTTCATAAGCTGCCCAAGAACCAAGTTTAAGTCCTTTGCCACCGGGGGTGGTCTAATGGGAGGCTTTGTTAAAAGGAGGCCTCTCATGAATCTTGCTACAAGAGGATGAGAGGAAATAGGTTGTCCATTTAGAGGCTTAAGGGAAGCTGCAATAGCACTCAAATGGACCCTTACTGAATTTGTCTTAAGGCCTGCATTAGACAGATGGAGGAGATACTCCAGCAAAGATTCCAGAGGTATGGCAAGGGGGTTAAGACCCTTCCCAGAACACCAGATAGTAAACCTCTTCCACTTGAAAGCATAAGAACGTCTAGTGGAAGGTTTTCTGGAAGCATAAAGAACATCTTTCACTTGTTACGAAAGATGAAGATCCTGGAGATCTAGGCCTTCAGCAACCAAGCCCAGCGATTCAGAGACTGGGGGATGGGATGCCATAACTTTCCGTCCTCTTGAGAGAGGAGGTCTGGAGCAGACCCTAACTCCAGGGAGGGAGCTTGAGAGAGATGTAGAAGCAGAGGGTACCACACTTGCCGTGGCCAATGTGGAGCTATGAGAATCATGTGGCCTCTGTCTCTCTGAAGCTTGAACAGGGTTTTGGGAATTAGGGGAATGGGTGGAAAGGCATAGAGGAAGTCTTGACCCCAGTGAAGGAGGAAAGCATCCCTTGCCTGAGCTCCCTGAGCCAGAGTTCTGGAACAGAACCGGGGAAGTTTGGCATTCCACGGACTTGCAAAGAGGTCTATGTCCGGGGTTCCCCAAATTTGAAAAATCTTGGCCACCTGGTCCACATGTAGGGACCACTCGTGTGGAAGCAGAACTCGACTGAGCCTGTCTGCCCAAGAGTTTTGAACACCTGGAAGATAAACTGCCAGAAGATGAATGTGATGCTCTCTGGCGAGGGCCCACAGTCGCAAAGCTTTGTTGCAAAGCGACAGAGAGCCAGTTCCTCCCTGCTTGTTCACATAGAACATGGCTACCTGATTGTCCATGTGGAATAAGGACTGTCTTGTAGCTGAGCAGGGAGTGGAACACCCGCAGAGCAAGGAAGATTGCTCTGAGTTCCAAGAGATTGATATGCAGACAACTCTCCTGTGGGGACCAGATGCCTTGGGTGGAGAGGTCTTGCAGATGAGCTCCCCACCCCATTGAAGAAGCATCTGTTGTAAGATTTGCTTGGGGTAGAGACTGCTGAAAGGGGGACCTTCACAGAACATATTGAGTCTAAAACTATTGAATTTTTGGATCTTCAAATTTCTATTGTGAGTGGGAAATTATTTACATCTCTTTATCGTAAATCCGTACAAAGAAACAGTCTCTTACATTATCAAAGTTTCCATCCGGGTCCTTTACGACGGGGTCTCCCATATGGGCAATTTCTGCGTTTACGGCGCCTTTGTCAGTCACTTGAGGCATTTAAAGAACTTGTTCAGGATCTTCGAAGTCGTTCGATATCTCGGGGTTACCCGGTTTCTGTGGTTTCTCAAGCGTATAAAAGGGCACGGTATACACACAGGGAATGGCTGTTGGATTCTGCATATGTTGCATCAAAGTCATCAGATGTGTCTAAAATCACGGGGGTATTACCCTATACAGATCGGAGTAAGGAAGTCCTACATATTTTAAAGTCACATTGGGCAATTCTTCAGCTCCATGACTGTTTTAAAGTACCTCTACAGATTGCTTTCTCTAGGGGCCGAAATTTGGGTGACT
>CM066044.1:168010117-168037148 GCA_033557465.1 Ichthyophis bannanicus | reverse complement strand
AGGTTCGGGGTGAGGGTGACCTCCACACAGTGCATTGCTATGAAACACCTATGTCGGTGGAGTGGGTGGATGCGCAAGGCACTAACATGGTCCTAGGCATGACATTTGCATCGCCCTGTGTAGCTGCATCCTGCCTTCCTGCCGCCCGCCCGATCCTGTATGTTTCTATACCCAGAGTAAGCTTTGCTTCCTCATTTTGCAAAATTTGCAGGCAAATACTGGCAATGGTGCCTATTCAGTGTGGGCTGTGGGAGGTGTTGGCAGCCAGCACACACTGGATAGACCAGGATCACACACCTCCCTACAACCTAGGACAGGCATTGCAGCAGATGTAGTGTTATTTGGGAGCAGTGTGGACCAAACGCAACAGTAATTAATATGGGTGCACACGTGCTGGGCATGGCAACTCTTTGGAGGGTACACTTTTGGAGAACAATGTTTCCAGGTGCTAGTCTCTGCAGGGCACTATGACCTAACTCACATTGTACATACATCAGAGACGTTGGGTTATGTTACATGTTTGATGATCTGCTGTGTGCTTGGAATCATCATTTCTAACACTCACTGCTAATACCATGCTTCTGATTATGGTCTGTGATGTATCACAATGTGTAGTGTTGTGATTGGTGATTTTCTGCACAGTGCTAGTTTTTTGAGCAGCGTGGCAACACCGGGACCCGATACTCCTGCTGCTGCATGTGGTCTCTCGGATAAATGGGGCCTGCAGTGTGCAGGGTTGTTTCTGCACCTGGTTGGCCCACTGCTCTAGGGAAGATTTTTCACAACTACAAGTCAATGTGGTTTGCCAAAAAAACACTGGTCAGGTTTTTCATGATGTCACGTGATGAAAGGATATGCGTCTGATTACAGATGCATGACCATGGTTGGTGGTCACTTAAACGTTGATTTGCAGCAATCACGCATCTTTATTGGATACTATCCAGCGACCCTGAGTGTTTTTTTTTTTTAGCCTTGCCCATGGCCTGCCATTAGGGGGGAATGTTGATGTGGGTGAGGCATATGTTTATGTGGGTGTGGGCTGTTTAATGTAAAAAGTATATAGTTATCGGTCACCAACGCGTATGTCCTCAGCAGGGGGACTCCCCAGTCTTCGTCTACTAACAAGGTTTTTCATGCATGGGGAAACAAAAAAAAACTATGGGGAGAGTAGGATGTGAAGGTGCCCCAGCTGAGATTTTGAACCTGGGGCCTCTTCTGCTCTTGGGGCACTGTGCTTGGTTGTACTGCACCACCGTCTTAGCAAACAAAAAGCAGCAGTACATTCCCGGGGGGGAGTCCATGGCTGTTTGTCACACGGTGACTGTCTGTTCGATTGGGACTGCAGCCACTATGAGGGTGGCTAGGCGAGCATCTTGCTGTGGTGGGGCCAGCAGCCACTGCCCCCTCTGCCAGCAGTAGGAGTTATACCACCATGATTGTGAAAGGGGCTCTATATTGGGGACAGACAATCCACAGCTGACATGTGGCCACGCCAGTACTACATTGTGTGTACTCTGCTGTAGGTGTGGTACATTTCTGTAAGGGGTATGAGCTACTTATGGTAAAAAGAGAGGATCCTCGGGGAACATGCTTTTGTTCTCTGCAAGTGGTGTGTTTTATTCCCTATAACGGTAGTTACTGGTGGATAAAATAGTGCTGCACTGTGTTTGTGCCCCCGGCTGTCCCCCCAGCTGGGGCAAGGTTGAACTTGTTATCTTTGCCTCCCCAATACACTGGCTGTGTCCCCATGCACCAACACTGCTAGACTCACAGAAGTCAATGTAGACCCTGCAAATAGCATGTCTGGTTGTCCTAGCGGGCCTTTCTGTGTGTGGTTCAAACCTGCCACCCACGTTGTCAGGGGCTCTCGGGATCCATCTTCTCTGGCCACCTGCCACTGCCCCCCTCTGATATTAAAGTACACCTCTGCAAACATGCTGCAGGCACCCCCACCATGGCTGGTGCTGGGGTCCACTCAGTTTTTGAACATCCAACTGTGGCATGTACGCAACTTATCATATACTGATGCATTGTATGGGTCGTGGGGTGACTACCTAGTACTCCACTACTTCCCCAACAACTCACACATGCTTGGGATGGTTAAATTGTTAGGGGGGGTTTTACCAATGCCACTGTCCTCTGCCTTTTTTTTTTTTTTTTGTGTTTTTTTTTTTTAAAAGGTTTGTGCTTTACTACCCGGTTATTGTCTGTGAAAAAATTATGTGGGTCATGATTGGCAATGAGCCCAAGCAGAGCTTTGAAACTGTGACCTACTACACTTGCATACAGTGTCTGTGTGCATCTTGCCACACATGTGTAGCCAAAGACTGGCTGTGTTCCCTGGATGGGTACATGAACTCTGTACATCCATCAGGGCCTGTCTGGTTGCAGTGGACGGCGACCAAGCCTGCACATGGCTGGGGGCCACTGTCTTTCTGTGGCTAGCAGGCATTTCCCCCTCCACCATCTGTTGACAGTTACCACCAACATGCTAGCATGTCCTTACTCTTAGCATAAGCATATGGCCGGCTTGAGTGGAGCCACTCAAAGCGACTGCATTTGGGGGGGACGTGGATGTGGGTTATGCCCATTGTTCTACTGGGGGTGTGGCGGTGTAGGGTAAAAGAAGGATGTTTGAAACATGCTTATGTTCTCTGCAATTAAAAAGGGGTGTTTTTGTCTTTCATATCTCTGTTTGCGGTGGTGGGGTAATATTTTGGGAGTAAGGCGGGCTGAGCACCAGATGGGATTTGAACCTGTGACCCTTGGTCTTGCAGGTACTGGTTTCAGTCCACGTGACACTACACTGTCGGCCACAGAGTGGTGCAAGTAACCTGGAGAATGATAGACCTGGCAGTGATGGGGTCACCACACCCTGCTCTGCACATTTTTACATGTGGGCTTCCTTCCCCCTGTCCGGTGACAAACGTGCACATAATACCACAGACATGAGCACGGAAAGGGACGATTAAAATATATCCAACATGGGCTACAGTGCCTTTTCATGAACAAACATGGGAGACATTCCCCAGGAAAGCTACATAAGAGGGGATTTTTGTTCTTGGAAGAGGTCTCCGCTCCATACACCTTTCCATGGTTCATTCCTTTTTTTGGGCACTTTCCGGGTGTGTGTTTTAACGTTAGGCCATTACTACAACAGTTCCGGGGAGATGGGTTACTATTTTAAACTGTTTTCCTGTGATCATTTTCAAAACTCTTTTAATTGCAACTTTTGTTGCCGGGAACATGTATCAACCCCCTGCTGGACGTTTTGCTGGTTTCACCAGTTTTTTTGCTGTACATTGCTGGACGTAAAATGGTTTCTCTTCCCTTTAAATGCTTTGCTACGCGCGAGTGTTTCACTCGCGCTAATTTTACATGCTAAATTCGGGCCCGATATTGTGCGGGGTGCCTCCTCCCCTACCCACTCTCCACCCATTGACCCCGTCACCTCCGCCCTCTCCAGAGCCTTCCTCCGCCCTCCTTTAGCCGTTCCACGCCTCTATCGGACATTTGCGGCCCGGCCACAGTGTGTACGGGGCTCGTTTAGTGTGCTCGCGTACCTGTGCGGGAGTGACTAAGCCCGTGTGCGGCGGCGTTTAAACGCGTTTTTATTAGGCGTTTTCAGTGGCGTCGTTGCCGGTGCGCTATTTTGCGGCTTCCGCGGCAAAATTTGCTTGAACTTTAGGTTTAAAACATGCCCCTAAGAGGTGGGACCTAGGCGTGATTGTGTCTGATGATCTTAAAGTAGCCTAAATAAAACAGGGTAGCAAACATGTGACAGCAAAAGCTAGAAGGATGCGTTCTGATGGGTGCATAGGGAGAGGACATGGCCAAGCAGCAAGAAAAGAGACGGTGGGATAGTGCCTCTGGATTAAAAGTCTTTGGGGCAACCTTCATTTAGAGGTATTGTGTGCAATTCTGGAAGGACCACACACTTCAAATAGGATATCTAAACAGGATAGAGTCAGTACAGAGGGTGGCTACTAAAATGGTTAGTGGTCTTCATTATAAAAGCATATGAGGACCAGACTTAAGGATCTTAATATGTACACCTTAGGAAGAAAGGGGGATAGAAGGTGTGATATGAATTGAGATGCTTAAATACCTCCATGGCATAAATATACTACGGCCAGGAGGCGAGCCTCTTTCGATTGAAAGCCAAAAAAAGTTCGTGCTACGAGGGGATATATGTGTTGGGGATGAGGGTGAAAGGGGGATAGATTCAGGAGTGCTATGCGGGAAGGAAATACTTTCTTTACGGAAAAGGAATGATACATTTGCCGGTGGAAGTCCTCCCAGTGAAGGAGCGTGATAGAGCATTTAAGGACCAGTATCTGAATTCAAAGAAGCATGGGACAAACACAGAGGATCTCTAAAGGGAAATGTTGTAGTGATTGATATGGAAGGACAGACTAGATAGGCCATGTGGTCTTTTTCTGTCATCATGTTTCTAAAAACAGTGGGTAAGACATTGCTACTCAAACTTTCCACACCTCCTTGGATATGGCTTACAGCTCTTAAGGGGGAAACAGAGAGTGAAGTGAAAAATTCTGACACCACACTGGGTATAATCAAAATAGGAGTAGGTTTATTTCTTGAGAGCCAATATGCTTCAAACCACCCTACATGATTGTGTTTTGTCTATAGAAGACTTCTTCAGGGGTGTATGATTAAAGGAAACATCTCAGATTTTGGTTTCCACTCCAGAGAACATATACCAACCTGCAGCTTCACGCTTGATAGTCCAGACAAAGAAATCTCACTGGATCATTGAGAACAGTAAAAAAACACCACTGCTTTAAAAAAGCATGTTATGTTGCCCACTTAGGTCTGCTGCCTAGAGGACAGGCTGGCCCTGGTTTTGGGTGTATGTGATGAGGGGGGGATATTAAGTTTGGGATCACTGAACTTCTGTTGTGTGTTTTAGGACTGTGTGTATGAGGGGGGGAGGGGATTATTATGTTGGGGAACACAGAGTACTTATTATATAGTGCGTGCGTGTGTTTCTGGGGGGCAGATATGTTGGGAGCTGCTGAGTTCCTTGATAGAGTTTTGTATATCTACCAAATTATCTGAATCGGATGCCATGCTGAATATATTTGAAATTACTATGTTTTAATCCTTCGGAAATAAAATGATGGTTAAATACAATTTATATTGGTCTTTTTTCTTCTTCTGCAGATTGGGCTACTTTTACCATGGCTCCGAGCATTGTCGGATGACTCATCCTGCTTATCTATGGAGACAGAACCCATCCCCATATCCTGTCCGGGACAGGGAGCTCTGACCTCGCTGCATACATACCGCGCTTTACTTCAGCATACGAGCCGCGCGCATTGCGCGAGCTCGCGGGGCTAGTTCATCCAGGAATCCGGGTGGAGGCCGCGTGCCTGCCCGGCCGTTACCACACTGGCACTGTGACGTCAGAGTCGGAAGCTGGAATGCCGACGGCCGGCACCGCCCTAGCAGGTCTCACTACGGAGTTCCCATAGGACCTCTGGGGAGAAGTAGCTTCTGCGTATTCCTTAGGCTCGGCCCACACCTGGGAGTGGGGCGGGAGGGGAGAAGAAATGGCACGGGAACCTCCGATTCACTCTGCTACCATGTATCCTCGAGATACCTTCCAGCGCCCGCAGACGTCGAGGAAAACGTTGAGCTCGGAAAGCGACGGGGATAACGGTGAGGGGGTGAGGCGGCAGGTTCGCAAAGGGGGGCGGGGCTTGTGCGCTCGCGTGCCGGCTGAGCAGGTGGGTGTTCGCGCGCCGCAGCCCTGGCTCCCTTTTTCCAACTTTCTAGGGCAGCAGCAGGTCAGATTCTACAGCTGCACAATGCACTGCTAAGGAGGGAGGGAGGATAAAATGTTATTTGTGCATGGTCATCGAGGTATAAATTGAACTTGTGTAAGATCTGGATACCTTGTTTCGGTGTTCAGTTCTACCTTTTACGGACTTTAGGGGCGGTGGTTCTGTTTGATGAATAGCAGTAAATGATTTGGGGGGAGCATTAAAAAATGTTAGAGGCTATTTTTGACGCAGTTGTTGAGCTTTGTCCGTGAAAAGGAGCCTGCTGCTGATGGGAGTGATTTCGATTTTTATTACAGGCATGATGTTTATATTAGGGGAGTATTTTGCTTGGTCATGAAATCGTCTTACAGACTAGAAGTGAACGCCTAAATATCGCTCAACGTCTACTTCTGCATGTATAACGTTTCTATAGCATGTTAGCCTAACTGCTTTCTGGAGCTTCCTATTTAACTGTAAATAAAGTAAATCATCCTCCTTCCCCACGCAAAATGAGATTTTTTTCAGCAGTCCTGGTTTCAAATATAGATTTCCAAGTGGCACTGCAAAGGCTCTGGGATATTTCATCCAATTGGGCTCTATTCTGTTTCGAGTAGGTGATCTGTATGTAGATTTTACTGTCATCTAGAATTTGTATAAGGTGAAGCCTGTTATACTCGGATAAAGGAGTATCATCATTATATCTATCCATAAATAGATCAAGTTTTTTCATACCATAGAGTCACTTAAAGTATACCAAAACTGAACACTGTCATACTGTATGTCAGCACATTTACAAACAGATAATGTGGACTCTTTACCGTTTGTGCTAAAATGAGTAGGAGCAGTCTGTGCTGGGGCTGAACATGAGAAGAACTTTTGGCTTGTCTGCAGTTTTTTTTCCTGTTTGTTGTTTCCCTGTTTATTTGGTGCTAGCAGGCAGAGAGGTGTGGTCAGCTTGCTGGGTGGAGGCTCCTCCCCATAAAAGACCTGCAGCTTTATACACTGCTGCGGGACCTGCCCCTTTGGTGCACTGGAGGTGACAGAGTAGAATGGCCCTGAAAGTGTTTGGACGCTTAGTACTATGGGAAAGAGGAAGAACAAAGGTACTGCGAACATAGTAACATAGTATATGACGGCAGATAAAGAACAGTATGATCCATCTAGTTAGGGTTGCCAACTGGCTCCAGATGCGCCCGACAGGTTTGATCCAGTCCTGGGTTTACCTCATTGCATGCAGGGATATGTAGTTCTGATTTCTCCATTGCACTCCATAAGAAAAGGAAAACTACAAGTAACTGCATGCAATGGGGTAAACCCAGGACTGGAGCAAGCCTGTCGGGCGCATCTGGAGCCAGTTGGCAACCCTACATCTAGTCTGCCCAGCAAGGCGGCAAGAGTAGGTGCACCTGCTGCTCCATGCAGGTCACCCCTCCCCATGCCTTTGTGTAGGGGTGTACCCACCGCTCTGTGTAGGTCATGCCTATTTACTTAAATATAAGAGATGGTTCATCTGCTGCCTCATTATGTCCCCCGAGGGAGCTTCTCTTGGCCCTGGGGGGCGTACTCCGCCACCACGTCCATCTCCTCCCATGTCTTCTACTCCCTTGTCAGATGATGAAAAGTTTGTTTCTATTGTTCCAGTTCTGAAGCCAGTTACTCTTGCTACTGGTGCAGCCTTTAGTTCTGTCTTCTGAGGAGGTCGATGGGGAGATTACCCTGAAAGATATTCTTGGAGCAGTTAGAGTTATGGATTCTAAAGTCGTCAGTACTATTGGCTCTGTGTCATTTTACATACAGGGTGGTAGAGAAACTGTCTGATTTGGAAACCAGGGTAACAGTAACTGATAAATCTGTTTCTCAGCCAAATGTTCAGCTTTCCTCTTGTGAATGTAAATGCTAATATTCTTAAAGATTCTAGTATTATGTATGCTAAAATTGAGGCATTAGAGAGTGCCTCTAAATTGCGGAATTTACGAATATTGAATTTTCCTTATACATATTTATTACAAAAATATTTTAAAGAAGTTTTGAAAATACCAGATAATAATGAAATTGCTCAAGCATTCTACATTCCAACTAAAGTTAGGGTGTCCCCCATTGGGGAGGATGGGTTTGACTCCTTAGCTCCTACAGTTTAGCTAGAATTTATCTAGTTTTCTAGAAGAGTCCACTGATAATATTACTAGACGTAATACATTACTTGTGACCTTTATGACAGAATCTGTTACGGTGCAAATTTTAAGATTGTTTGTTTTTTAAAAATAAAGCTCTGATGTTTTGTGGTCAAACTGTGAAGATATTTTGGGATGTTACTAGAGCCACTCAGGCTTGCTAGAAGCAGCTCTTACAGTTGGTCTAGAGCAGTGATGGCTAACCTTTTTGAGCCCGAGTGCCCAAACTGCCGCACAAAACCAAAGAATTTCCTCAAAGTGCCAGCACGTCAATTTGCATAAATATTTGCATAATGCTAACATACACTAACTTTTAGTAACATGTTCTCTTATGAGTGTATGGATAAAGGACAGACTAAAAGATTTCTACATTACTATAATCCAGTGCCAACCGCCAGCACCATTAGGAATACTACAAACACTGCCCATTTAGAACCAATAGCACAAACCCGCCGTATCCTAAACCGCACTACCAGGACTCACAAAGCACCACACCATACCTATCAAAAAGGCAACACTGCAAATATTAAACCAATAACATTCAGACAATAACCAATACATGACCTACTGGGGAAAGAGAAAAACAAGTGGCAATGTCAAAAAGGAATTACATAAACAGAATACCTCAGCTCAGTTGCATTGCTCAGCCACTTTCTTCTGGTTCTTCATGTTTTCTGCTAACTCTCCATCATCTGCTGTCCATTTGTCCTTTCTTCTATCTTCTAGTTTTTTTTCCATTCTCTCTCTCTACATCCGCTTTAACATACTAATCTTTCTCCTTTTGCTCTTTTCTTTCTCATCCTATTTCATCCACTCAAATTTAACCCTCCATCCTCAATCCCCACTACTCTCCAATACCCGGCCATTGTAGATTTTTTTTATCCCTCCCACACAAAATATTTTTCCCCTCTCCATTTTACTCTCCCAGCACCCATCCCATTCTAATCCTCCCCCAACATCAGCTCCCTTCTAGTTTTCCAGCCTCACCCAGCATCCATTCACTTCTAGTACCTGCATCAGCTCATCCCATCCAGTCTAGCAACCCCAAACCAACCCATAACAGTCCTAGCCTCCCCCCCCATCAACTCACTTCCAGCCCTAAAACCCATCACCCCATTTCCAGCAGCCCCCATCAGCCCACAGCCCATTAGCAGTCCTACCCCCCCCCCCAGCCCATTAGAGCAGTCCTACCCCCCCGCCCGCCACGCTCCCATTAGCAGTCCTAACCACCCACCTCCTGCCCATTAGCAAGTCCTAACCCCCGCCCGCCGCACGCCCCATTAGCAAAGTCCTAACCCCCGCCCCCGCCGCCCGCCCAATTAGCAGTCCCTAACCCCCCCAGCCATTAGCAGTTCCTAAGAACCCCCCCCCCCTCCAATTAGCAGTCCTAACACCCCCCTCCTCCTGCCCATTAGCAGTCCTAACCCCCCCCAATCCTGCCCATTAGCAGTCCTAAACCCCCCCCTCCTGCCCATTAGCAGTCCTAACCCTCCCTCCCCTGCCCATTAGCAGTCCTAACACACCCCCCCTCCTGCCCATTAGCAGTCCTAACCCCCCCCCCCCCGGCAAATTTTAAAAAAAAAAAAGCAGGCTCTGGCTGCTGCCGCGGCAGATTACAATGGTCCTGCGGGGCCCCCTCCGCCCGCTAAGCCTCTGCAAGGGCTTTCAGATCGCGAGGGAGAGCGTCTCCCTCGCGTCTCTGTTAAAGCCCGCAGGGGCTAATGGAAATTTCCCATCAGTCTCTGCGTCTAAAGGGGGCTGATGGGGAAATTTCCCATTAAGCCCCTGCGGGCTTAACAGAGACGCGAGGGAGACGACTTCCCTCGCGAATCTGAAAGCTCTTGCAGAGGGGCTTAGCGGGGCGGAGGGGGGCCCCGCGGGGACGCTGCATTCTGCCCTTGCCGCGTCCGCGGCAGCAGTCAGAGACAGCTTTTTTCTTTTTTTTTTTTTTTTTTTTTTTTTTTTTTATTTTTTTTTGCGGACCTATTGCCCGCGTGCCAGCTGCAAGGCCTTCGCGTGCCACAGCTGGCACGCGTGCCATAGGTTCGCCATCGCTGGTCTAGAGTACTGGCTTTGGTGCTACTTTCTATTTGAAGTTTCCCTCTAAGTACGAGTATCTACAGGGGCAGAGAAACCTTTTTTTGACAGCTCTCAATTAGATACATTCCTTGTAGGTAGACAGGGTGAGGAACTTGTGGTGATGGATTAATATCTTCTCTTATGTGGGTATGTTTAATGTCTCTAGTTCCTTGAAATATGCAGTTGAATTTCCCAGCTCAGCACCTTAATGTGGGCTTGATCAGTGGTTATGGTTATGTTGCCACGTATGTTTAATCTATTTTTTTGTGAAATGAATGATTTACTTGTCTTTGTATTTAATCTGGTAGAGTGCAATAAATAAAATGAGTAGGCGCTTGAACATGGCAGTTCATTTTCCATCTTTCTGCATTTTTCTTTTCTTGGGGATAATTGGTAGAACTAAATGCAGTGGGTTTTTGAGTGCTTTGTTTTATAACCTGATGTTACTTTAATTTTTACTAATAAAAATGCTAGTTATTTACCAAGCTTATAAGATTTGATGACAAGCACTTAGCATACCAATAGGGTTAAAACAAAAATGTCATCTGTCTTCCTGCTTTTGCTGCCCTAGTAGGAATCCCTGCTTCAGCCATCTCTGAATTATAATAAACCACCTTTGCCCCCCTCCGGGAGACTTCATCTAGGCAGTATCACACTTAGGGGAATAACCATGATTTTGGTGGTGTTTGTCTCTGTCGTGTATCCTCCTATTCATTTGGCATAGGGAAAAATGTTTTGCTTTTGGTTTATTAAGCCTTTTTCATGATTATAAGGGTTTTTAATAATTCAGTTTACATACTTGTGTTAGAATTTAACACAAGTATGCAACCATCTGTAAAATGAGCAAACTGGAAAGTTCTGGGCTGCACCCTCTTACCCATTTTATATTCTCTTGCAACCAGTATTAATTTTACCTATGAAATGCTATGTTGCATTTTGCCTGGTTTGTTTGCTGATGGCAATGAATAGCCTCCTTATTTTGTTTCTTTTAGCTCTTGCAGTTTTATTTAGTATGCAAGATCCACCAATATTTACAAAAGGGAAGGATCTTATTACCTGAGTGCTCCTGGAATGAATACAGCTAATGCATTAGATATGTGACTTAAACACTCATCTTTAAAAAAATTATGGAGCTTAAAAATGATCCATAATAACCTTTTTGAGGTGGTTCTTTACAATTTATTTTATTTATTCTAAGCAGGTGATACCCAGTTAAAAACAACAACAAAAACTTTTCACATTCAAGAAACAGCTTCTTGTGTTTGAGAATAGAATTGTTGCATTACCTCATCGCAGGTGGTTGTTGGGTTGTTTTTTACTTTGTTCTGGATGTGAATACACTGTGTGCATTAATTTGCTGACACCTTCCAAAATGAATGACATGCTCAGAAAGTTATGGGAGAGCTGGGGAACTAAGGGGCATGCTTACTAAGCTGGGCTAATGGTTAGTGTGTGCTATTCCTAGCTAGGTCTCATTGAATAACATGGGACCTAGTTACAAATGGCCACGCACATTAGTCCAACCTAGTAAACATCTCCCAAAGTGTAACAGAAGTGAGATTTATTTGTATTGGTTTATATGCCACCTTCACTAATCAGACAGACATGTGTCATCCTAGGTTGTTCTTATTTTCAAGATAATAGATAGCAGGCTTTGTCCCAAGTCACAGTTTCTTTAATTCTGTCAGGTAGTGAGTCACTGACTTAAAGATTAGGATAATGCTATTTCCTGTTGCTGATGGTTTTGTACTAACATGTCTGTCTGCACAAAAGGATAACTTGGTAGTATATCACACATACAAGCTACAGCATGTCTCCCTTTTTCATCACTGATCTGAGATATTCATTTGGTTTGTGTTTAACAGATATGTCCTCTTACTTTAAAAAAAAATTGCTTTGGCATTTTTTTGTGGGGATGGTGGGATGGGGGAGGGGGGTTGGACAGCACTTTTTTCCCCAGCAACTGCAAAACGTGCTATGGATACATAAGTCCTGTATGCTTGTTTGGCTCTCAGGAAGATTTTTTTTAAAAAAAGTATACCTACAATACATAAAGGTTTAAGTATAGTAAATACATATTGTCTGCTCTTAGTTCCCAAACTGATTGGAGTTAATTTGATATGTTCAAAATTCTAAACTTATACTGCTGTATGTATTAAGAACATAAGATGTGCCATACTGGGTCAGTCCAAGGTCTATCAAGCCCAGTATCCTTTTTCCAACAGTTGCCAATCTAGGTCATAAAAGACACAGGTTCCACAATGGGGTCAAGCAGTGATATCCTGGGTCCCTTTTTTTTTTTTTTTGTAAATTTCTTTTTATTAAAGGTTTCATGGTAAATACAACAAATAACAGTCCAATAGAAACATTCACAGCAATAGAAAAAAGTACACAAACAAACACCAATGAGCACGCTTGCAAGCGCGCTAAGCAAGCAAACCGATCAACACACTGGAAAGTAGGACATATCTATATGCATTCCCCCCTCGAAGCACACTCTCTCCAGAGAGAACTCACCGGAAGCTCCCCCTTTGAATCCCCCAATCCCCTCCCATTAACCCTCCCCAACCCCCCCCTTCCCCCCCCCCCACCCTCAAGCATATTAACTCCCATTGGGCTCTCAACCCTTCAGGTAAACCAATAACGCATGCCACTGGTTCTGAAACTTCTCCACCGCCTGTCGCCGAATTGCAGTCAAGTGTTCCATCAATGCAATTCGTCGAAGCCGGGTCTTCCACGCTGCTAGATCTGGCAAATGAGGTTGTTTCCAGGCCCGAGCAATCTCGCTCCTAGACGCCTGAATACAAGCTCGAGCCGGACGGTCAATTCCACTTGGTACACTATCCAGCCGGATCCCCAGCAGCCCGAACCCCATATCCGCTTCCCTTTGCAACCCCAAAATAGAATGAAGTAACCCCCACACCATATCCCAATAGTCTCATACTTTCGGACACAACCACCACATGTGTACAAAGGTCCCCCGTTCCCCACAGCCTCTCCAACATTGATCGGAGGAGCCAGGAAACATCCAATGGAGCCGGTCAGGGGTATAGTACCAACGATAGAGCAGCTTATAGGATGTTTCCCGAATGGCCACCGAGAGCGCCTGGCGCCCAATGTCCAGATGGACCCTCTGCCATTCCAGGGGCCCCAGCTCCCTCCCCAAATCCCTTTCCCATTGCTCTTGGTGTGGAAACTTCCCTTTGTCCCCTCCCTGCCCCAATTCCCGATATAGTCGGGATATCAAACCCCGAGATCCCTCCCAACTTTGCCACATCACCACCCCTGAGTCCAGGGCCTCCTCCCATCCCTCCCGAATCCAGCCCTGGGTCAAAAAGTGCTTCACCTGTAGATAGGGAAAAAAATCACCTCCGCGCAACCGATAGCGCACCCGGAGGTCAGGAAAGGGAATCAACTGCCCCCACTGAGAAACTTCCCAAAGGTGTCTAATCCCATACGTTCCCATCGACGAAATACCCCCTCCCTACCCGGTATAAAAGCATCCGTTGCCCCCACCAGGGTCAGCACTGTAAACCCCCCGCCAACCCCCCCATGCCTCCTCGCCTTCCTCCATTGCATCGCTAAATGCCACAAGAAGGGGTTAGCCTTCCATCTCCCAGATGGCCATTTACCAAATATCCAGGGTAAATCCTTCAGCGCGAGATCCCCCGCCCAATATTGCTCTATCTCTTGAAACCGCTTAGCACTCCCGCCCATTTCCCGCCATTCAAACACCTGTCTCATTTGGGCAGCCCTATAATAGCGGGCCAACTCGGGGACCCCCAGCCCCCCTGCCTCCCGATCTGCATATAGGACACGCCTACTCACCCGTGGCCTACTTCCCCCCCCACACACAAAGGCAAATAGCAGGTTCTGTAGGGCCCGCAGCTCCTGCGAGGGGATCCCCACTGGAAGTGTTTGAAACAGATATAACAGACGTGGTAGTAGATTCATCTTCAGAACGGCCACTCTGCCCAGCCAGGAAAGCTCAATCCCCTTCCATCTGGAAAGATCCTTCCGCAGCTGGCCAAATATCACCGGATAGTTAGCCCCATCGGATGAGCAGTGACCTGTACTCCCAAGTATTTTATCGACCCCGCTGCCCACTTAAAGGGAAATGAGCTACGCAAACTCTCAGCGACCCGTGCATCCAATGTAAGGAACATTGCCTCAGTCTTATCCCAATTCACCTTAAAGCCAGAAAGATTTCCATAACTCTGAAGCTCTCCCATCAGTAACGGAACTGAGACTATGGGCTTAGTCAAGGCAAAAAGCACGTCATTGGCAAAGAGTACCATCTTATGTTGCGTAGGCCCCACCGCAATCCCCTGGATATCCACGTTCGCCCGAATCTTGGCGGCCAGTGGCTCCATAACCAAAGCGAACAGTAGAGGGGAAAGCGGGCACCCCTGCCGGGTTCCCCTACCCAGCGGGAAAAAATCTGAAAAGCCTCCGTTTACATTCACCGCAGCTACCGGCGCCGCATATAGGGCCCGAATCCATGCCCGAAACCGGGGGCCCAAGCCCACATAGGCCAACACCTCATGTAGAAAGGAAAAACTAACCCTGTCAAAGGCTTTTTCCGCGTCGATGGAAAGAAACATGGCATGCTGTTTTTCCTGCCGTGCCAGCCATCCGAGCTGCAACACCCTCCGGATCCCATCAGCAGGCTGCCTCCCCATAATAAAGCCCGATTGGTCGGGGTGAACCAGGGCGGGCATAAGCGGACCCAAACGAAGGGCTAAGACCTTGGCCAAGATCTTAACGTCAATGTTCAACAATGAAATTGGGCGATATGACCCACACACCGCAGGATCACGGCCCGGTTTAGGGATCACCGTAATAGCCGCTTGGCTCATAGAGGGTGGTAGGGCCTCCCCATTCAATACTGCATTAAACACTCGCACCAAAATGGGGGCCAGCTTCCCCATCATCACCTTATAGAACGCCCCGGAGAACCCATCCAAACCCGGGGCCTTTCCCGGGACCAGGGCCCTAATCGCCCTCTGCACCTCCTCAATGGTAATATCCGATTCCAATTCCTCCCCTTCATGCTCCCCCAGTTGAGCGCTTCCCCGTCCATCATTGTAAAGATAGCCCCAAATGTCCCTCCCCTCCCCCGGGGGATCTGCAGTGTACAGCCGCTGATAATAATCCCTAAAACAATCCCGGATATCCCCCGCCTTGTAGAGCAGTTGGTCTCTGGGGCCTTTAATTTTAACGACATTTCGCCGCTGCCTCTGGGACCGGAGCTTGCCAGCCAACAACCGGCCGGATTTATTATCAAATTCATAATACCGTTGCCCCACCCTGTCCATCTGCCCAGAAATCTTCTCCTACTGGAGAGCATTCAGCTGCTTACGCACCTCCTCCACCTGACTCTGTAGCCGCCGTCCCCCCCTATCTTTATGTGCACACTCCAGCTCGGTCAACCGGCCTAGAAGACGACGTTCCTCCTCCTCCCGCCTCCTTTTCCGCCTAGCTCCCATTTGGACCAAGTGGCCCCGCAACACCGCCTTCAGCCCATCCCAAAGAATACCCATTGACACTTCATCATTATCATTGAGGTCTAAATAGTCCTCAATCACTTTCTGGAGCTGCTGTTCCGCTCCCTTCTCCCGCAATAAATAATCATTCAATCTCCAAAATGTTCGCCGTCCACAGTCTCCAGATCCCCCGAACAGGACCTGCACAGGGGCATGGTCTGACCAGGTGACGGGGCCAATCTGGGCTCTCTCTAACAGCTCCCACCAAGAACTATCCCCCATCACATAATCTATGCGGCTGTAAGAGCCATGTACCGCCGAAAAAAAGGTAAAATCCCTAGTGGAGGGGTTAGCAATTGTAGGAGTTGAGGACGGGGTTTAAGGACTAATTTGGCTTACTTAATTTGGCTCACTTTGATAATGATGTTGAAAGTTATGATCCTATCCCAAAGAGCTGACTAACTTCTAAATGGCACAGAAGAACTGCATGTGGGCTGTGATTGACAACATGTATAATCCCTGCTGAAACATGTAGGATACCAGACTCTGGACAGGAGTGTGCAGAGAATGGACTTACAGAATGGAGCAGATGCCAGCCTAATATAAGGTTGATGAAAAAGTTTGCAGAGCCTTGAAGATTCTAACTTGTGCTTGAAGCGAAAATCACCCAAGCGAAACTACAGTGAAACAAAGAAGAAGATGCAGGGCGGGGACCGAGCAGCCCAGCAGGGAACGGCCTACAGCACATTTAGTTATATGATACTGAGTGAAGGGCCTCAAGACAGAAACAAAGACAGAAACCTGATAATGGGGAGGGGTCTCAGGGTAGAGCCTGCAAATATATGCAGAATGTTCTGGAACTATTTGCTGCAGAGGAGCATATAACAGAGGTAACGGCCGAGTGTGGGCGGGACAGCCTTCTCTTTCACTATTATTCAGAGCCAGAGAACTCTGTCCTCATCAGGCAGACTGTTTATAGCTTTGCTTGTAACTTTCTTACTATTTGTTTTTGCCCAAATAAATTATTTTATTATGGAATAAGCAGAGTGTCGCCTGATTGATTATTGTATCCACCCCAGGGGAGATTTGTCCGAGCACCCTGGCGGACACAATCCTCCAAAGATCTTCCACCCCCAACCCTTTCATCCATTGTCTCACAAACTTGCTATCCCCACCCACCCCCCCACTCTTATCATCCAAGTCAATATTACAATCCCCACCTAGCAACACCTTTCCCTGGATCCGTCCCCCCAACCATAACCCCAGATCCCTCCAAAATTCCCGCCGTCCTGAATTCGGACCATATATGGAAATCAGGGTCACCCTTTCCCCCCCCCAATTCCCCCCCACCACCACCACCGCTCTCCCATCCTCTTTCTGATAAATTTGATCAACTAGGAGGGGAACCCCCTGTCCCACAAAAATCGCAACACCCCCCTTTTTTCTTACCCCCCCCCCCCCTCTGCTGCAAAGTATCCCTGGTAAGCCCCCGAGCACAGCAACCGCTCATCCACTTGGCGCAAATGAGTTTCCTGTAAAAAGGCCACGCCCCACTTTCGGGACCGAAGCTCCTTCCACAGCAATCTCCGCTTGTGCGGTGAGTTCAGGCCCCGCACATTAAGACTGCCCACTATCAATCCCGCTGCCTTAACCAGCGTGCATCCCACCCCCCTCGCACCCCACAGCCCAACCCCTCCCACTCTCCCAACCCCCTCTCCCCCCGCCAACCCACCCCCCCCCCTCCTCCCCATATTACAGATCTCCAATCCGACCGCCTTCGAGGAAGTGGCGTTCCCCAGGACGTATCCCCCAAATTTCCTCCCCAACCTTCCCCCGCCCACATTTCCCTTCCCACCATCCAAATAAGTTCCCCAACAGTCTCCCAAACTTTAACATAATAACAGTATTAACAACAAAGAAACTGCAGTCAGCATTTTTGTGCACCCCCAACTCCACCCATTCCAGCCCCCCTCTGCCCCTCCCACTCCTTTGACCTCCCCTCCAACACCAGTAATGAAAAGGCCCTTAATGATAGCTTAGGCCAAAAATATGTGGACAAGTTCTGTAGATTACCACAGTCCATCACCCAGTGCCAATGGAAGCACCGCCTGAGTGCTCTTCTAGGAGGTCAGCTGGCTCTGTTGCACCAGAGCGACGCCGCAGCCGCTGTCCTCGCACAGGAACTCTCTCCCAAACCGATCGCCTCTCCTTCCCAGTGCCATGTTCTGTGGCTGTGCTCAGCTCTGGAAGCCTGGGGGCCCCCTCTCTCTTCAAAATAGCCCAGGCCTCTGCCACTGTACACGCCCGGAGGCTCCTGCCATTAACATCCAGCATTAGCGTGAAGGGAAACAGCCACCTATAGCGTTTCTGCTCAGACTGTAGATATGTAGTTACTGGTTTCATCTCCCGCCTCCTCTGCAAAGTAGCGGCGGAAAGATCGTGAAACACTTCAACTGTCTGGCCTTCCCACGGGAAGCGTCGCCGGGCCGCCGCCACCTTCATCACCTGTTCTTTTATGGCATATGATCCAAGGCAGGCCACAATGTCCCTCGGCAGCCCCTTCCGTGCCGGGCCCAAGGCCCTGTGTGCTCTATCCACCGCCACCTCATTCACTTCCATGTCCTCACCACGCTGCAAGAGGAAGCGGCACACTTTCTGTACTACCGCTGTGGCATCAGCGAACTCCGCAGTCTCTGGCAGGCCCCGCACCCGCACGTTATTTCGCCTCGAGCGATTTTCTAAGTCCTCGAGTTTATCTTTTAGGAGGCCGTGCTCTAGCTGGTACTGCTGCAAGAGGGCCTCCAGTTCCGTCCCCTTCTCCGCATGCTTATTTGCTTGCTCCTCAAGGGTCTCGACTCTATTGCCCAACTCCTGGATATCAGCTTTAATAGTAACCAGCGTCTCTTTCAACTCACTGCGCAGACCACCAATGTCCCGTTTTAAGGGAGCGCATCCAGCCCCATATGTCGCCGCGTGTACAGGCGTCGTCGGCACGGTCCAATTCCTCCTCCATTTTATCTTCCGAGGCCACGCGCTCAGAGCCCTCTCGGCCCGCACGATCATTTTTCAGGGCGTAGGAGGACTGGAACTTAGCCAATTTTTTGCTGACTGACATCTCGAGCTCTTCCCAAACCCTTTGCACCACAATGTTGGGCTGGGGAAAAAGGCTGGCCGCAATTTTTCGCCTTAAAAGCTACGTCCCAACGGGAGCTCCCGATTCAGGCCGCCATCTCCCAGGTGACGTCACTTCCTCCCCTGGGTCCCTTTTTAATAATGGTTTATGGACCTTTCCTCCAGGAACTTATCCAAACCTTTTTTTAAACCCGGCTACACTAACAACTTTTACTACATCCTCAGGTAACAAATTCCAGAGTTTTGATTACACGTTGAGTGAAAAAATATTTTCTCTTATTAGTCTTAAATAGTTACCCTGTAGCTTCATTGCATATCCCCTAGTCTTTCTATATTCTGATGACGTAAACAATCGATCTACATTTACCCGTTCCACTCCATTCATTAATTTTATAGACCTTTTATAATATCTCCCTCAGCCATCTCTTTTCCGGGTTGAAGAGTCCTAACCTTTTTAGCCTCTCTTCATAGGGATATCCTTCCATCCCCTTTACCATTTTGGTGGTTCTTCTCTGTACCTTTTCTAATAACACTATATCCTTTTTTAAGATACAGCGACCAGAATTGCACACAATATTCATGGTGCGGTCGCATCATGGAACGATACAGAGATATTATAATATCCTTAGTTTTATTTTCCATTCCTTTCCTTATGATACCTATCATTCTATTTGCTCTCTTGGCCGCTGCTGCACACTGGGTGGAGGGTTTTAACATGTTATCCATGATGACGCCTAAATCTTTTTCCTGGGTGGTGGTTCCTAATGTGGAATCCTGCATCGTGTAACCATAGTTTGGGTTGTTCTTTCCTAGGTGCATAACTTTGCACTTGTCCACATTAAATTTCATCTGCCATTTGGATGCCCAGTCTTCCTATTTATCAAGATCCTCTTGCAATTTTCTACAATCTTCATGGGTTTTAATAACTTTAAATAGTTTAGTGTCATCTGCAAATTTGATAACCTCGCTTGTTGTTCCCTTTTCCAGGTCATTTATGAATGTGTCAAAAGGCAGCGGACCCAACACAGATCCCTGGGGTACTCCACTTATGTTCTTATGTTTGTTTATTTATTTATTTAACATTTTTTATATACCACACTATTCATCATCAGTGCGGTTTACATTGAAACAACAATATACCTGCCAATACATGACTGATCTAGGTTTACAGATAACAGGGAAGATAAACTGGGTGTGAACTGGGGATAACTATCTACATAATTATGCATAATTATATATACATTGAATAGGTTACATCAAGATTCAAATTTGACAAGAATACAGAATACAAGAATAGTGTTTTCACATTTTGATCCTTTGTTCTGGATTGCTGTTATGTGTAGGAGTTATCTGAGTGGGCGATAGCCGGTTCTATTGTGTGTATGGTAGCCTGAAGTGCAAAGTGAATAAATAGTGCTTGATGGACTTTCTAAATCGGGTGATATCCCTGATTGATCTGATGTTTGGAGGTAGATTGTTCCAGCACTTGGGAGCATAGGACACAAAAGCTCTGTTAGTAGTTTGTTGTGTCCATTTTGTGGAGATACTAGGAGTAACTAGTGTGTTTTCTGCTACTAGTCTCCTGGGTCTGTTGTTTGGTGTCAGGGTGATGAGATTTGAGATCGATGCAGGAGATAATTTATTAATAGCTTTGAATGTGATGAGGAGGGTTTTGTATGTTATTCTGCAGTTTATCGGAAGCCAGTGCAGATCGATCAGTATTGGTGTTATATGATCTCTTATAGAAGCTCCAGATAAGATGCAGGCTGCTGCGTTCGCCAGTTGAAGTGGATTTAGTGTATTCTTGGGGAGGCCATGAAGGATGATATTCGCATAGTCAAAATGCGGTGTGACTATCGCTTGGAAGACTGTACGGAAGTCCTTTGTCTCCATCATTGGTTTCAGGTGGCGCAGTGTTTTTAGTTTGTAGTAAATTGACCTTACTGTGTTCTTTATGTGCTCTTTAAGATTGAGTTTTTGGTCGAGTATCACACCGAGGTACTTTATGGAGGCCTTGATTGGGAGTTCTGCATCTCTTACTATGAGGGTGGTTGGCGGAGAAAATTGCTTGTTTCTTGTGGCTATGAGTACTTCGGTTTTCTTGAAGTTTATTCTCATGTTCTGATTGAGAAGCCAGTCGGTTATTGTGTTGAAACAGTTGATTAATGGAGAGTAGTCAGGGTTTGATATATTGATCGGTGTGAATATTAGCACATCATCCGCGTATAGTAGGCAGGATATACCGAAGTCTCTGGTGATTTGGCAGATTGGTTGCATGTATATATTAAAAAGCAACGCAGCTAGAGATGAGCCTTGGGGTACTCCCTGTTTCTGTTTGAAGGGTTCAGATGTAATGTTGCCTGTACGGACCTGTTGCCAGCGCTCATCTAAGTAAGATTTGCACCAGTTCCAGGCTTGGTTACGGATGCCTTTTTCGTGAAGTCTAGCTAGCATAATCTTATGGTCGACTGAGTCGAATGCCGCTGATATGTCCAGAAAAATCATTGCAATGGCCATGTGAATGTTGTCAATCCCACAGATGAGTTTGTTAAGTAGTGAAGTCATGAGTGTTTCTGTTCCGTGAGCTTCTCGGAATCCATGTTGGCATGGGTCCAATGGGGCTGCTGTGTCAATGTGGTGTTGGATCTGCCTCTGAGTTTCCTTTTCAAGTATCTTGGCTAGATAGGGAATGCTGGAGATTGGGCGGTAGGACTCTTCCTTCGTTGGGTCCATCAGGTTGTTTTTCAGCAGAGGGCGAATTGATGTTTGTTTAAGGGCAGTAGGGAAGATCCCAGTTAGATAGGAGATATTTGCGATCTTAGCTATGTGAGGGCTAAGCTCGGCACGTAATGTTTTGATCCAGTGTGCTGGACATGGGTCATTTGGTGCCGTGGTGGTGTTTATGGTAGCGATAATTTCTTCGATGGTTTTTCTTGATGGTGGTGAGAATTTATCGAGTGATGCTTGAGCTTGCGGGAGTTGGATTAGTATTTGTGATGGCGTTGTGTTCGCCTTGACCATTTTGGCTTGGATGAAGTTAGCATATAGCTGTGGTTGTACAGATTCTTGATGCGGTGGCGATGGATCTTTGGTTAGTGTTTTTACTAGATTGAAGAGATCGCGTGGTCTGTTTAATGTTTTGCTGAGAAGGTTGGAGTGGAATTCTTTCCTTGTAGTCCAAGTTAGTTCGCGGTGCTTCTTGAGGTGGGTGAGATACTCTTCTTGATCCTGGCTGTTGTGGGTGTGTCTCCATTTTCTTTCTAACTTCCTTAATTGGAGTAGAGATGTACGTAGTTCTGGAGAGAACCAAGGGGCATCCTGTTTTTATTGGAGCGATTCCTGGATGGGAGCTTCTTGTTCATGCTTGGTTGATGGGCATACTGATAGAGAGTGTCGTTCCAGTTAGAGATCAGCTCGTTTAGATTGTCCGTTGGCTTGGATAGTTTTGGTAACGCTTGTTTAGTGAGGGTCTCTATGTCCAACGGCTTAAATCGCCTTGCGCTTGTTGTTGAGGAGACTGGCTGGGCGAGTGTGTTTGAATTTGTTGGAATCTGGAATAAAATCAAGCTATGGTCTGACCAAGGGACTGGGATAATAGATGGTTTGGTGTAGTTATATAAGCTTGAGACTGCTGATGGAACGAATATCAAATCGAGGATGTTCCCTTGTTTGTGTGTGGGGTTGTGCACGATTTGTTTGTATCCAAGGTCTGTCATGGCATCGAGGAATGTACTGGATAAGTCATGATGTAGAGAGGCAAGGTTAAAATCACCTAACAACCAGTTTGGTTTGTTGGGGTTGTCAGGATTGCAGGCTAAGTTTATTAAATCTGAGAGATCTTCTGATACTGCGTTTGGTGCTGAATAGATGAGATTGATAGAGTTGCTTCTATTTGCGATCGTTATAGTGTCTAGATGTTGGGAGCTCCTGGTTAGGGACACTCGGTATTGCAACTCGGACTTTGCTATTATGAAGACTCCTCCCCCTGTTCTATTATCTCGGTTACAAGCGAAGAGTGAGAAATTGGGGGGCGTGATTTGGTTAATTAAGACAGTGTCTGAGTCAGAGAGCCATGACTCAGTGACCATTAGGAGGTCTAGATTGTAGTTGGATATTAGGTCTGTGATGGCTGGCCATTTGTTGCGCACAGACCGTGCGTTGATGAGTGCACATCTAAGCTCGTGTTGCAGGTCGTCTTTGTTGGTCTTTTTGTTAGTAATGGTCTCCAGTGTTATGTAGAGCAGGCGTGATTGTCTCTTGTGTTGAAGGTTTGGGTAAGGTTGATGATAGTTGTAGTGATGTTTTCTATTTGATCCTAAGCATGCTGGGATAGGGTTATGATCAGGTATGTATGAAACAGAGTCATGAATGGTCATGGCAATAGTATAGAGAAAAACGAGCGTTATGGTTGATGTAGTCATGATTATCTTTTGGTGGTGTTCCTGTAGGGTCACGGTATAATGGCACGTCGAATGGTCTTCAGGTGAGGCCTGCTAGGCGCGGGTGTGCCTGCTGGTGCTCTCTTTAAGCGATGGCTGCTCGGCCCTGATTGGGTAGGGCGGCTTTGGGAGGGAGGATTGTTGCTTTGATACTTGGATGCTATAGGCAGCAGTAAAATTGAACGCTGTTGGTATCAGAATACTTGGGTGTTCTAGGCAGTAGTAAGTTGAATGTTATTGGTAATAAATGATTGGGCTACTGGCAATAGTACTAATTGAGTGCTACTGGTAATAGCTTTACTTGAGTGTTATGGCAACAGTAATGATTGAATGCTATGGCTACAGTAATACTTTGATGCTACTGGCAACAGTAATAAATGAATGCTATGGTTACAGTAATACTTAGGTGCTACTGGCAACAGTAATAATTGAGTGCCACAGAGATGATGAAAGTGGTTATGAGGTATGGTACATTTATACGATTAGTCTGTATACTTGCTGTAGTTGAGAGTTGTGTAGAGAGGCCCACATTCACGCCTGAGTTCAGTTGTTGGTAGACTGTTGGTTTCTCGGTCAGGCGGCCGGGCGTTGAGTGAAGCAGGCGTCGAGTCACCAGTGAGCTGATGTGGAATTTGTCATGTCGCCTATCGTGCCTCGCCTAAGGGCCACGCCAAAGGGCCCTCAGGCGCGGGCCCGCCAGTCGCGGGCACGCCTGCTGGCGCGAAGTTTAAACTGAAGCAGCTGTGCCCCGATTGGGCCGCGGTGATCGGCAGGCCCCTCCTGCTGCCGGTGGCTCGATCCCCGGGAAGGGGAGAGCTGCTGGTGGTGGTGGGGGCTCTGGGAGGCCGGCGCCTGCTGGCGCGAAGTTTAAACTGAAGCAGCTGTGCCCCGATTGGACCGCGGTGATCGGCAGGCCCCTCCTGCTGCCGGTGGCTCGATCCCCGGGAAGGGGAGAGCTGCTGGTGGTGGTGGGGGCTCTGTTATGTGGTGGTATGTGTTGTATGTTATGTGTTGTATAAGACTTTTGGTGTGATTTGTCATATAATTCTAAGCAGAGTGCATAGAAATATTCACCCTTTTGTTCACTGTCTCCTACCACTCCTCTTGACCTAATAAATACTTTAAAAGTATATTAAGCAAATGTCATCTTGACATCATGAACACCTGTATTCTCACTCTGGATGACTCACACCTTGTCATGCATATGCTCATGTACCTGATGACATCACTTTTTCCTTCTTCACTTACACACAGGCACACTGCCTTAACTTTGCGATTTTTATGTAATAAAATCTCTCAAAGTTTAAGGCAGTAACTTCAGCCAGCTGCATTTCTTAGAGATGCTTCAACTTTATGGATTTATTTTGTTAACTATTCTTTTTATTTCAAGGTTTTCCTTCTAACTACTGTCTCTGTGGCTCAGCCACTGCAGTTAGTTTTTTGGGTAGGAGCCAGAGTGGTTTGTTTTGTAACTGGTGTGCATGCCCTCTTAATCTGTCTAGAAACACTAGTATTGTGTGGCAAGAGATTCTCAAGGTCTTTGAATGCTGGCTTTGCAATGTTACCAGCAGCTGTTCATTTTTTTAAGGCGTGCATTATATGCATGTAAGTTTAAGGATGCATGCTATTGATTGTGCATGCATTAGTTCTTAGGTATGTACAAGTGATTTGCAGATACTTTAACTTTTTTACATGCCCAAACAAAGGTAATGTTTGGTCATGAATGCACACCCCTGATTGAAACCAAACATTTTTAGTGCTGCCCCTGGGCTAGCAAATAAAATACAAAAATTATGTTTGTTTTTGTTTCAAAATTTTTATTTTGGGGAAGTGTGTTTTTTTTTAAACATTTTTATATTATATTTATACACTTACAATATAAGGATGAGAAAAAAGAATATATAAATGCATATAATACATACATACATATCAATCCACATCAAGGGGCAAGCCCCAAACAAAGATAGTCCCCGGACATATTAAATTACCCTTTTTACATAACCTAAGAAATCAATAAAAAAACCACTAAAGGAAAAGCTACAAACAATTAAGTCAACCTTTACCTTGCAAGAAAATATCCAACTGAGATGACTCAAAGAACACATACCTTGCTTCCTGGTAAACATTACACTTGCAGAGAAATTTCAAATTAAAGGAGGCCCCAGAGTTAAGACTTTGAGTCGAAGCTCTAGGAAAGCCTTCCTGCGCTTTACATCCGTGATGCATCCAGAAACACCTGGATGGTCTGACCAAAAAAATTCTCATTTCTTTGAAAAGTAAAGCCAAAGAACCAAATCTTTATCTGCTTCCATTAGAAATGTCACGTGAGGAGATTTCTGACTACCCTGCTTCTCTCTCTTGTCATGTCTCGTCTCGACTATTGTAATATCTCCTTTGCAGATCTTCCCCAGTCCCAGCTCGCCCGTCTCCGTGTCCAAAATACTGCTGCTCCTATCTTAACTCATGCTTCCCGCTTCGATCATGTCACTCCCCTCCTTCTTTGTTTACACTGGCTCCTTATTTCCTTTCGTATCTAGTATAAGTTTTTCTTATCTTTGTTCACAGGTCAATTCACACAGGCACTCCCCTCTACCTTGCTGACCAGGTCTATTCATATTAACCGTATGTCCCTCTGCTCACCCTCACAAGCTCACTTGGAATCTACCTGCTCATCTGCTTTCTTCTTTCTTGGCCCAAGACTCTGGAAATCGCTCCCCTCCACCCTCTGTCATTTAAGTCTTTTTCAAGGCTAAATTAAAAACCCACCTCTTCTGTCTTGCATTTGACCTTCCCCCCCCTCCCTCTTCACCCCTTTCCCCTCCTCCTCGTTGATGCAAATGTTACCTCCTTTTCTTTTTAATTTTTCTGTCCTACTCTAATTTTTAAATGGCGTTCTTTTCTGTTTTATCTGCAGCTTTTAATTTTTGATTGTAAACCGCCCAGAAGCATTTTGTTATGGGCGGTATAATAATTTTTTACATACACATAAATAAACATAAACAAACATAAACATCTCCAGACAAATCCAAACTAGGCCCACTCAATTGATCCATTCCCCTTTAATATCTCTCTCTCACTCTTTTATGTAAATAATGTTTTAGACAATTAAGTCAGGATCAGGGAGCAAGAGGACTTCTTTAAGATAGAAAAGATCCCAAGGGATAAGAAATGGATACAAGGAAAATTCACAAATCACAGATTTTTTTTTGAGCATAACACATTTTCACAAAATTTATTCTGTCAATGTAAAGCCAAAGAATTTTGCACTGAGGTGGCTAGGGCTGTCTGGAGCACTGAGGTTTGAGCCTCGAGCTTAGCACAACACTTATCACATCTAGAAATTTTTGACTTGTGCTCCACAAGAAATACAAGAGAGAAAGAAGACTGTAAAGACATTTCAGTCCTTTTTACAACCTCCCAAATGTCCGTAAGTGAAATATCTTGCAGTGGCACAGGATGTTCAGAAACTTCAACAAAGTCAACAGGCTTAGGCAACAAGAACTTAGTTCCAGAGGGAGGCTCAAAATGCAGGAAAGAATCCATCAAGGAGGGTGACCCCTAGTAAGTCCTTGTTCTCTTTATCAGGAACAAGGGCTGCTCTAGCACACAAGTACTTCTAGGTTGGGAGGGGGAGAACGACCCACTAAACTAGAAGAGGAGGAAGCAGAAACTACTCATAGGTGATGGTTCCCCCTTGCTAGCTGAAGGCAGTTTCTCCATAGTCCCAAAATGAGTATCCAACGGACCAACAATTTTAACAGTCTTCACAGTTGAAGAGCCTGGAGCTTTCTTTTTACGTTTCCCCATCATGGATGAAGCAAACTTCCTCAATCTTCCTACGTGCTCCGAAGGAGCAGGTGCTGCCCCTTTGGGCATGTCCCTTCGTCTTGCAATGGGGCTAGATTTAAATAGTCCTTGCAGCCAGATGTCACACATGG
>CM066044.1:166436255-166509617 GCA_033557465.1 Ichthyophis bannanicus | reverse complement strand
CCCTTTCTATTACCACATCCTCTGAAAAGGAACCCAGATCCAAAAAACTGGATATTTTGGGATACTCAAAGGCCCCTAAGGAGGCAGTTTACCCTGCCTATCCATGAAATCCTTCAAGAACAACTGATGGATTTCTGGGAAAATCCTTTGACTTTGTCTCCTTATTCCCGAGGTTGGACACCATGTATAGGGTCCCTCCTTCTCCTGGTTTCCAAAAGACTCAATTGCCCCACCACTCTATTGTGGTGAAGTCTGCAATGAAGAAGATTAGGAGTACCAAAAGGCACTCTTCCACCCCTCCAGGACGGGAATGTAAGACTTTGGACTCTTTTGGTAGGAAAATTTTCCAGGCTAGTATTGCTTATAGCCAGGATTAATTCCTACAGTCTCTATATGGGCATGTTCCTGGAGGAACTTGCCAAAAAGGTGCGGCAATTTGCCCCTTTATCCCTGAGGATAAAAAGCAGGGATTCCTTTCCCTAGTGAAACAACTCTTAGAGGTTTCTAAGTTCTCTAATAGGGCAGCATATGATTCCTTTGAGGGAGCCAGTAGGGCTTCGGGCATTGCTATTGCAGCCCGACGTCTTGCTTGGCTCCAGGCCTCTGATCTGGAACCTTGGGTTCTAGATGGCTTACGGAATCTGCCCTGTACAGGTGAGAACTTATTTGGGGAAGAGTGGCAAATCAAAGCCACCCAGATGGATGCTGAAAATGCCACCTTGGAAAGACTTTCAAAGTCCACTTCAATTCCTACTAAGAAAAAGTCTTTTAAAAGGCCTTACTATAAGAAGGCCAGAGTTGCTTCAAATACTGGCCAGCAGTCTTCTCAACCTCGCTATACTGCCAAGCGTCAGCAATCCAAACAAGCACGAGCTAAGCCTGCAGCAGCTACTGTAGCTCAGCAGGCTCCAACCCCTCAGGGGTTTTGACTTGCTCCTAGGGAACCTGCCACTTCTGGTTCTAACACAACCAGAACCTCTCACCATACCCGGAAGGTTGGTTCACTTTGCTCCCAGATGGGAACAAATCACAACAGAACAATGGACCCTCTCTATCATTCGAGAGGGTTACAAACTTCATTTCTCCAGCCTTCCTCCCCATCATATGGTGAGACCATTCAATTCTCCCCCATCTCTCCTAACCCTGTTGGGTCAAGAGGTTTCCTCTCTTCTTGCCCAAGGGGCCATAGAAGAGGTTCCTCTTCCTCAACAAGGGTCCGGTTTCTACTCCCCTTATTTTCTCATTCCAAAGAAGACAGGGGGATTCAGACCAATCCTAGATCTGAGAGAATTGAACAAATTTCTCTTCAAGGAGAAATTAAAAAAGCTGTCTCTCGGCATTCTCCTTCCTTACCTCCAGGGTCAGGACTGGCTTTGTTCTCTAGACCTACAGGATGCGTATACACATATACTCATCCATCCATCCCACAGAAAGTATCTTCGCTTTCTGTTTCAGGGAAAACATTTCCAATACAGAGTACTCCCCTTCGGTCTAGCCTCTGCTCCAAGAGTATTCACAAAATGCATGGCAGTCGTAGCCGCATTTCTAAGAGGCATGGGAATCTTTGTCTTCCCATATCTGGACGACTGGCTCATCCGAGCTCCAACTCAGTCACAGGCCCAGATTTCCCTGGACCCCACAAGGAGCCTTTTGCAGTATCTGGGACTGGTAGTAAACCTTCCCAAGTCCCAACTCATCCCTACTCAATCTCTAGAATTCATAGGGGCCCAGTTGGACACCATCACTGCAAGGGCCTACCTTCCACATGTTCGAGGCCAGCGCCTCCTGAGTTTGGCCTCCCAAGCTCAGTCCAGCACTCACTTGACAGCCAGGGAAATGCTACGCCTACTGGGTCATATGGCCTCCACAGTGCATGTGGTGCCCTATGCTCGTCTTCATATGAGAGCAGCTCAATGGACCCTGGCCACTCAGTGGACTCAGGCGTCAGGAGCGCTCTCAGACCAAATACAAACCTCCGATCGTCTGTTTTGGTCCCTCCACTGGTGGACTTCCACCAAGAATCTGTTGTTGGGGGCTCCATTTCAACCATTGCTACCCCAAGCAACCCTCACAACAGATGCCTCCCAAACAGGGTGGGGAGCCCATCTGCAAACTCTCTCCACTCAGGGCACTTGGTCTCTACAGGAGACCACCCTTCATATCAATCTTCTGGAACTGCGAGCAATTTACCTTGCCCTCAAGGTCTTCCACTCCCTCCTAGCCAACCTCACTGTCCTAGTTCAGACGGACAATCAGGTGGCCATGTTTTACATAAACAAACAAGGAGGGACGGGCTCTCTGTCGCTTTGCAACGAAGCTCTAAGACTATGGGCCTTCGCCAGAGAGCATCAGATTCACCTGCTAGCAGTGTATCTCCCAGGAGTTCAAAACTCTCGGGCAGACAGGCTCAGTCGAGTTCTGCTGCCACACGAATGGTCCCTACATTTGGACCAAATAAACCGAATCTTTCAGGAATGGGGGACCCCGGACATAGACCTCTTTGCAAGTCCGTGGAATGCCAAACTTCCCCGGTTCTGTTCCAGACCTCCGTGTCAGGGAGCTCAGGCTACGGACGCCTTTCTCCTGAATTGGAATCAGGCATTCCTATATGCCTTTCCACCCATTCCTTTGATTCCCAAGACTCTGTTCAAACTCCAGAGGGATCATGGAACTATGATCCTCATAGCTCCACGCTGACCACGCCAAGTGTGGTTCCCTCTACTTCTACAGCTCTCCCAGGGATCCTACTTGGATCTGGGAGCTGCGCCAGACCTCCTGTCTCAGGAGGAGGGGACTTTGTGGCACCCAAACCCCAAATCCCTTCACCTCAGTGCTTGGTTACTGAAGGCTTAAACCTTCAAGACTTTCATCTTTCCCAACCAGTGAAAGATATCCTTTCTGCCTCTAGGAAACCCTCTACCAGGCGTTCCTATGCTTTCAAATGGAAACGTTTTTCCATTTGGTGTGCTCAGCAGGGTCTTGACCCTCTGGCACTTCCTTTGAATTCTCTTCTTGATTATCTCCTGCATCTATCCAATGCAGGCCTCAAGACGAATTCGGTAAGAGTCCATTTAAGTGCTATTGCAGCATCCTTGCAACATATAAATGGACAACCTATCTCCTCTCATCCTCTTGTTGCAAGATTCATGAGAGGCCTGACTCTCACTAAACCTCCCATCAGACCACCCCCGGTCGCATGGGATTTGAATCTAGTGCTCGGTCAACTTATGAAGCCACCTTTTGAGCCAATGTTTTCCACCTCCTTGAAATTTCTTTCCTGGAAGGTCATCTTCCTCATTGCAGTCACTTCGGCTCGCCGCATCAGTGAGCTGCAGGCTTTAGTGGCTAATCCACCTTACACAAGATTTCATCATGATAAGGTGGTCCTTAGGACGAATCCCCACTTTATGCCTAAAGTGGTCTCGCCTTTTCATCTTAATCAAGAGGTATATCTACCTGTCCTTTTTTTCCAGCTCCTCATGCATCCAATGCAGAGAGGAACCTTCATACTCTGGATTGTAAAAGAGCTCTCGCTTTTTACCTTAATAGGACTCAGCCACATCGAAAGTCTTCTCAACTTTTTGTGGCCTTTGATCCTTCCCATTTGGGACTTCCAGTCTCCAAGCGTACACTTTCCAATTGGATTGCTCAGTGTATTTCTTTTGCTTACCAGAGCAAAAACATTTCTCTGGAAGGCCATGTCACTGCTCACAATGTGAGGGCCATGGCAACTTCTATGGCTCATCTGCACTCTGTTTCCATAGATCAGATCTGTCGAGCCGCTACCTGGGCCTCGGTTCATACCTTCACAGCCCATTACTGTTTGGACAAGGACTCCCGCCGGGATGCCTTGTTTGGCCAGGCTGTCCTCAAGCACCTGTTCCATTCCTAAACAACTCCTGCCCACCTTCCCAGAATGGATGCCTGAGATCCATACGAAGATGGCGAACCTTTACAGGGGATCCCATGCATCTAAGCTAGGGAGTCCCCATATGTGAGGACTTATTCCTGCTTGTTCCTGGAGATAGCACAGTTACTTACCTGTAACAGGTGATCTCTGGGAACAGCAGGAATTAGTCCTCACAACCCACCCACCTCCCCTAGGAGTTGTATCTTTTATCTATCTATCTTCCTGTCCTCTCTCTGTTGACTCAGCTATAAACTCGAAACTGAGGAGAGCTGTTCAGGAAGGCGGGAAGGCAGTGCGCATGTGCAGTGGGAGGTCCCAAAAGCTTCTATTCTAAGAAGCTGGGGAGCTTTCCCGCACGGGCTCCGTCGGTACCGACGTACCCATATGTGAGGACTAATTCCTGCTGTTCCCAGAGATCACCTGTTACAGGTAAGTAACTGTGCTTTACAGCCCATTACTGCTTGGACAAGGACTCCCGCCAGGATGCCTTGTTTGGTCAGGCTGTTCTCAAACACCTGTTCCATATCTAATCAACTCCTACCCCCCATCCCTGGTTGGATGCCCGAGATCCATGGGGTGAGGTAGAGCCCTTCTCAGGGACTTGCAGCTTTGGAGATCTCCCTGGCATCTCTAGCTGGGGAGTCCCCCATATGTGAAGACTCATTCCTGCTTGTTCCTGGAGATAGCACAGCTACTTACCTGTAACAGGTGATCTCTGGGAACAGCAGGAATAAGTCTTCACAACCCACCCACTTCCCCTAGGAGTTGTATCTCTCTATCTTTCCTTTCCTCTCTGTCTTTGTCTCAGCTTTAAAACTCGAACTGGAGAGAGGCGGTTAGGAAAGGCGGGAAGGCAGCGCGCAGGCGCTGTGGGATGCTCCCAAAAGCTTTCTTACTGGACGCTGAGGAGCGTTCCCGCGCAGGCTCCGTCAGTACCGACGATACCTATATGTGAAGACTTATTCCTGCTGTTCCCAGAGATCACCTGTTACAGGTAAGTAACTGTGCTGTACCTTCTGCTCCAGATCTTCTCACAAGAGGCCGGGATGCTGTGGCATCCCAAACCCCATTCTCTGCATCTCAGGGCCTGGTTGCTGAAAGCCTAGAATTTCAGGATCTTAACCTTTCCCAGCAGGTAAAGGATATCCTTCATCCCCAAGGAGTCCATCAAATGTACCCAATCAACCAAGAAAAGGACCTTCGCCTTCTATGCACCTAAATGCTGGAATGACCTCACACCTGAAATAAGAGCGATTAAAGACCTCTCTCAATTTCGTAAGGCAATCAAGCACCACATCTTCCTGATCCATTTTGCACAAGCTTCTAATCCTCACCGGATCATCAGCCCTCCTAAACCGACAAACTCTCACTCTTCTCCCCATTTCCCTCACAAGTAATTTCTGCCTCAAGTTTATTCCGACCATAGTCTGCCTGTGAATACTAAACAACCCAATATGTTTATACATAGCTCAGTTTTTACACTGTTTTTGTATATAGTTTCACTGTGTATACATAGTTATATTTTATTACCCGTTTTCCAAGTTTAAGTTACCTGTTATAATGTAAGCACACCAGTGTTTTCTGATTGTGCAGTTCTGTTACTTGTAAACCGCACTGAAAACAAATAGCGCGGTATATAAAAGATGTTAAATAAATAAAGAAATAAATGCTTCCAGGAAACCCTCCACCAGACGCTCATATGCATTTAAGTGGAAGAGGTTTACCATATGGTGCTCGCAGAAGGGTCCTAACCCTCTTGTGATACCTCTGGATCATTACTGGAGTATCTCCTTCATTTGTCAAATGCAGGACTTAAGACCAATTCAGTGAGAGTCCATTTGAGTGCTATTGCAGCTTCTTTCAAGCCTCCAAATGGACAGCCTATTTCCTCTCCTCTCATAGCGAGATTTATGAGAGGCCGCCTTTTAACAAAGCCTCCCATTAAGCCACCACCGGTGGCATGGGATTTGAATCTGGTACTTTGGCAGCTCATGAAACCGCCCTTTGAACCATTAGCCACTACCTCTTTGAAATTCCTTTCCTGGAATTTCCTCATTGCAATCACATCAGCATGTTGCATTAGTGAATTGCAAGCATTGGTGGCTGATCCTCCTTATACATCCACACTTTATGCCAAAGATGGTTTCGCCTTTTCATTTGAACCAAGCAGTTTACCTTCCTGTATTCTTTCCAAGGTCTCATATCTCCAGTGCAGGAAGGAACCTTAATACTTTGGACTGTAAAAGAGCTTTGGCTTTTTATTTGCAAAGGACAAAGCAACATAGAAAATCCTCTCAACTCTTTTGTTTTTGATCCTAGTCGTTTGGGACTTCCAGTTCTCAAAAGGACACTGTCCAACTGGATTGCACAGTGTATCTTTTGCCTATGAGATTAAGAACCTTCCTCTTGAAGACCATGTCACAGCTCACAATGTGAGAGCCATGGCAACCTCAATGGCTCATCTTCACTCTGTGTCCTTTGACGACATCTGCCGAGCAATTACCTGGGCTTTGGTGCATACCTTCACAGCCCAATACTGCTTAGACAAGGACTTTTCTGGGATGCCTTGTTAGGTCAGGCTGTTCATCACCTGTTCCAGACTTAATCAACTCCTACCCACCATCCCTGGTAGGATGCCATAGATACATGGGGGAAGTGGAGCGCTTTCACAAGGGCGCACAACTTTCTGGGGCTATCTCCCTGGCATCTGCAGCTAGGGAGTCCACATATGTTTAGACTACATTCCTGCTTGTTCCTGGAGATAGCATAGTTACTTACCTGTAACAGGTGATCTCTGGGAACAGCAGGAACCCTCCCACCTCCCCTAGGAGTTGTATCTTTCTCTTTCCCTCTCTTGTCTCAGCTATAAATTCAACTAGAGAGGGACAGTTGGGGAAGGCAGCATGCAGGTGCTGTGGGATGTTCCCAAAAGCTTTCCTATTGGACGCTGGGGAGCGTTCCCGTGCAGGCTTTGTCGGTACCGACGATACCCATATGTGAAGACTAAATTCCTGCTGTTCCCGGAGATCACCTGTTACAGGTGAGTAACTATGCTCTATTTGCAGTTGGAGGGGGCTTCCCTCATTACTGGAAGATATTTAGTTGATGACAAGGCCATCACACCCACAATGGGGGGGTGACATACAGGTGCAGTTGCTGCCGCTGGGTCTGCAGAGGCTGCGCTCTGGCTGCAATTACTATGGAACAGAAGATTCAAGCTAAAGCTGCTGAGGGGCTCAAGGGTCCATTTGCAGTGGGAGAAGGGGAGCCCCTCCTGGAAATTCCGTCCGTCCTTCTGACAGGTCAGGCAGGGTCAGAAATAGTTCTGGGGTACGGGCTGCTGCTAGGGCCACCTCATGGAAGTTGCTCTCCTGATCTTGTGCACAGGCTGCATAGGTGTAGTGCTGGCGACAGCAGGGGATGGCATAGTGCTTCGGACACCGGGAGGTACGGTGCAGGCAGGCTCAGAAATGGTTGGTAGCAGCCTAGTGAGGCCTCCATAGAGGGCTTGATCTTTCATCAAGCAGCCCTTTTATACGGATGGGCCGGATTCGGAAAACATAGATTCAGAACTAGAATCAGTAATGGGAGACCCGGAGGAAGGACAGAGTCTGTTACCTGAGGTCAGGCAATGTTCATAGGAGTATTTTGAAAGGACAAGCTGGCTGCATTCATTACGGAGTCCCTTCAGGCACTAAACTTTACTTCGGTCCAGTCTTCAGATGAGGAGGGTGGGGAGGACCCTCTCATTCAAGCAGTGCGGCAAACTCGCACGTTTTTTTTCCTGTTCAGCAAGATGAATGGGATGTATTAGAAGCAGGCTTGAGAGCTATGAATAGGCTCTACCCTGTAGCGGACAAGGAAAAGGACAGGCTTTGTTCCCCGTGTGTAGCTGTGTCAGCGGTCACTTAATAGATGGCCATTCTGGAGGAAGGCAGGACAGCCTTGAAGGATGAGCAGGACAGGAAGTTGGTCGGATTGTTGAAGCATGTTTTTGAAGTTTGTGAAGCTAATGCTCTTGTTGCAAGCTTTGGTTTTCGGGGCCTGGGTGACGAGAGCTTGTCTCTGCTGACAGCAAGTTGTGACCGGCTATCTCAGCAGGCACAGAATATATTTAGCGGAGACCCACTGTCATTTGATTTGGGTCTTGGTGGACATTATAGCTTCCTAGGTAGCCGTGTGCCGTTGTCAGTGGTTACGGAATTGAGCAGCGAATGGGTCTAAGTTGTGACTTAGTAAGCTTCCTTCCAGGGTAGGCCTAAGCAGGGGAGAGGTCCCTGCCGGTTTCACAAGGTCAGTTTAGATACTTCAGGCAATTTCGTGCCTCTCGTTTGTGAGGTTACCAAAAAGAATGATTTCCTTCAAGGGCGCAAGGGCTCACAGCAGCTTTCGCTGCAGCTGACTGCAAACCACAATGGAGCGAGGTGGACCCAGGTAGGGGTTCAGCCGATAGAGGGCGAGTTCGGAAACTTCTTCCTGCCTGGGCCTAGTTAACATCCAACCAATGGGGTTGGAGGTATTACGTGAAGATTCGGCTCTAGAGTTTGCTAGTCCGGTACTAGATGTGTTTTTTCTCCTTGCAAAGGCCAGCACAGAACGCTAGCAGTTCAGCAGACATTGGAGCGTCTCTTGAAGTTAGGGACGGTGGTGCCAGTTCCGTAAGAGTTGTACGGTGTCAGTCACGCTATTTATTTTGTAGTAACAGAAGGATGGGCTCTTCTTCCTATGCTGGGCCTCTAGGGAAATAAGTCGCTGGTCACAAGCGTCTCTTTAGCAGATGACAGCATTGCAATCACTTGTAGGGGTGGTTCGCAGGGGGAATTTCTTGTTCCTCGGTCTTAGAGGCTTATTTCCACATCCCTATCAGACCAGCTCATCAGGGATTTCTGAGTCTTGCGCTTCTGTGGGGGGCATCTTAGTTTCAGGCATTGCCCTTCAGTTTGGCAGCAGCTCTGTGCACCTTCCCTAGCTTATGGTGGGTGTGGTGGCAGCGCTGCGAATAGAAGACATCCTAGTTCACCCGTACTTTGACATTTGGTTGGGTTGGGCAAAATCCCAATTCAAGAGCTTTCAGGTTACAAGCAGAGTAGTGAAGTTACTTCGTGTCTCAGCTGGGTGGTCAAGGTGACCAAAAGCCGATTAGTTCCGTCTCGGGGCCTAGAGTACTTTGAAGGATGGTTTGACACTTAGGAGCAGTATATCTCCAGGATCAAGCAGGAATAAGTCCTCACATATGGGTACGTCGGTACCGACGGAGCCTGCGCGGGAAAGCTTCCCAGAAGGAAAGCTTTTGGGGCTTCCCACTGCGCATGTGCGCTGCCTTCCCGCCTTCCTGACCAACTCTCCTCAGTTCTTCTTTTTCCGCGGAGCCGGCAGGTCGTGTTCCTGTCACCGCTGAAGTTCTTATTTTAATTTATTTCTTTGGCTGCGTGTCTGCCTTCCCCCGATTCCAGACCGGTACCGCCGGTCTTTTTTCTTTTATTTCTTAAAAAAAAAAATCTTCTTTTTTCCCTCACTTGGTGTGTTTGTTCTGTGAGGCCTTTAGGCCTTCACTAATTCTCCCTCATGGAGAAACAAGCCTCTGGGTTTAAAAAATGCACCAAGTGCAGCGGTACTATTTCAGTCAGACACCCATGAATGGTGTCTTAAATGTTTGGGGCCTGACCATTCCATTCCGGATTGCCCCTCCTGTTCTTTGTCTAAACGTGGCTTACAGAACCGGGCAGCCAAGTTTCACATGCTGTTTTAAACAGATACTCCAGCATCGACATCTTCCAGGTCTTCCTCTCCTGATGGATCTCAGGTAACCAAACATTCCTCTGGCAGGTCCTCAAAGGGCAAATCTCCCTCTAAGTATCGAGATAACCCTGGGCTTGACCCTGAGGACCCTGCCCCAGCCAAACAACCCCGGCGGGAAGCTCCGGCTTCCAAAGCTCCTCCTATGGGGTTACAGGTTGACATCGATGGCACGGCCTTGACCGATCACCTGTTAGACTGTTCTGGGGTACCGGCTCATGCATCCGGTACCGACATCCAGACAGTCGTGGCGTCCATGGATCATACAGTTCAATCCATGCAGCAGGCCATTTTCGCTTTCATCAAGGCTGCGATGCCCTCGGTACCGCACCCTGCGGTACCGACTCCGGTTCCACAGCCTATACCGGTACCCAGGCCATCCACATCGACCAGGATACCGATTCCGGTTCCCGGTTCAGGGGTTTTTCTCGATACCGATCCGGTTCCGGGTACCCCCGATGTCGATACCGGTCGATACGCTTATCGATCCCTGGAAGCAAACTGACGATACTTTGAGTCTTCTGATGATTCTGATTCATCAGATGACTCTGCTGAAGTATCCCTTACTCTGCCTGAGGAGCCCTCTTCTCCAAAGAGGAGAATGTCTCCTCCAGAGGATTTATCCTTTCAAGACGTCATCATTGAAGTGGCTAAAGGTCTTTCTATTTCTGTATCCTCTGAAAAAGAACCTAGAGCAAAAAAGTTAGACATTTTAGGATACTCTAAGGTTCCCAAAGAGGCAGTCACCTTGCCCATCCATGAAATTCTTCAAGAACACATGATGGACTTATGGGAGACTCCTCTCACCCTATCTCCACATTCTTGTCTGGACACCATGTATCGTGTCCCCCCTTCTCCTGGGTTTCAAAAAACTCAGCTCCCTCACCACTCCATCGTGGTGCAGTCAGCTATGAAAAGGATAAAGAGTACTAAAAGACACTCTTCTACTCCCCCAGGAAGAGAATGTAGGACTCTGGATGCTTTTGGAAGAAAAATCTTCCAAGCAAGTATGCTTATTGGCAGAATCAACTCTTCTCCAGGACCAAGCAGGAAGTCAGTCCTCACATATGGGTGACGTCGGCGCCGACGGAGCCCTTGCGGAGCAATTTTCCCCAGCTTTCAAAGAAAGCCTTTGGGAATTGCAGCGCGCATGCGCGGTCGCCTTCCCGCCCAAGGGTGCCATCTTAGCCAGTCGTCTTTTTTCCGCGGAGCCCTACAGACGTACCCGTCGTGTCCCCGCTAAAAAAGTTGATTTTTGTGAGTTTTTCTCTTTTTTTCGATTCGGTTCGACGCCGGTCGTTTTCCTGCCCGGACTCGCGACGCCATTGCGAGTCCTTCTCTTATTTTTCGGTTTTTCTGATTTTTGGTCAGTTTCGTTTTCGGTTTTTTCGCTGGCAGCCCGGTCCTTTGACCTTGCAGGGGCCCTTTTTCCCCCGATGGCTGCCAGTGGTTTCAAGCGGTGTGGTCAGTGTGACAGAAATATGTCACTCACTGACACACACGATAATTGCCTCCGCTGCCTGGGCCCGGATCATGAAGAAATGATCTGTGGAGCCTGTGGCAAAATGTCCTCCAAAGCGTTGAGTCGGCGGCATCAGCGGGATAGAATCTTCGCTGACCCCAGCCGTACCCGGACCTCGTCGGAGGCCTCCGCATCCAGAAGCTCCAGCTCTGACCATCGCCGAAGCTCCTCCGACAGGGGTTCTCCCTCCGGAGACCATCGACGGAAGACAAAACCCGCGAGGGCGGCGTCGGTGGACGCTCCTGGCTCCGCGAGGGCCAGGTCGCATAGCCCCGACAGCCGTCCCGGGTCTTTGGAGAAGGAGCACCTCCCGAAGCGACCTCGCCTGGAGTCGGAGTTGCCTGCTCGGGTAAGTCCTGTGGTCCTTCTGGACTCGCCTCCGAGAGGTCCGACGTCGGGGCCCAACACCGTCGGGGCCCGAGTCGGGGGCTGCTGGGTCACCTGAGGTCGGACTCAGGTTGACGGCCTTGGAGAGCAGACTATCTGCCTTCATGGACCAGCAGCGGGCACTAATCGCTAGCCTCGCTGGCGCCGCTGCCCCGACCGCCGGGACGTCGACGTCTAAGTCGACCCCGGAGACCGAGCCGATCCTCGAGTCCATGCGAACTCGAGTCGATCCTCGGTCGGTCACCCTCGGCCTCCCGTTCGGGACAGAGGTCGTCGCTGCTGCCGACTCCCTCGGCGTCGGGGCGGCCGACGCCTCCGCCTGCCCGAGCCGACCCCACTGATTCCTCCTCGGAGTCGGTCTGGGAGTCTGAAGAGGAGGAGTCACCTGATTCCTTTCGGACTCGGTGTGTCCCCTCGGACTCACCTGAGTCTGAACCTCAGAAACAGTCCCCTCCGGAGGATGCCCGGTTCTCGGACTTCGTCAGGGATATGGCCAAGGCTTTGGCCTTCCCTGCGGATCCCGAGGAGGAGCCTCGAGCCGAAGAGCTCGACGCCCTTCAGTACGACTCTCCCGCCCGGGAGCACTTTACTGTACCGGTGCCTCCCATGCTGGAACGACTACTCTTCCGCATGTGGGAGAGTCCGGCCTCGTCGCCGGTATTGAGCAAGCGGATCGATTCCATCTATCGAGTCCGCAAGAGTCCTGGCTTCCAAAAAGCACAGCTGCCACACCATTCCATGGTAGTGGAATCGGCCATGCATAGGCTTAAGAGCCAAAAAATGCACTCCTCGGTGCCTCCTGGCAGGGAGGCCCGTAACCTGGATGGCCTTGGTAAGAAGTGTTTCCAGGGCTCTATGCTGGCTTGTCGTGTCCAGACCTACCGGCTATACATGGGCATGTATCTCCGAGACCTGGCTAAAGAGCTAGCCGGATTCTCCGCTGGACTGTCCGAGGAACCTTTGCGGAGGTTCCTAGCCTTGACAACTGGTATTCGGGAATGCTCCAAATTCATGTCCCGAGCAGCCTATGATGGCTTTGAAACATCGGCTCGTGTGGCCGCAGCTGGCATCGGTGCCTGCCGACAGGCTTGGCTTCAGTCGTCTGACCTTGAACCTTGGGTGCAGGACAAGTTGGTCGATGTCCCCTGCAGAGGTGAGAACCTCTTTGGCAAGCCCATGGCTGAAAAGGCTGCACAAATCGAGACGGAGACTCTCACCAGGACCAGGCTTTCTAGGAAGACCTCCGCCCCTTCCCAGAAAAAGAAGGGCTCGGGAAAGAAGTCCTTTTACCCGAGAAAGGCGGCTGCCTATAAACACTACCCCCCATATCAGGCCCCTCCAGCTCCCCAACAGGGTCAGCAGGCCAAGGGACGGGGTAACGGGTCCCGTAGGCAGCAAGCCCCCAAGCCTGCACCACCAGCCCCTGCTCAGCAGGGTGGGGGTTTTTGACTTCCTCAGCATAGCCTCTCCCCCTCAGCTGGTTCCTCCCAGCACCGGAGGCCGGCTGGTTCACTTCGCCCACAGGTGGTCCAACATCACTTCAGATGCCTGGGTGCTTCAAGTCGTGCGAGAAGGATATCTTCTCCACTTCCATCAGGTCCCTCCCTCTTATTTTCCGGGAGAACCTCCTCGACTCCCTCTGCACAGGGACTTACTCCTTCAGGAGTTAGCAAGTCTTCTTCAGGAACAGGCTGTGGAACCGGTGCCCCACCACCTGAGAGGTCAAGGCTTTTATTCCAGGTATTTCCTAATACCAAAAAGGACGGGAGGCCTCAGACCCATCCTGGACTTGCGCAACCTCAAGTTCCTTGTGCGGGAAAAGTTCAAGATGCTTACCCTTGGAATCCTTCTGCCCTACCTCCAGCAGGGAGATTGGCTATGCTCCTTGGATCTAAAGGATGCCTACACGCACATCCTCATCCACCCAAGCCACCGCCAATACCTAAGGTTTGTGGTGGCAGTAAATCACTACCAGTACAGAGTACTGCCCTTTGGCCTATCCTCCGCACCGCGAGTCTTCACAAAATGTCTCGCGGTGGTGGCGGCCTATCTCAGGCTTCACGGCCTCTGTCTTTCCGTACCTCGACGACTGGCTCATCAGAGCGTCGTCCTCTCCGGCAGTCGCCAATGCCACACACCGCACGGTGACTCTTCTGCAGTACTTGGGCTTTGTCATAAACTTCGCAAAGTCCACTTTGCTCCCCTCACAGGATCTCGAGTTCATCGGCGCAAGACTGCACACTCCTCAGGCTCGAGCTTTCCTGCCTCTCGACAGGGCTCAACGGCTCATGGACCTAGCCGGCCGTTTTCGCAGCCAGTCCCTGGTCTCCGCCAGGCGCTTCCTGAGACTACTCGGCCATATGGCTTCCACCGTCCACGTGACCCCCAATGCTCGCCTGAATATGCGGCCGGCTCAATGGTGCCTTCGCAAGCAGTGGCAACAAGCCACCGGCAGACTAGCCGACTTAGTGCACCTCTCCAGACCGCTGGCCTCTTCCCTACAGTGGTGGCTTCATCGGCCGAACCTGGTGCTCGGAATGCCGTTTCAGTCGCCTCAGCCGGCTCAAGTGCTGACGACCGATGCTTCCCTCCTGGGTTGGGGAGCACATTGCCAGGGGGCATGTACTCAAGGTCTCTGGACCACGTGGGAGTCTGCTCAACAGATCAACTTCCTGGAGCTCAGAGCTATTCGTCTGGCGCTCAAGGCTTTCTCCCACCTGTCTTCTCACCAGTCCGTCCTTGTCCAGACGGACAATCAAGTTGCCATGTTCTACGTGAACAAGCAGGGGGGCACGGGCTCCTTCCTTCTCTGCCGAGAAGCTCAGAAGCACTGCTCTTGGGCCGTCAGTCACGGCATTCTTCTCAAGGCAGTTTATCTCCCAGGCCAGGAAAATTGCCTGGCGGACAAACTCAGCAGGATACTCCAGCCGCACGAGTGGCGTCTGGATCCCTTGGTAGTTCAGAAACTCTTTCTGAAGTGGGGCCTCCCCACGATGGATCTCTTTGCCAGTCCTCTCAACCGGCAACTTCCTTGCTTCTGCTCTCGTCAGCCACATCCCCTTCGAGTAGCGGCAGATGCTTTTCTGCTCTCATGGTCGGAAAGCCTTCTCTATGCTTTTCCTCCCATCCCGCTAGTCTCCCGAACTCTGTTCAAGGTTCTCCGGGACAAAGCGTCCATGATCCTGGTAGCTCCTCGCTGGCCCAGACAGCCGTGGTTCCCCCTCCTGTTACAATTAGCGGCAGAGGATCCGTTCCCTCTGGGGTTTCAACCGGATCTCCTAACACAGGATCAGGGGTCTCTGCTACACCCCAACCTCAGATCTCTCAACCTAATGGCCTGGCGGCTGAAAGGGTAGTCCTTGCTCCCCTTCTCCTGCCGGCAGAGGTGGAAGAGGTCGTCCTAGCTTCTCGGCGACCTTCTACCCGCAAATGCTTCGCCCTTAAATGGCGTCGCTTTTCCGTTTGGTGTGTACAGCAGTCTCAGGATCCCTTCTCCTGCTCGGTGTCGGTGATCTTGCAGTACCTGCTCTACCTCTCTAATCTGGGACTTAAGTCCAACTCCGTCAAAGTCCACCTCAGTGCTCTTTCAGCACACCATGTGCCGGTGGACGGCAGACCTCTTTCCAGCGACCCTCTCGTAGCACGGTTTCTCCGAGGTCTCCTTCTACTTAAACCACCTCTGCGCCCGCCAGCACCTGACTGGGATCTGAATGTGGTTTTACAGCGGATCACCTGTCCGCCTTTTGAACCGATGGCTACCTGTTCTCTGCGTTTTTCTTTCGTGGAAAACCTTATTCCTGATAGCCCTCACTTCCGCTAGACGCGTAAGTGAATTGCAGGCCCTCGTGTCTGATCCTCCCTTCACTCGGTTCTACAAAAATAGGGTAGTCCTACGGACTCACCCAAATTTTCTTCCAAAAGTTGTCTCCCCTTTTCACATCAATCAGGAGGTGGTACTTCCAACCTTCTTTCCCAGGCCTCACTCCAGCCGAGCTGAACGAGTCCTGCATACCCTGGACTGTAGAAGAGCATTGAACTTCTACCTTGACCGTACGCGGGAGCACCGTAAAGCTGCTCAGCTTTTTGTGTCTTTTGACCCCAATAAATTGGGGCTCCCGGTCTCCAAGCGTATTCTGTCCATCTGGGTTGCTGACTGTATCGCTTGGGCTTATGGGGCAGCCGGACTCTCCTTAGAAAGTCGAGTCACGGCTCATTGTGTTCGGGCGAAGGCTACGTCAGTGGCTTACCTCCGCTCTGTTCCGCTGGCAGACATCTGCCGGGCCGCTACTTGGTCTTCGAGCCAGACTTTTGCGGTCCATTACTGTCTCGAGAGGGAGTCCCGCAGGGACAGTGCTTTCGGACAGGCAGTCCTCCGAAATCTCTTCGAGGTTTGAGCAACTCCTACCCTCCATCCCGGATGGGGGCTACCGGTGGGTAATAATTCAGCGAAGATTCCTTCCTTCTGTGCTGCTGAGCTAGAGGGAGCTCATTTTTGTGCTTAGGGTCTCCGGTAGCCTTAAGCTTGGGAGTCCCATATGGAAGGACTGACTTCCTGCTTGGTCCTGGAGAAAGAGTAGTTACTCACCTGTAACAGGTGTTCTCCAGGAGCAGCAGGAATCAGTCCTCACAACCCTCCCTCCTCCCCGTGGAGTTGCAATCATCTGCTTAAGTTTTTTTGCAAATTTTTATGCTGTCTTTTAGCTATGTCATCAGACTGGCTAAGATGGCACCCTTGGGCGGGAAGGCGACCGCGCATGCGTGCTGCAATTCCCAAAGGCTTTCTTTGAAAGCTGGGGAAAATTGCTCCGCGAGGGCTCCGTCGGCGCCGACGTCACCCATATGTGAGGACTGATTCCTGCTGCTCCTGGAGAACACCTGTTACAGGTGAGTAACTACGCTATACAGCCTCTATATGGGCATGTTTCTGAAGGAAATTGCATTAAAGATACGCCATTTTCTCCCCTTTATCCCAGAGGATAGAAAGGAGGAGTTCCTCCTTTTGCTGAAGCATACCCAAGATATTTCAAAGTTCTCCAACAGAGCAGCCTTTGACTCCTTTGAGGGTGCTAGCAGAGCCTCAGGTATTGCCATAGCGGCTCGCAGAATTGCTTGGCTCCAGGCCTCTGACCTAGAACCCTGGGTCCAAGATGGGTTGGGAAATTTGCCCTGTACAGGCGAGAATCTGTTTGGTAAGGAGTGGCAAATCAAAGCCACTCAAATGGATGCAGAAAATGCTGCGTTAGACTTTCTAAGTCTACCTCTACCCCTGTCAAGAAAAAATCTTTCAAAAAGCCTTTCTACAAGAGGACCAGTTTTGTCTCAAATACTGGACAACAATCTTCTGCAGCTCGCTTTACTCCTAAGCGTCAGCAGCCTAAACAGGCCAGGGCAAAACCTGCAGGGGCTGCTACAGCCCAACAGTCCCAACCCCCTCAGGGTTTTTGACTTAAATCTAGAGAACTTAACCTTTCTGGCTCTAAAACCAGAACCTCTCACTATCCCAGGAAGGTTAACTCATTTTGCTCCCAGATGGGAGCAAATCACATCAGAACAATGGACCCTCTATCAGAGGGCTTCAAACTACATTTCTCCAACCTTCCTCCCCATACCATGGTGAGAAGTTTCAATTCTCCCTAGACCTATTGAGTCAGGAGGTGACCACTCTTCTCGCCCAAAAGGCAATAGAAGAGGTTCCTCTTCCTCAACAGGGATCAGGTTTTTACTCCCCTTATTTTCTCATTCCCAAGAAAACAGGGGGGTACAGACCCATTCTGGATCTCAGAGAATTGAACAAATTTCTATACAAGGAGAAATTCAAGATGCTTTCTCTAGGTACTCTCCTTCCATACCTACAGAGTCAGGACTGGCTTTGTTCTCTAGATCTCAAGGATGCGTACACACATATACTCATCCATCCATCCCACAGAAAATTCCTATGGTTTCTGTTCCAAGGAAAACATTTCCAATACAGAGTACTTCCCTTCGGTCTAGCCTCTGCTCCAAGGGTATTTACCAAATGCATGGCAATAGTAGCTGCATTTCTACGCGCCCTGGGAATTTTTGTCTTCCCAAACCTGGACGACTGGCTCATCCGAGAGCTCCATCTCAGTCCGAGGCTCAGACTTCCATGGATCGCACCAGGCGCATCCTGCAGTATCTGGGACTTGTGATCAATCTGCCAAAGTCTCAACTCACCCCTACGCAATCCCTGGAGTTCATAGGGGCCTCGTTGGATACCACCACTGCAAGGGCCTATCTACCTCAGGCCCGTTGCCAACGTCTAGTGCACTTAGCCTCTCAGACTCAGTCCAGAAGCCACTTGACTGCCAGAGAGATGCTACAACTATTAGGCCACATGGCCTCCACAGTGCATGTGGTGCCTTATGCTCGCCTACATATGAGAGCAGCTCAATGGACTTTATCCACCCAGTGGACTCAAGCATCAGGAGCTCTCTCAGACCAAATAGCAAACTCCAATCGTCTCTTTTGGTCTCTCCAATGGATATCCACTCCAAATCTGTTGTTGGGGGCCCCCTTTCAGCCATTGTTGCCCCAAGCAACCCTCACAACAGATGCCTCCCAAACAGTTTGGGGAGCTCATCTTCAAGATCTCTCCACTCAGGGTACCTGGTCTCCACAGGAGACCACCCTTCATATCAACCACTTGGAACTTCGAGCAATCTTTCTAGCTCTGAGTTTTTCATACCCTCCTCAGCAACATGACAGTCCTTATTCATACGGACAATCAAGTAGCCATGTTTTACATAAACAAACAAGGAGGGACTGGCTCTGTCGCTTTGCAACGAAGCTCTAAGATTATGGGCCTTCGCCAGAGAGCATCAAATCCATTTCCTGGCAGTATATCTCCCAGAAATCCAAAACTCTTGGGCGGACAGACTCAGTCGAGTTCTGCTTCCACACGAATGGTCCCTTCACATGGATCAGGTACTCAGAATCTTCCAGAAATGGGGACCCCAGACATAGATCTCTTTGCAAGTCCGTGGAATGCCAAACTTCCCCTGTTCTGTTCCAGAATTCCGTGTCGGAGTTCAGGCCAAGGATGCCTTCCTCCTTCATTGGGGTCAGGGCTTCCTGTATGCCTTTCCACCCATTCCTTTGATTCCCAAGACTCTGTTCAAACTTCAAAGGGATCAAGGGTCCATGATCCTCATAGCTCCACGCTGGCCATGCCAAGTGTGGTATCCTCTACTTCTGCATCTCTCCCAAGCCCCCTCCCTGGACTTGGGAGCGGCTCCAGACCTTCTGTCTCAGGAGGAGGGACTTTGTGGCACCCAAACCCCAAGTCCCTTCACCTCAGAGCTTGGTTACTGAAGGCCTAGACCTTCAACACTTCAATCTTTCGCTGCAAGTGAAGGATATCCTACATGCCTCTAGGAAACCTTCCACTAGGCGTTCTTATGCTTTTAAATGGAAAAGATTTTCCATTTGGTGTGCTCAAAAGGGTCTTAACCCTCTAGCACTCCCTTGAATTCTCTTTTGGAATATCTCCTGCATCTCTCCAATGCAGGACTCAAAACGAATTCAGTAAGAGTCCATTTGAGTGCTATTGCGGCATCACTTCAGCCCATCAATGGACAACCTGTTTCCTCTCATCCTCTTATTGCAAGATTCATGAGAGGCCTAACCTTAACTAAACCTCCCATTCGACCTCCTCTGGTGGCATGGGACTTAAACTTGGTTCTTGGTCAGCTTATGAAGCCACCTTTTGAACCCTTAGCCACTGCCTCCTTGAAATTTCTTTCCTGGAAGGTTGGTTTTCTTATTGCAGTCACCTCAGCTCGCCGTATCAGTGAACTGCAAGCTCTAGTGGCTAATCCACCTTATACAAGGTTCCATCATGATAAGGTGGTCCTTAGGACCAATCCCCACTTTATGCCTAAAGTGGTCTCCCCTTTTCATCTTAATCAAGAGGTATATTTACCTGTCTTTTTTCCAGCTCCTCACGCATCCAGTGCAGAGAGGAACCTTCATACTCTAGACCAGCGATGGCGAACCTATGGCACGCGTGCCAGCTGTGGCACGCGAAGTGCTCTAGACTGTAAAAGAGCTCTTGCATTTTACCTCCACAGGACACAGCAACATCGAAAGTCTTCTCAGCTTTTTGTTGCTTTTGATCCTTCTCATTTGGGACTTCCAGTCTCTAAAAGAACACTCTCCAATTGGATTGCTCAGTGTATCTCTTTTGCTTACCAGAGTAAGAACCTTTCTCTGGAGGCCATGTCACCGCTCACAACGTGAGGGCCATGGCCACCTCTATGGCTCATCTAAACTCTGTGTCCATTGACCAGATCTGTCGAGCAGCCACCTGGGCCTCGGTTCATACCTTTACAGCCCGTTACTGTTTGGACAAGGACTCACGTCGGGATGCCTTGTTTGGTCAGGCTGTCCTCAGACACCTGTTTCATTCTTGAACAACTCCAGCCCACCTTCCCTGAATGGATGCCTGAGATCCATAGGAAGATGAGGAACCTTTCAGGGTCTCATACCCTTCAGGGGATCTCCCAGGCATCTTAGCTAGGGAGTCCCCATATGTGAGGTCTTATTCCTGCTTGTTCCTGGAGATAGCACAGTTACTTACCTGTAACAGGTGATCTCTGGGAACAGCAGGAATTAGTCCTCACAACCCACCCGCCTCCCCTAGGAGTTGTATCTATCTTTCTTTCCTTTCCTCTCTATTGTCTCAGCTTTAAACTCTAACTGAGGAGAGTTGGTCAGGAAGGCTGGAAGGCAGCGCGCATGCGCAGTGGAAGGCCCCAAAAGCTTTCCTTCTGGGAAGCTGGGGAGCTTTTCCCGCGCAGGCTCCGGTACCGACGTACCCATATGTGAGGACTAATTCCTGCTGTTCCCAGAGATATCACCTGTTAAGGTAAGTAACTGTGCTTTCGGACAGTTCAGCGCGCTCAGGCTCTCCGGCAGCTAGTAAGCGAGTTTGTATCAACCCTGGCCCTGTCGGTTTGAAGCTGCCTTTGTGTGCTAAGGACAATGGCGGCGACACTTAAGGTGGTTCCATGGCCAGAGCTCTCATGCCTTCCTTTACAGAGGTTTCTGCTCTGGTTTTACTTGCTCCAGTTTGATTCTCTGAACAAGCGTCTTTCCTCCCTTGCGGGTCAGATAGTCCCTTCAGTGGTGGCTTCGCCTAGGAAATCTTGCGGCAGGAATGCCACTAGAGCAATAGCAGTGGATCCTGGTGTGGACGGAGGTAAGTCTCGTAGGCTGAGCAGCCCTTTGCAGGATCTCTTCGCACAAGGAACTTGGAACGAGCTAGAGGGACCAGTGGTCGTTCATCTGTCTGGGACTGCCAGTGGTGGTACTAGCACTTCAACCATTCGAAACCACAGAGCAGTGGGGCTTTTGTCAGACATCTCTGGGACAGTGGCTTACCTCAATTGACAGGGGGGCAAAGGAAGTGCCGCCATGAAAGAGAAAGCAGGAGCTTGGATTGCGATCTCAGCAGAGCACGTTGTGAGAACAGACGATGTGATGGCGGATTTCTCAGCAGAGTCCGGGTGCATGCCAGAGATTGGGAATGTCATCAGGAGGTGCTGGCACAGATGGTTGTCGGGTGGGGTCCCTAGCTTATGGGTCCCATGGCGACTTCAGCAGAAGATGAGAGGATGTCTGAAGGGATCAATGCTATGATGTAGCAGTGACCATTCCCCTGTCTTCTGTCTTTCCCCTGAGGGTGCTCAGGATGAGGGGTTCAGCGTATCGGGGCGCCTCAGGGGAGAGTACTGTTAGTGGCACCAGATTGGCTGAGGCTTCAGTAGCTTGCCAATTTAGTCCATCTACTCAGCGGGGAGTCCTAGCGATTGCCAGATTTGGCAATTAGTTTGCTTCAGGGTCTTTGAATGCTCAGGTGGAATTGGTTTCTCGCATGCGGCTTGGCCATTGAAAGGCCGAGGTTTAAGGAAGAAAGGCTTTTCTGTTGCCAGGATTACGTCCTTACTTCAAGCCAGGAGATGGTCCACATCCTAGCATAAGTACAAGTATGGCATATGTTTGAGGACTTGTGCTCTCTGCGGTAGATCCGCTCTTTCTCGTTTTCATTCCTATGGTATTAAATTTTTGCAGGAAGGTCTTGATAAGGTCCTAGCAGCCAGCTCTTTAAGGCTCCAGCTGACAAGCCGTTTGTTGCTATGGAGGACATGTCCAGGGGGGATGCCTTGGGTTCTCACGCGACGGGATCCAGTTTCTAAAAGCGATTTCGTGATTAAGGCCTTCATGCAGAATGATGGTTCCTCCATGGATCTTCTCTTACTTCTTGGGGCATTGTCTAGGGATCCTGTTGAGCCCTCGCACCAACCTATTGGCACACAGAGTCCAGAATGGCAGGCTTGTCCGGTTGAGAGCCGGTCGTGTGTTTTTTCTAGAGAAAAGGTGAGGTTGCGGCCAGTGCCGCCTCCTGTTTGTCCAAGGTGGTGTGTTCTCGCCATATGCATCATTAGGTTCCAATACTGGTAATGAAACCAATCGAGGAGAACGTTGTTTACTTTGATTAGACATAGAGAGCTCTGCGTCAATCTTAAAAGTTTTGGGAGAGTTTTTCATAAGTCTGATCGTGGTGCGTTCCGTAGCGGTCTGCGTAAAGGAGAAGTAGTAGCCAAAGCTTCGATTTTCCCAATGGATTCAAGAAGCAATAGTGCGTCAGATATATTTTGCATGGTTGCCAGGTGCCCATGGTTACAGGTCCACTCTACGAGAGCGCAGGCGACTTCTTGGGCGGCGCATATTTGCATCCGCCAGTGGAGATTTAGAGCGGCCACTTGGTCGTCTCTCCATACATTCAATAAGCAATATCGCCTGAGTGTTCAGGCAGTGAACAAGGGTTTTTTTCGAGGTCGGCGATCTGGGTAGATAGGTCCCTCCCAATGATTACTGCTCTGTTACATCTCAGAGGTGGAGGACTGAACTGGAAGAACGATAAGGAAAGAAATTACTTACCTGGTAATTGTTGTTCCTTGAGTAACTCCAGTTCGGTCCTCAATCCCGCCCAGGGATAAGTAATGCAGATGTCAGTTCGGTCTGGGGGAGTACCGGTCACAAAGTGAGTAGAAAAGCTTGCAGTGCTTTCGGGATCACTGTGGTTCGTTTGCTCTCTCAGGACCAAGCAGGAAGTCAGTCAGTCACTTATGGGTGACATCGCCGATGGAGCCCCCGTGTGGAGCCATTTCCCCAGCTTTCTAAGAAAGCCTTTGGGAATACTGCAAGCATATGCGGTCCCCCTTCCTGCTTAACGGTGCCATCTTGCTCAGTCCAATGACAGCTAAAAAACAGCACACAAAACGTATAAATAAAACTATGTACAACTGCAACTCCCAGGGGAGGAGGGAGGGTCGTGAGGACTGATTCCTGCTGCTCCTGGCGAACACCTGTTACAGGTGAGTAACTACTCTTTCTCCAGGGACCACGCAGGATGTCAGTCCTCACTTATGGACTCCCCAGCTTCAGGCTACCGGGGACCCAGAGCTGAAAAATGAGCTCCCTCTAGCCTCAGCAGCAGAGAGAGGATTTCACTGAAACATACCCCCACCGGTGGCCTAACCAGAGGGCTGGAGCGTAGGAGTTGCCTAAACCTTGAAGAGATCCCGGAGCACTGCCTGACCAAAAGCACTGTCCCTACGGGACTCCCTCTCCAGGCAGTAATGGGCTGCAAAGGTCTGGCTTGAGGACCAAGTTGCAGCCCTGCAGATGTCTGCCAACGGTACAGAACGGAGATGAGCTACTGAGGCAGCCATTGCCCTGACAACGGTGGGCCGTGACCCAACCCGGCAAAGGAAGGTAAGCTGCCCTGTAAGCCCAGGTGATAGTCAGCCACCCCGATGGACAAGGTATGCTGAAGACAGGTACCCCCCAAGTTATTAGGGTCAAAAGATACGAAGAGCTGAGTAGCCCTCCTGTGCCCCTGCGTACGCTCAAGGTAGAAGGATAAGGCCCTCCGACAGTCCAGGGTATGCAGGACTGTCTCAGCCCGGCTGGCATGGGGCCTAGAGAAGAACGTTGTGGAAGAACCACCTCCTGGTTGAGATGGAAAGAGGAGACAACCTTTGGGAGGAACTTAGGATGAGTCCTAAGGACTACCCTGTTCCTATAGAAACGAGTGTATGGCCGGTCACAGACCAGGGCTTGAAGTTCACTCACTCGCCTGGCTGAGGTCAGGGCCACGAGGAATAGATCTTCCAAGAAAGGAAGCGGAGAGGATATGTAGCCATCGGCTCAAAAGGTGGGCGAATCAATTGCTTGCAATTTTCTTAGAAAGCTGGGGAAATGCTCCGCACGGTGGGCTCCATCGGTGTCGATGTCACCCATAAGTGAGGACTGATTCCTGCTGCTCCTGGAGAACCCTGTTACAGGTGAGTAACTACTCTTCTTATTGGTCCATGGAGGAAATAGAAAGTGAGACGACATTTCCTTCTAATTAAGGGGAACTTAGTAGTTAAGAATTGATTTAAAGATGGTTTTAATGCTATGGCACTTCTTTGTTGCTCCTTTAAGTCTGCTTTGTCAATAGATCACTGGGCTGATGGGAGAGACCAGCAGGCTATATCCATGATGTCACGATTTTGACATGCCCAGTCTCCAAGCTGCAGGAGGTGGTACACAACCCAGAGGTGGAGGATGAACTGGAGTTACTCAAGGAACAGCAGTTACCAGGTAAAGTGTTAATTTCTCTTTATTCACACAGTCCAAAATCTTCAACGTGTATTGCATGCCTCCTCAAATGATTTTCAATGCCCGTGGGATTCTCCTCTCCGTTTCCAAGCAGTAGTCACGACGTGGGCAAGGAACAACTTGTACTTTAATCCTATAGGTGGAATAATTCCATTGTAACTTGATCCTTTTTATAAGCATTTTCGCTTAATATGGATATTGAAAAGCCCCGACCGCTCTCAAACCCCTTCTCCCCGCTCCTTTGTCCTCACTGTGGGCTGCCTAGAATCCCCTTTCAAAAGAAGAAAAAGGCCCCACACAACTCGATCTCTGAATACCCCCCCTGGCTAGAGGAAGCCCTCAATACAGTAATTCCGTATTTGTCTTGCTAAACCAGTCAGGGAAGTGGGTTGTGTTTTTCCCCCTATACCAACAGATTTGTGGAGAGCCCACGATAGCATAATAAACTGGCCCAGATTTCAATGACATCACTCCGCATTCCTCTATTTTGCTTCTGGCCACCAGAGTGCACCCATAGGGTCTTCAGTATTCTGTCTTTAGCAGCTGATGTATTAGATTCTCCAGAAACCAGGCAGAAGTCAGCCTTCAGCATATAGGTTGACATTCAGTGGCCGACAGACCACTTATAGCATTCCCCCAGCCTTCCAAAAAAGGCCTTTGGACATACTACCTTCTCCACGCCCAAGCAGGAAGTCAGTCCTCACATATGGGTGTCATCGGCGCCGATGAAGCCCCAGAGGAGCATTTCCCCAGCTTTCCATGAAAGCTTTTGGGAATGCTGGCACGCATGCGCGGTTCCCTTCCCGCCTAAAGGTGCCATCTTACCTCAGTCTCTTTTTTTTCCGAGAAGCCCATCTGACGTGTGATTTTTTTTTCTGTTCGAGTGATTTTTTTTCTTCCGGCGATTTTCGCTCTTTTTCTCCGGTTCGACGCCGGTTCCCCTCCCGCCGGGTTCGGTACATCGGTATCGAGCCCGTTTTTCTTCATTTTTCGTTTTTTGCCCTTCGTGCCTGGCGTTCGTGCCCTTTTTTCATTTTTCACTGGAAGGCCAGTCTTTTGACCTCGCTGGGGCTATTTTTTCCCCGATGGCTTCCAGTGGTTTCAAAAAGTGTGATCGGTGTAAGAAAATTATGTCTCTCACCGACACACACGACTGCTGCCTTTGGTGCCTCGGCCCTGACCACGACCCAAAGTCGTGTGGACCATGTGGGAAGATGTCTTCCAAGGCACTAAAGAGTCGACAGCATCAAAAGGAAAGGTTTTTCTCGGACTCTGCCTCCGGCCGGGCCCGGACCTCGTCTGAGGCCTCGACATCTCGGGATTCCGATCCCGAGCGCCGTCGAAGCTCCTCGGACAGGGGGTCCCCCGACTGTGAACATAAGAGGAAGAAGCGGCTCGCGAGGGTGGTGTCGGAGGAGGTCCCTGGTCCCTCGAGGGCCAGGTCTAAGACCCCTGACTGCCGTCCTGGGCCCCTGGACCAAGAGAAGCCTGCCAAAGTTCCTCGCGTGGAGCCGGAGTCTGCTGGACACGTAAGCCCGTTAGTCCTCGTGGACTCTCCTCCCAGAGAGCCGACGTCGGGCCCGGCACCACCGGGGCTCGAGTTGGTGGCTGCTTGCGTCTCCCGAGCTGAGTCTCAGGATGACAGCCTTGGAGTGCAGACTGTCTGCCTTCATGGAGCAGCAGGGCACTGATGGCAAGCCTATCTGGTGCATCTGCCCTGACCACCGGGACGTTGACTTCGAAGTCAACCCCGAAACTGAGCCGATACTCGAGACCCTCGTGGCTCGAAGTCGTCCTCGGTCGAGGTCTCCCTCGACCTTCCGTTCGGGACCGAGGGTGTCGACGCCAGTGACGGTGCCCTCGGAGCCCCGCGGGGTACCCTGACGACTCCTCGGACGAGTCCACCTGGGAGACGGAGTGACGAGGAGTCTCCCGATACTTTTAAGACTTGGTGCGTCCCATCGGAGGACACTAGGTTCTCGGAGTTCGTCCGGGATAATGGCCGCTGCCTTGGCTATCCCTGCCGATCCCGAGGAAGAGCCTCGAGCGAGGAGCTCGATGCTCTGCAGTACGACTCTCCTCCGAAGGAGGCCTTTACTGTCCCGGTTCCTCCAATGCTGGAATGGCTCCTCTTCCGAATGTGGGAGGCCCCGGCCTCGTGCGCCGGTTCTGAACAAGCGAGTCGATTCCATTTATCGACTCTGCAAAAGCCCTGGTTTCCAGAAAGCACAACTACCACACCTTTCCATGGTTGTGGAATCGGCCATGCATCGTCTGAAGAGCCAGAAGATTCACTCTGCGGTGCCCCCGGCAGGGAGGCCTGCAACCTCGATGGCGTCGGTAGGAAGTGCTTCCAGGGTCGATGCTTGCTTACCGTGTCCAGTCTTACCAGCTGTACATGGGCATGTACTTGCGGGACCTGGCAAAAGAACTGGCTGGCTTCTCTGGCTGGTCTCTCCGGGGAACCCTTGCAGAGATTTCAGACCTTGTCCTCGGGGATTTCGGGAATGCTCGAAGTTCATTTCCGCGTCGCCTACGATGGCTTCGAGGCTTCGGCCCGAGTAGCGGCTGCCGGCATCGCGGCTCGACGCAGGCGTGGCTGCAGTCATTGGACCTCGAGCCATGGGTTCAAGGACAAGTTGGTCGATGTCCCCTGCCGAGGTGAGAACCTTTTTGGCAACCCGTGCTGAGGAAGGGGGCCGCTAAATCGAGACAGAGCACCTTACCCGGCAAGGTTGTTGTAGGAAGACCTCTGCCCCTTCACATAAGAAAGGGCTCGGGTAAAAAGCCCTTTTACCCGAGGAAGGGCATTGCCTACAAACAGTACCCTGCAATATCGGGCTGCCCCACCTGCCCCCCAGGGTCAGCAAGCCAAGGCCAGGGTAATGGGCCCCGTAGGCAGAGGACCCCCAATTCCTCAGGCCCCTGCTACCACTCAGCAGGGTGGGGGTTTTTGACTCCTTGAGGTAGCCTCTCCTCCACTGCTCTCCCCACCCTGCACAGGAGGTCGCCTCGCCCTCTTTGCCCACCAGTGGCCCCTTATCACTGGGGACAGTAAGGTGCTGGACCATGGTGAAAATGGAGGGCATAGCCATTTTCAATCAACTGCCACCACCATATTTTCCAGGAGAGCCTCCAAGGCCTCCCCTGCACACAGACATCCTGCTACGAGAGCTTCATGGTCTGTTGGTGGACAGGGCGGGTGGAGCCTGTGCCTCCCCACTTGCAAGGTCACGGATTCTACTCCAGGTATTTCCTGATACCCAAAGGAACCGGTGGCCTTCGGCCCATTCTGGACCTCAGAAACCTGAACAAGTTTCCTAGAGAAAAAAAGTTCAAAATGCTTTTTATTTATTTACATTCTCTTATATGCATCAGTGCGGTTACTTGAACAAACTGAAATACATTGAACAGGGCATGAGACCTTGGAGATAACTATTTTCCAGGGAACCTGGGCTATGGAGGGTTAAGTGGCTTGCCCAAGACCACAAGGAGCACCTGTGGGACTAGAAACCCCAGTCCTTCCGGCCCAAGGTTGCTGTCCTCTAGTGGGATTTGAACTTCCTGGCCTGAAGTACCTGCCCCAACCACTAGGCCACTCCTCCACTTGGAGATTGCCACACCTCCAGCATCCTTAGATAAAGGATGCGTACACTCCATCCTCATTCAACCAGACCACAGAAAGTAACCTCGGGTTCATTGTGGGAGGAGGAAACCATTATCAGTACAGAGTACTGCCTTTTGGCCTGTCCTCCGCTCCCAGGGTCTTTACCAAGTGCCTGGCAGTGGTTGTGGCCTACCTGAGAAATCAAGGCATCTTTTGTCCTTTCCCTATCTGGACGACTGGCTCATCAGGGGTCAGACGTCCTTGGAGGCCAGACAAGCCACCCTCAACACCATTGCTCTGCTCCAAAAGGTGGGCTTTGTCATAAACTTTGCAAAGTCCACTTTGCTCCCCTCCCAGAACTTGGAGTTCATAGTGGCAAGGTTGGATTCTAAACTGGCAAAGGCATTCTTGCCAGAAGACAGGGCTCAAAGGCTGATGGACGTGGCAAAGCAGTTTCTGAACAGGTCCCTGGTCTCCGCCAGACTCTGCCTCAGGCTTCTGGGTCACATGGCTTCGACAGTACATGTAACTCCCAATGCCAGGCTCCAAATGAGGCCTGCACAGTGGTGCCTTCGTACTCAGTGGTCTCAAGCCATAGGCCACTTAAGAGACAGGATAAAGGTGTCCAAACCCCTTTTGGCCTCCCTCAGCTGGTGGCTACATCCACCCAATCTACTCAAGGGAATGCCCTTCCAAATGCCAGAATACTCAGTGGTCCTCACCACTGACGCTCTCTGAAGGGCTGGGGCGCTCATTGTCTGGACAAGTGCACCCAAGGCCTCTGGTTCTCCCTGGGGAGGCAGCCCAACAGATCAATCTGCTGGAACTTCGAGCTATCCGCTTGGCTCTCAGAGTTTTTTCTACAACCCTGGCTCACTGCTTCAGTCTTGATTCAAACAGACAACCAGGTGGCCATGTTTTATGTGAACAAAGCAGGGCGGCACTGGGTCTCAGATCCTTTGTCGAGAAACTCAGGACCGTTATTCCTTTGCCCGAAAACACCACATGCTTCTCAAGGCGGTGTACCTCCCAGGCCAGGAGAACTGCCTGGCCGCCACCGGTTGAGCAGGATTCTGCAGCCCCACGAGTGGCAGCTGCATCCCTTGGTAGTTCAAAAGATCTTCCTGAAGTGGGGTCTCCCTTGGTTAGATCTTTTTGCCAGTCCACTAAACAAGCAGCTACCCAATTTCTGCTCAGGCAAACACATCCTTTGAGGATCGCACCAGATGCTTTTCTGATTCCTGGTCTCAGGGCCCTCCCTGTATGCGTTTCCTCCCACGCCCTTGGTGGCCCGAACTCTGTTCAAGATTCTTTGGGACAAGGCCTCAGGTCCTGCTGGTAGCTCCCAGATGGCCGAGACAGCCTTGGTTTCCTCTTCTGTTTCAACTGGCGGTGGATCCCCCACTGCCTCTGGGGTTGCAACCCAACCTTCTCTCTCAGGAGCAGGGTTCCTTACTACACCCCAATCTCAAGACTCTCAATTTGATGGCCTGGAGGCTGCAAGGGTAGTCTTGGCTCCCTGGGGCCTGCCTCAGGAAGTTGAGGAGGTTGTCCTTGCCTCTAGAAAACAGTCCACTAGGAAAGCCTATGCTCTCAAATGGAAGAGGTTTTCTGTGTGGTGTCAGCTACGTACAGAGGATCCTTTCTCCTGTACTGTGCTAGTAGTGCTTCAGTACTTACTGCACATCAAATCAGGGACTTAAATCCAATTCTGTTCGGGTCCACCTCTCAGCTTTAGCAGCTCACCACTCACTGATGGAGGGACATTCTTTGTCAGGTCACCCCTTGGTGTCCCGCTTTCTCAGGGGCTTGCTTTTGCTCAAGCCCCCCATCCATCATCCTTCTCCTGAGTGGGAGCGGAATGTGGTCTTGCAGCAACTGACTCGCCCACCCTTTGAGCCGATGGCTACTTGTCCACTGCGCTTCCTCTCCTGGAAGACACTCTTCCTGATAGCCCTTACCTCGGCTAGGCGAGTGAGTGAGCTCAGACCCTGGTCTGTGATAGGCCTTACACCAGGATTTATAGGAACAGGGTAGTCTTCAGGACTCATCCCCAAGTTCCTCCCTAAGGTTGTCTCCTCTTTCCACCTCAACCAGGAGGTGGTTTCTTCCAACATTCTTCCCTAGGCCCCCGGCTAGCCAGGCTGACGCAGTCCTGCATACCCTGGCCTGTAGGAGGGCCTTATCCGTCCACCTTGACCGTATGCAGGGGCATAGAAGGGCTACTCAGCTCTTCGTATCCTTTGACCCCAATAAGTTGGGGTTGGCTGTGTCCAAGCGTACCTTGTTCATCTGGGTGGCTGACTGTTTCACCTGGGCTTACAAGGCGGCTGACCTTCCTTTGCAGGGTAGGGTCATGGCCCATCGTGTCAGGGCATTGTCTTGGCGCCTCAGTGGCTCATCTCCGCTCCTGTGCCCTTGGTAGACCATCTGCAGGGCTGCAACTTGGTCTTCAAGCCAGACTTTTGCAGCCCACTACTGTCTGGAGAGGGAATCCCGTAGGGACAGTGCTTTTGGCCAAGCAGTACTCCGGAATCTCTTTGAGGTTTAGGCAACTCCTGCCCTCCTGTTGGGCTACCGGTGGAGGTTGTGTCCTTGAAAAGTCTTTCTTTGCTGCTGGGACTAGAGGGAGTTCTCTTGTTCAGCCTGGGTTCCTCGGTAGCCCGGAGCTAGGGAGTCACCCATATGTGAGGGACTGACTTCCTGCTTGATCCTGGAGAAAGAGTAGTTACTCACCTGTAACAGGTGTTCTCCAGGAGCAGCAGGAATCAGTCCTCACAACCCTCCCTCCTCCCTTGGAGTTGCAGTTGTACATAGTTTGAGTTATTACATTTTTGTGTGCTCTTCTTAGCTTTGTCATTTGACTGAGGTAAGATGGCACCTTTAGGCGGGAAGGGAACCGCTCATGCGTGCCAGCATTCCCAAAGGCTTTCATGGAAAGCTGGGGAAATGCTCCGCTGGGGCTTCATCGGCGCCGATGACACCCATATGTGAGGACTGATTCCTGCTGCTCCTGGAGAACACCTGTTACAAGTGAGTAACTAACTACTCTTTTCCTGGCATTTCACTTTGGCTCATTTTTGACCCCCCGCCTTTCCAATCTTCCTCTTGTCAGGTTTTGTCTTCTGTTAAATTTTTGTAGATTTATTTTGCCCCCAGACGGACAGATGGACATACAGACATTAACCCATTTGTAGAATTCTTTTCAACTTCTATTTGGTTATAAAGAATACAAATGGAAAACTGATTCAGATGAAGAAAATAAGAAAAAGCATAACCAGTGGCTGCTGATGGAGTAGATCTTAAAGGGCATACTAGCAGAGCAAGAGGTAGGAGTGCAGCATGTCTCCAGAGGTTGGCAATGATGCTCCCTGCTAATAGTAGGGTTCCTGGTGCAGTTAGGATGACCAGTTACATGCTTTTACACTCCAACCTCTTGCACCACATCACACTTCTGTAGCCCTCTGCCAGCCTGTAGTTTAGAGACTGAACTGTCCTCGGACTGGGAACCTTCTCTGTTTCTAATGGAATGATATCTACTTAGGTAGAAAGAATTTGGTCATTAATCGATATGCCTCAAGTCCTTTCCTGACTGCCTCCTCTCTGCTGACGGTGCTCTTTGAGAAATAGGGGAGGAGGGAAGTGGATGATAACTTTGTGGAGGGGGGGAGGAATAACTGGCAAGAGTTGTGGGATGATATGGAGCTTGAATGGAGAAAACTGAGGGGTTCAGTGCTGGGGGAGGCAGGGTTTGGATGTGACACAGACTGACCTATGAGGACAGGATAGGAGTTAGAGTTGTTTATGTGGAATGTATGGCTGTGTTTTTTTTTTTTTTGGTTTTTTTTTTTTTTTATAAACTGGGAAGGGAAAAGTGAAACTATAACTTTTTTTATATTTAAGTTAGACAAGGACAGTATTCAAAGCTATTTACTTGGATGAAGAGCAGCTTGGCTGATCTGAAGTTTGCCCTCCTAATTTTGCTGAAAGTGCTTGTGGGCTTCTAAATACTCCTGCTTTTAGCTGGGTCTGAAAAATGTTACGGGGTATATTTAGGTGAAGTGAGGAAAACGGCACATATACCGTATTTTCCGGCGTATAAGACAACTTTCTAAGCCCTGAAAATATGCTCAAAAGTCAGGGGTCGTCTTATACGCCGGTACACGTTCTGCGACTTGGCTCTGTCTCGTTTGAGAAGCTCCAGCTTCGTTCCGCCTATTATCCCTGCTATGTCTTCCCCAGAGCAGCACTGTACCACTGCCGTCGACAATAACAGGAGGCTCCCGGCCAGTCGCGTGGTCTCTCCTTCCTTCCATATTGCGTTCTTTGCTTTTGTTTTTAAGCTCTGGCGGTTGACGCGCATTGGGTCTCGCGCCTAGGGGCCCATTTTATTATTTTTTAATTGTAAAAGGTTTGAGGGAGGGGAGGAGAAGCGTGCAGGTGCCGGGGCCTGAGGGAGCCCTCATTGAGCGTGGAGAGGGGGAGGGTGGTTGAGAGTTTCACTGGCTCTTTCTCCGTTGCGGGCGGAGGGTGGATAGGGCGGTGGATAAAGAGCCGGCGGAGGCCGCTTTTCTTCCCAGGGGGAGGGGGAAGGAAATGGGCTACTCGGGTAGAGGCCCTCCCACCCAACAACCCCCTCACGCCCGCCGACGAGCACGGGCTTGCGGGCAAGATCGTGAAGAGCAACGACGGCCAGGGGGAGAAGCGACAGGCCGAGGAGGGTCTCGGCCCTAAGGAGGCAGTGGCCGCCGCTAGGCCCCTCAGCAGCAAGCAGCAGAAGGAGGATAGCAATCAGCAGGAGCCAGGAGGAAGGCGGCGAGCAGGGCCTCAGGCACAAGGAGTTCATCGAGGCCCCCCCCGTCCAAGTTGAACCCGTGGACTAAACACACCGCCGGCCCCGTCACTGTCAACGGGCAAGCGCTGCCAGGTGGGTGATGCGAACCGGGACGCGCCCGCTTTGGGGAGGGGTTATCGCTGGCTGCAGCCACTTCATGGCAGGAGGAAGTTTGTGTGCCTGGCGGCATGCTGCCGAGTGCATTGGATCTCAAGCTGCTGGATGATTTCTGTGGTTGCTTTGGAAATGTTCCATATCTTCTCCGTTATGTTAATGCGGTTGGGAGGTTGTCACGCTGGAACGGGGAAGTATTCTTTTATAGTCCCTTGTGTGTGTGTGTGTTTTGTTTCTTTTTTATACTGTGCATAGAAAGCATGTAGGAAGGTCTTAACTAGACAAGCACGGGACAGAAGGGAGGCGCTGGGTGTGCTGAAATTTTATCACCTATGCAAAATGAAGCAGCAGGTTTGGGGTGATAATTGGCTAATTAAGTGGATCTTCTTTCCTTCCCCCTCCCCATTATATTTGCGTTACAATTGATGTCGTTTTTATTTGTTCTGTCCCCTTCCTCCTATATATATATTTGCCCAGGAAGGGTGGAGAAATAGCTCTTCGGTTACTGACGTGAGAGTACGAAGGACTGCTCCGCTGACTGGGGTTGGGATGGGAGGAGTAAAGCTGATAGCACCGAATTTTTTTTGGTGTGCGCTGGAAGAGGGGTAGTCTTATACGGCGAGTATAGGCCAAACCCTATATTTTAACAGGAAAAGTAGGGGGTCGTCTTATACGCCCAGTCGTCTTATACGCCGGAAAATACGGTATATTACCCCTCTGTCACCTCAATGCAAAGATTGCATGCTCTTTGTTTTCAGAGAGGACCTACTCGGATAATTTTCATTTTGAAAATTAACAATGAAGAATGCCAGCTAAGTGTGGGTGTACATAGGAACTAGGTGACCTACTAAAGGATTGCCCCTTTATCTGTATAGTATTTTCAGCTGTAAAAGGAGACCGAATTGTTTCTGAATGTCACCTATGTTATGAATCATGATTTCCTTATTCTTCTAGGCCAGTCCAGATAAATGGATTGTGCTTCTTTGCCAGCAGGTGGAGGCAGACTGAAACAACATTCAGTGATGTGCTGTTAGGTATGCATGATGATTCGGCACAGAGAAGCCAGTTTTGTCTGCCTCCAGTAGGTGGCAGTGTGTTTGGACTGGTGCAGATAGGCCTCTCTCCCCTGTCCCATGCCATGGTGCTGTGACCTGTGATGGAGACCAGTAGGCCCAACGTTGCTAGAGTCATACAGATCTCTATTCTCCTTGAGTTGGCAGCTGCCTTGCATCCAGCACCATTACCAGCAGATTACCGCACTGGTGGGCCAGAGGAGAGGAGTGTTGGTAAGTTGGGCCCAGGCCTCCTTTTCTCTTACTGTCTGCTTGCTAGCTAGGTTTTGGATTTTTGTTCCCACCCCCCACCCCCTTCTCATTTATTTTTTTCAACCCATTCATTTCAATCTGGCTGTATTTTGGTTTTCTGAACAGCTTAATAAAGCTGTCTTAAAAAAAAAAAAGGCAGGCCTGTCTTTGGCATATGTAGGCAATGGGGAAACTGCTTGTACTTGTTCCTTGTAATATTTTAGGTCTATTTTCTTTTATAGAGGAGACAATTCCTTGTTTAAGATATAAACGTTCCTCAAAACTACCACCTTAGATTCAATATCATATCTGATGTAAATTCTTCAACACATTTGTTTCATCTTATATTCTTAACTTAGAACCGGGTCTCAGACTGTTTTCAGTACTTATAATGGGATTCAACCCCGTAGTACTATTTGCATCAATGACAACGAGCTCTCTGGCCATGCGCGGCGTTCTAGGGCCAGAGAGCTCGTTGTGAAAGGAGCAGGCTACGCGCTTGAAATTGAAAATGAGAAAATAAAATAAAAAAAGGTGGCATTACATTAAGCTATTGATGAAGCTCAACCCCTGAAGAAACATTCTGTGAAACGCGGAAGCGGTGCCGACAGACGGCGTCGGGGAAAGTCTAATCAAGAGCATAATTCACTTCTATAAAATCATCTATAAGTTAAGTTCCATTCCTCCAGCTATACTCTTATAAGAAGCAGAAGCTTTATGCTCATATTTATAATATTAAGAGATTGATAAAAGGAAAGGAACTAATCAAAGGTCCGTGGTCATTGATGCAAATAGTACTACGGGGTTGAATCCCATTATAAGTACTGAAAACAGTCTGAGACCCGGTTCTAAGTTAAGAATATAAGATGAAACAAATGTGTTGAAGAATTTACATCAGATGTGATATTGAATCTAAGGTGGTAGTTTTGAGGAACGTTTATATCTTAAACAATGTACTTGTTCCTTAGCATCCCTCTAGTCCAGTCCCGGAACCATAGAGTTTAGAATCTCCTCCAGCAGCTTTGGAGACTGAAAGACATCATCGCTTTGCTGGCACCAGTATAAATAGAGAAGGACCGCCCCCTTTCACCAGTACTTTCAGTCTCCAAGCAGCTAGAGGAGATTCTGAGCCTGGGTCTGGGCTCAGTTAGGACAAATAAGCAGAGCTTGTTTTTGGGGGTTTCCCTTTAAATATATAGAGAGTAGTTGGGTTTAAGGGGGGGAGTTTTTTTCCTTAACATTTTAGGTTCTAATTGGTTGTTTTTTGGTTTTTTGTGCCAGGTGGAGTGCTGCCCCTGAAGGGGATTCGGCTCCTTTCTCGGTTCCATCCTCGTGTCTTCCTCTCTTCTGCTATTCTCCCTCTTCTTCCTCCCCCCCCTTCCTCTTTCCTCTTCCCCGGCATGTAAACGAGCACTGGGGGCAGAAACAGTTTGGAAATAGCCTCCCTGCTCCCGAACCCGCTGCCAAGGGTGAGGAGCAGGTGGCAGGCGCTTCCCCTCGCTACGGGGGCAGACGGCAAAGCCCTTTGGACACGTGGCGTTTCTAGCGCTAGAGCGGAAGCCGTGGTCCGGCTGAGCTCAGCGAGTGGGGGCCTCCCTGGAGCAACCGGCACAGGTGGAGCATAAAAGCAGACAGACGGTGAGTAGCCTGGCCGGCGAAACGGGCCATTTTGCCCGCATTTGGTGGGTTATAGGTCTCAGGGGGGGCCTCGGAGGAACACGTTTTTTGCAGGGCAGAGTGAGGGCCGCGTGTAGCTGCGCGGGTAGAGCGGCGGCGGCTGCCGCCATTTTGAAGGTGCATTTTACTTTTCCCTGGGTCTGGGAGTAGTTTAAAGCTTCATTTTTGGGGGGGATTTGGCTGTATAGCCTGGTACCTGCAATTGGTAGGAGTCTAGTTAAAAAAAAAAAAAAAAAAAGGGAAGGATTTATAGTCCCATCCCTTTCTTAGACAGGATAGTTACTGCTCTAAGGTGCAAGCGCGGCAGTTGGGGTACTATGCCCGCAAAGCCTCAGTGCCTGGTCTGTGGCACGAGGCGAGGTGAGCTGCTGGACTCCGGGGTCTGTAGGTCTTGCACTCTGGAGGCCAAGGGGATGGAACAGATGCCTGAGGAGGCTGCGTCGGAGAGGGGGACAGTTCCTCAGGAAAAAGGGGAGGTCCTGGCTGCGGCTCTCGGCTCGGAGCCGGTTGCGGGACCATCCTTGGGTGAAGGCTCGGCGGGATCTGGGGGGCTGGGTCAGGTAGCCGCAGCTCTGCTGGTACCGCCGAACTTCTTTGCACTCATGCAGCAGGCGTTTGCCTTGTTCCAACCAGCGATGGCGGTTCCGCCTCAAGATTCCCAAGGACTGAAGCGGACAGGGGCTTTGGTCCATTCTGAGGAGGCTGCTCCTCCGGCCAAGAGAGCTCGGGGGCCTAGGGAGGACGGTCTGGCGTCTCAGCTGGGGAAGAGCTAGGAGCGGTAGACGCGGATCTGGATGAGGTCTTGGAGGATGAGTTGGAAGAGGGAGAGTTGCCTGATACGGAGCAGCAGAGTCGGGTGGTCAGGGTGTTTCTGCGCGAAGAGCTGCCAGCCTTGATTGACGAGACTCTAAGGACGCTGAATATGCCTGCGGGTGGGGCGGCAGCGGAGGAAACTTTGGAGGATCCGCTATTGCAGGCCGTCCAGACGTCCCACAAGGTTTTTCCTGTGCATCGTGTTTTTAAGAGTATGATTCAAGAGGAATGGGATTTGCCAGAGTCAGCCCTAAGGGGTTCAAGGGCTTTAGCTAGACTTTATCCCCTGGCCGACCAGGATAGGGAGCTTTTTCGGTCTCCCAAGGTGGATGTTGCGGTATCGGTAGTTACGAAAAAGACTACAATTCCCGTTGAGGGCGCTGCAGTGCTGAAGGATGTACAAGACAGGAGGTTAGATGCTCTGAAGCAGATTTTTGATGTATGTGCCCTTTCCATGCAGGCCTCGATAGCGGGGGCATGGGTGGCGAGAGGTTGCTTGCGGTGGTCCCAGGGGTTGCAAGGGGATCATTTGCAGGGACACTTGCAGGATGCAGCTCGGTTGGAGTCAGGAACGGCGTATTTAGCGGACATCCATTATGATCTCATTCGCGGCTTGGCTAAGAGTATGGCCTCAGTGGTAGCAGCCAGGCGGTATCTCTGGTTGCGTAATTGGGCGGCCGATAGTTCGTCTAAGGCTCAGCTTAGTAAGCTGCCATTTCGGGGAAAGCTTTTGTTTGGTGAAGATCTGGAGAAGTTGGTCAAGGATCTGGGCGAATCAAAAGGCGGCCGGCTTCCGGAGGATAAGCCCAAGCAAGCCCGGAGTTCGTCGGGGTTCCGGGGATCTCTGAGGGAGTTTCGTAGGTTTCGGTCCACTCGATTTGGCCAGCCCCAGCGGGGCAGATTTGCGGCTAGAGGACAAGGTTTTCGAGGATTCCGGGGAGCTGGCAGGGGGTTCGCTCCTTTTCCATCCTCGGCCGGTAAAAAGTCACAATGAGATAAGGCGGACTCAGGTGGGTGTTGTTCCCGTGGGCGGTCGGTTGCAGGAGTTTTACCCTGCCTGGGTCCGGATTTCATTGGACCAGTGGGTCCTCGAGGTCATTCGAGAGGGGTATGCACTAGAGCTCCATCGACCCGTCTTAGATTCCTTTGTCCTGTCTCCTTGCAGAGCTCCCCTAAAATTGCAGGCAGTGTTGGAGACGCTGCAGCGGTTACTGCAGCTCCAGGCGGTAGTGCCCGTCCCCTTAGAGCAATGTGGGTCCGGTCGGTACTCCATCTACTCTGTCGTGCCAAAGAAGGAAGGCACGTTACGGCCGATTCTAGATTTGAAAAGGGTAAATCGGTGTCTCAGGGTCACCCATTTCCGTATGGAGACCCTGTGTTCCGTTATTGCGGTGGTCAGAACAGGAGAGTTCCTGACGTCGCTGGATCTGACGGAAGCTTATCTCCATATCCCGATTCAGCAGGAGCATCAAAGGTTTCTGCGGTTTGCGGTGCCCATGGGGCATTTCCAGTTTCGAGCGTTACCCTTTGGGCTCACTACGGCGCCGCAGACATTCACCAAGATTTTGGTAGTGGTTGCGGCGGCACTCCGCAAGGAGGGGGTCCTGGTGCACCCGTACTTGGACGATTGGCTGATTCAAGCGAAGTCAAGTCAAGAGAAGAGTGCCGGGGCCACAGCCTGGGTGGTACAGCTGTTGGAAAGCCTGGGGTGGGTGGTCAACTTTGCTAAGAGCAGCTTGATTCCCTCGCAGTCTCGCATATTTAGGAGCCCGCTTCGAGACGCAGACGGGGGCAGTGTTTCTCCCAAGCGATCGAGCGCTGCGACTTCGGACGCTGGTGCAGCAATTCCTTTCAAAACCAGCGCCAACGGCGTGGCACTATCTGCAGTTGCTAGGCATGATGGCAGCCACCATCAAGGTGGTTCTGTGGGTGAGGGCTCACATGCGGCCGTTGCAGAGTGCGCTGCTCCGGAGGTGGTCTCATCAACAGGGTGCGTTGTCGCAGCGACTGATCTGTCCTCTGGAAGTGCGGCAGGAGCTCCGGTGGTGGTTGTGGCCGGAGAGTCTGGCGGCGGGGGTACCTCTGGAGCCTCCATCCTGGAGATTGATAACAACGGATGCAAGTCTCCTGGGGTGGGGAGCGCATTGCAAGGGGCGCTTTACCCAGGGTCAATGGTCTCGAGTGGAGAAGACGTGGTCCATCAACCGGTTAGAGATGCGAGCGGTCTTTTTGGCTCTGCGGGAGTTTCAGGAGTTCGGTTGGTCGGGCAGCGGTACAGGTGCTGTCCGACAACGCGACGACTGTGGCCTACATCAATCGGCAGGGCGGTACGGGGCAGTGTGTCCCTGGAGGTGGACGCATCTCATCTCTTAGCTTGGGCCGAGCAGCATCTCAAAGCGCTGTCGGCACAGCATGTAGCCGGGGTGGACAATGTCAAAGCAGATTTCTTGAGTCGTCGCAGGGTGGATCCGGGGGAGTGGGTGCTTCACCCGGACATTTTTGCGCTGTTAGTGCGACGCTGGGGCATTCCGCTAATGGATCTAATAGTGACATTCGAGTCGGCGCAGGTTGCGCGGTTCTTCAGCAGGAGGCGAGAACGGATGTCAGAGGGTCTCGATGCATTAGCGCAACGGTGGCTGGAAGCGGGGCTTCTCTGTGTTCCCACCGTGGGCTCTCATTGGCCGGGTGGTGCAATGCATAGAGCGGCATCACGGACTGGTGGTTCTGGTAGCACCCGACTGGTCCCGAAGACCCTGGTATGCGGACTTGGTGCGGCTTCTGGCGGACAGGCCGTGGAGGCTTCCTCTCAGGGACGATCTCTTGTCGCAGGGTCCGTTAGGCATGCCCCAGGTGGCTCGATTCTCACTTACGGCTTGGCTCTTGAAAGGGCTAGGATGACGGCTAAAGGGTATTCGGCAGCGGTCATTTCTACTTTACTGGGAGCGTGGCGGCGATCGACGTCACTGGCATACATCCGGGTTTGGCGCATTTTTGAGGCCTGATGTGAGGAGCATGGTCTGCGGCTGCTATGGGCCTCGGTTTCGCAAATTCTTTCATTTTTGCAAGATGGGGTGGACAAGGGCCTGGCGGCCAGTTCCTTGCGCGTGCAATTGGCGGCTATTTCCTGTTATCGGGGCAAGGTTCAGGGCCAGTTGCTGGGGTCGCACGGTGACATTAGATGGTTCTTGCGGGTGGTGTTGCTCATGTGACCTCTTCGACAGAGTGCAGTGCCGGCCTGGGATCTGAATATCGTGCTGGAGGCCTTGCTCAGAGCACCTTTTTGAGCCCTTGGGCGAGGCATCGCTTAAAGATCTGACGTTGAAGACTCTTTTTCTGTTGGCGATCTGTTCCGTGCGTAGGATTTCGGAATTGCAAGCGTTATCCTGTAAGGAGCCGTATCTTTCCTTCTTCAAGAATAAAGTGGTTTTGCGGACAGTCCCGGCGTTCTTGCCAAAGGTGGGTTCGGCATTTCATATTAACCAGGCAGTGTCGCTTCTGGTATTTTCGATTCGTCAGAAGGACGCATCTGAGGGCAGGTTGCACCTGTTGGATGTTCGTCGGGTGCTTAAAAACTACCTCCGGCGGACGGCCTCCTTCCGGAGGTCAGATCGATTATTTGTCGCTTTCGGGGGTCCGCGCAGATGAGAGGCGGCGGCGAAGGCATCTATTTCCCGTTGGTTGAAAGAAGCGATTGCGTCGGCATACCTTTTTAAAGGGTAAGATGGTGCCGTAGGGGCTGCAGGCTCACTCGACCAGGGCGCAGGCGGCGTCTTGGGCGGAATTCAGTTTAGTTCCGGTCGAGGACATTTGTAGGGTGGCAACTTGGTCGTCCTTGCACTCTTTCTCAAAGCACTATAGGTTAGATGATCAGGCGGCGCGGGATGCTCGTTTTGGCTCAGCGATACTTCAGGCTGGGCTTGCGGGTCCTTCCCGTTGATATTCACTGCTCTGTTACATCCTCTATGGTTGCGGGACTGGACTAGAGGGACGCTAAGGAAGATGAAATTAGACTTACCTGCTAATTGTTGTTCCTTAAGGAACTCTAGTCCAGTCCCAGACCCCACCCTGAGGTTTCTACAGTAAGACTATCAGAGAAGATTATAAGATTGGTTTCAGCCTGAAGTTCCGTGGACAGGTAAAGTAATGACGTTTTCGGAGGGTGCAGAATGGAACCAGGAAGGGAGTTCTTCCCAGGCACTCTTTCGGGGTTGTTTTGGCATTTATATGTAGGTCATAGAAATTGTCCCTCTGTTTTGGGGGGGTGTTTATTTTATTAATGGTTTATTCTACTTATTTGTTGCTCTGCTGAGTTGCTTTGTCAATAGGTACTGGTGAAAGGGGGCGGTCCTTCTCTATTTATACTGGTGCCAGCAAAGCGATGATGTCTTTCAGTCTCCAAAGCTGCTGGAGGAGATTCTAAACTCTATGGTTCCGGGACTGGACTAGAGTTCCTTAAGGAACAACAATTAGCAGGTAAGTCTAATTTCATCTTTTCCATCAGTTCCTTCCTTCCTTTTTTTTTTTTTTTTTTGTGGCCTGTTTCTTTTGTTTGTTCCGCAGTTCTTTGTTTTTGCCACATGGAGTATTGCAGACATGCCAGGTGTCAGGATTGTGCCTTTTCTTGCCAGGTCAGCTCCACAGTAGGTCCTTTTTGCCCCCTATGTGATGAGGATACCCAGGGTTTATGTTCTGCTGGCTTCAATGGCTGCTGAAACAGGCCATGAGTTTGTTTTTTAATCTTTTTTTTTTTTTGCACTGCTTGGCAATCCCCCTTTTCAAGGATCCAAGGTCTGAGGCTCCCCTATGGGAGATCCAAAGCCTTTAGGTGGCACAGCCTTGGCCAATGTGGGTTACGCATCCTGCTTTGCTCCCCTTATGCATTCCTCCGGAAGCATAAGAACATAAGAGATGCTACACTAGGTGAGACCTGCCTTATCCTTTGTGGAAAGTGATTGATTGGGAATGAAGAAGAGGAATCTATATCTCTAGAAGGTGAGGAGAAAAGAGAGCTTCCCTTGACAGAGAGTGGACTCCTTTAGTGCTGTGCCTTTTTTGTAAGAGGACCTGCCTATGTTGACTCAGGATGCCATGGTGGCCTTACACATTGTGGAGCCTGCTTCGGGGCAGGTGTCCCAGGTGTATCCTATTTTGGAGGGTATCGAGCGTCCTGGACTTTTTACTTTGCCTGAGCCCATGAAGCAGCTCCTGGTCTCAATGAGAGAACCCAGAGGTGGGTTTTAAGGGTCTAAGATCCTCCTCTCTTGGTTGTATGCCCCAAAAGAAGCTGGATCCAGTTTAGGCTCCTTCAGGTGGATACCGTTATCACAACTGTGACCAAGTGCATGGCTATCCCTGTAGGAAGAGGTGCTATGCTTGAATTTTCATAAGAATGTGAAAACCCTCCTTAAGAATACCTTTTATGGCCTTGGCTTTGGGCTTCCGTGCAGGCATGGTGGACAGAGTGCTTCTGTTCTGAGCTCAGCACAACTGTTTGTGTTGTACCTATGGGGGCTGCCTTTTGTGACTTTGATTATAGTTTTGGCATCAGTGGTTGTGGCAAGGCAGTGGCTCTGGCTATGCAGATGCAGCCTCCAAGCTGTGGTTGAACAAGCTTCTCTTCACGAGCAAGTTGCTCTTTGGGAAGCTTCTCTTCACGAGCAAGTTGCTCTTTGGGAAGAATTGCAAGAAGCTGGTGAAAGACCTGGGAGAGCCTTGCCTTCTAAAGGTCTCAAGACAGACCCAAGAATACTAAGTTTACCTCTTGAAAGGTCTCATTTGTGACATGGAGGCACTCTTGGCTTGTTAAGAGCCCATAGAGGATCTTTCTTCTCTGGGCCTAGGCCCAGGAGGAGGCAGTCTTTCCCCTTGGAGTTGTGCTCCCAAAATTCCTCAGTTGCCACCAGTGCCAATAAGTCCTTGCAGTGAGATCTGGTGGGTCCCTTCTAAGGGATAGACTGTTAGGAAGAAGGGTCCAGCAGTTTCTCTTGAAGTGAATGCAATTTACTTCAGATCAGTGGGCTCTTGAGGTGTTGAATCAAGGTTATATGCTGGAGTTTGCAGAGCCTCTAAGGGAAGCCTTCATATTCCCTGTGGCTTCCCTGTTCAAGTGGGTTGCCATCAAGGAAACTTCAATGCCTCCTGCAGTTGCAGGCTATTGTACCCATGCCTTCTGCAGCAACATCAGGGCAATTTATTCCATCTACTTTCTGGTGCATAAGAAGGGTGATTTCTTAACAGCCTATTCAAGACCTGAAAGTGGCCAGTGCCATTCTGATTCGCCTATTTCCTCATGGAGATCATCAAGTTGGTTTTTGCAGCCATTCTGCAAGTGCGTTCCTTACCTCCTTAGGTCTTGCCGAGGTGTACTTCCATCTCCCCATCTAGGAGCAGCACCACCAGTTTCTCTTTCTGTGTTCTGGGCCCTGCCCTTTGGCCTGACCATGGCTCCTCACACCTTCTTGAAGGTCATGAATGATGGTAATAGTGTTTTGCGCAAGCAGAAAGTAAGAGTTCACCCATACCTGGATGACTGGTTGATCCGATCGGACTCTGGAGAAATCAAGGGGTGATGCTGCCTTGTTGACTTACTGGTTAGAAAGATGGGTTGGTGATCAACTATCCTAAGAGCAGCCTTCTTCCTCTACAAGAACTTGGTATACCTCAGGGCTTGGTTCAATACATCCCTGGGGCGTGTCCCCCTGGGAATTGGAGTGGTCGCTTAAGCTTCAAAGCCAAAGCGGAACATTTTTTGCTTGGTGAATACCCAGCTTCTTGAGTCCGTAGCATCAGCATTGGAGCTGGTTCCATGGGCTAGGGCACACATGCATCTTTTTTTTGAATTTTATCTTTGAGTATTATACAAATTGGGATATTTTTCCTTTGTTCTTATTGAACTTCATTTAAATAAAGAGAAAATACAGATACTAATACCAACAAACAACAATAAAAGGAAAAGATACGGAAATTTAGCCCTCATATTAGGGGGAAAAAAAGGCAAAATATCCAGAAATAAAACAAATAGTAGTATCCGCTACAAAAATCACTATAGGTGCATTTATTACCCCATTGTAGCATCATACACTGGCTAACTGCCCTTCATTCCATACATGCCAAAGTGGAGAACCTTTTTAGCCACAGGAAGGATTTGTGAGCAGTAGGCTTGGATGCCCTGCTTCAAGAGTGGCTCGAGGAGAGGCATTGCTGTATGTCTTTCCACTTTAGCCCTTGGTGAGCCATCTTCTAGGCAGGATTTGGCACCCTCGGGCTAGGTGGTTCTAATGGCCCTGGACAGGCCTTGCGGGCTGTGGCACTAGAGAGCAGTGTGAAATAAAGACAAAACCGCCAATATACGTGGAACTAGTCTTTAGTAAAATCCCTACACTCAGTGCTTCGGCACAAGGGCTGTCATCAGGGGGTGTATCTATTCAGATCTCCAACAGAACATAAAAACGTGTCTAAATTACAATTTTTAATTTACTGTATTTATTTATTTGCAGTCTTTTATACCGCGCTATTCGACATCAATGCGGTTTACAATGAACATAAGAGTTGCACATCTCAATTTCGTGATTTGTGCTTACAGTGAAACAGGTATAATAACTTGGGTATACATTAAACAGGTATAACAGGTAAAATAGGATATAAATAACCAGTCCCTTAACAAGGAGACACGATGAATAAATACAGTCTACTTTATGCAACAATATAATGAGTTATGCGGCACTGCATAAGTTTCTCATGTATATGTTTTAAAGGACAAAACTAAAACATATATGATATATGTGGTAATAATGAAATGTGTAGATATTTTAAAAAATGGTCCTAAACAACAATAAACTTAAAAATAATTAAAAAAAAAAAAAAAGACAATGGATAGAAAATCAACTCTTCCATTTCAATAGTTTTCACAATGGGTCCCTCAAATACAATCTGCCAATATTAGTTTTTAAGAATTAAGAGGATTTGGTCACATGAGGCAGATTTGAGAAGCTCTCATTAGACGTGAGGAGATGTTTCTGTGAAAGAGGCCATCCTGGTTCACACACAGGGCGTGCATACCACAGGGCCAAGACAACTGGACAATTGGATCACATTTGTTAGAAGGTTCCACACGTACTTTTATTGATAAAGTAGTGTCTCCTTTAACATTTTCAAATTTCTTCCCAAGATATTACAAGAATTGGCATATTTTTTCACTATTTCTCTTTTTAATAATATTACGATGACAGTGGCAGACAAACGTAACTCTATTCTTGCAAATATTTTAGTTCCTTCGGCCCTCTGTTCCCAAGGTTAAACCAAAGAACACTGGACACTTTCAATGTGGCCAATGCTCTGTGTGCACCCATACGTTGACTATCAGAGGTGTGTGTGTGTGTGTGTGTGTGTGGGGGGGGGGGGGTTGTATATCCACGTACTGGAAAAGGTTTATTTTTTTTCTGGCAGATTACTCTAATTGTGAGACAGAGTATGTGATCTATGTAATTTGCCCTTGTGATCTGATTTATATGTGGGGAAAACAAAATGGAGTGTATGCACAAGGATAATTGAACACAAAAGTTGTCTTAAAAGACAAATTTTAGATAAACCATTGATTTCCCATTTGATTGGTGCTCAACATGTCCCCTCAGATATTATGTATCTGGTGCTGAAGATAGTGCATCCACATTGGAAGGGTGGAAACATAGATCCAGTTTTATTGAGAATGTAACGGAGATAGGTTCCTTAATCCTGAACAGTCTGAATATGGATACTGATCACTGTTTTCCTTTAGGGTCTTACACATCCTTATTCGTTGACGATCGGACCCCCTTTCCCTCCACCCTCTTATTTTAGCATTGATTCATCTATAATAATTATATATAACATTGTTGCATTCTTATCCGTTTTAGATTCTTTTTTTCTTTAACTATTTATAAGATGCCAATGTATATAAATCGTTCCCCCTTCTTTTAGTATTTATTAATCTGTATTATCCAGTTTATATAGAATAGTGCATTCTTATCAGTTTTAGATTTATTAAATGTCATTATACATAATTGTACCCCCTCCTTCTGTTCCACACCCCCCCCCATCAGTACTGAATAAGTGAATTTTACCCTCCTATGGTTTCTTATTGGGTTTACCATGGTTATTTATTAGGCATTACTTTTTGTCTTGTTTTTAATCCCTATATCCTTGCAAATCCACTATTTTTTTTAAAATATGGGTTGTTTATTTTTTAATGGCCACATACACTTTCCATATTCTTTGTGTTAGGATTTTAATCATGATTTTAACACCTTTTAATATATTTCATTTTACTGGTTTTGCTTCATTCAATCACTTTGAGTTTGATCATATTTTATTCATCTTCTAATCATTTGTATGATTTTATGTCTGATCACTGTGGCTGTTTTACATCATTTCAGTACATGTTATCCATGAATCCTCTATATTTTAGTTTGCTCCAAAAAAGTTTTTCTTTCCTTTTTGTTTGGCTTGGGCTATTTTTATAAAATGTAGAGGTAATTTATAGTTTAAAAACTCTCTCTCCATTTCCTCCCATGCTTTAGAACTGATTGACATAGAATACTAAGGCGCATTGACAGAATCCAGTATGTTTTATGGTTTTCTGTACAATTAACTTTCATAAATGGCTTTCTATATCCTGGAGGCTTTACAATTAGCACAGTTTCTCTCTCATGCTTTGTTTAATTTCAGCCATCCTATGGCATGTCCAGATTAAAGCCCATATCTACATTTAATTTTCGGAATAAACAACAGAGTAGACACCTAATCAATGCAGTCCTCCTTATAAGAAAAAGTGGAACTCTGTTCAATCGTTTTTAAATCCTATTACTAATTTAGTGTCATGGATCTCTCACCTCAAAGTAATAAAATAGAGGGCACTAGGACCTTGATCTATAAGATAACTTCCCCACGGTCTATTTTATTATGTTAGGGTTTTTTTGCAAAGAATCATTATCAGTATCTAAGAATAACAGATCTTATTCTCCTCAGTTTGACGATAATATTTGAATGTTTCCCTAAAATTCTCTCTCCTCCCCCATCTCTATTTTGAATATGTAAAAATACTGGTAGCGCTATGCTGCATTTCTGATCACAAAAACTTGCTGCTGAGTTGGGCAAATCGTGCTACCTTTTTCTCTCCTCCACCGAGTAATGCTTGTTACGGGCTTGATGCTGACAATCTGCTCTTGGCATATTGAACACGCTGGAGCTTTATTTTACATAATTCTTTGGTTTATTTTGTATACAAACAATTGTATTTTATATTTGAATGCTCCTTGCAGCTTTTAGTATTGTCAGTCTGGCTTTACAATGTAACCATACAACGTATACATATTTTGATATGGAAGACAGTGAGTTGGTTTTATATTTTTATAATTTCTCTCCTCCCTCTTTTCTTTTTCTTTCCCTCCCCTCTTTTCTCCTGCCCCTCTTCCGCACTTCAATATTTTATCACCGGGTCATGTATTGGTACTTTAAAAGGGTCAGGTACACATTACTCCACCCGTGATGTTTTTATACAACGCACAGATTGCACTTGATTCTTTTATTTATTGACATGGTATAAAGTTGTCTGGTTTTTTGTTTTTTTTAATTTGGAATTTATTTTTAGGACTATCTATACTTTTCATTATTACCACATATCGTATATTTCTGTTAGTTTTGTCCTTTACAATTTTTAATATCTGTATAGGTTTAATTTCCAAGTTCCTTATCGTCACTCCAGTCCAGTCCCTTACTTCTGGGTTACGCAACCCTTCCAGCAGCTTGGAGGCTGAGCCCAACCTTTTTGGGGATGGAGCGGTATAAATACCACTGGGACCACCCCCCAACTCCAGTATTCTCAGCCTCCAAGCAGCTGGAGGGTTCCGTAAGCCTAGGGCTTACTGGAGTCTTCCCTTAATATTTTATTTATATTTATATTTTATCTTATTTCTTACCTAGATTACTAAGGTTTTTCTCCTTTATTCCTCTTTAATTAACGAGTCCCTGAAAGTTCTCAATGTGACCTCAGACATGCCAGCCCAGGAAGAGGCATTAGAGGATCCCTTAATCCAGGCCTTTAGGAGATCCCAAAGAGTGTTCCCGGTCCACAGAGTCGTGCGACAGATGATCCAGGAAGAATGGGACCAACCAGAAGCAAGCTTAAGAGGAGTCCGAGCCATGACTCGCCTCTACCCTCTTCCAGAGGCGGATAAGGAGCTGCTGAAATCTCCCAGGGTGGATGCAGCAGTATCAGCAGTTACTAAGAAGACGACTATCCCAGTTGAGGGCAGCTCGGCCTTAAAAGATGCACAAGACAGAAAGTTAGACACGCTCCTGAAACAAGCCTTTGATGTGAGCGCTCTCGCCTTGCAGGCCTCCTTGTCAGGAGCTTGGGTGGCTCGGGCCTGTTTAAGGTGGGCCCAACAGCTCCAGGCAGAGGGCTCAACGGGTGAAATACAGGCCAACTCGGCTAGGGTGGAATCCGTACAGCCTACTTGGCGGACAGTCAGTATGACCTCATCAGAAGCCTAGCCAAGAACATGGCCTCAGTGGTGGCGGCTAGGCGTTATCTTTGGCTACGAAATTGGGCAGTGGATCCTTCCTCGAAGGCACGCCTAAGTCGACTCCCTTTTAAGGGGAAACTATTATTTGGGGAGGATTTAGAGAAGCTAGTTAAAGACCTGGGGGAGTCTAAAGGGGGCAGGCTCCCGGAAGATAGGCCAAAACAAGGGCGCCTCCTAGCCCCAACGCGTACCCAGCCAAGGGACCCGCGGAAGTTCCGACCAGCCAGGCCAAACCCTTTTCCCAGGGGCCGTTTTCTATCCAAGGGTCAAGGATACAGAGGGTTTCGTGGAGCAGGTCGAGGCTTTGGGGCTTCCTCCTCCTCCTTCTTGGGACCTAGAAAGCAACAATGAGGTGACGGGGGTCCAGGAGGAAGGACGGCCGTTGGGCGGACGCCTAAGACGGTTTCTTCCCGCCTGGTCCCGAGTCACGTCCGACCAATGGGTCCTAGAGGTGATCAGAGAAGACTATGCCCTCGAATTCGCAAAACAAATACGGCCAGCATTTGTGCAGTCCCCCGGCGGTTCTTCTACAAAGAGGGCGGCGATAGAGGCAACTCTCGATCGACTAATAGCTTTAGGGGCCGTAGTTCCAGTACCACCAGACCAGTTTGGCACTGGTCGGTACTCGATTTACTTCGTAGTAACAAAAAAGGAAGGATCCTTTCGACCGATCCTGGACCTAAAACAGGTCAACCGTTGCCTCAGAGTACCACATTTCCGGATGGAGACCCTACGGTCAGTCATAGCAGCTGTGAGGGGCGGGGAGTTCCTAACGTCCCTCGATTTGACGGAGGCCTACTTGCATATCCCAGTCAGGAAGGCACATCAACAATTCCTGAGATTCGCAGTGCCAAGAGGCCACTTTCAATTCCAGGCCCTACCCTTCGGCCTAGCCACGGCTCCCAGGACGTTCACCAAGGTGATGGTGGTAGTAGCGGCCTTCCTCCGGAAGGAGGGAATATTAGTGCACCCTTACCTAGACGATTGGCTTATCAGGGCAAAGTCAGAAAAGGAAAGTCAGGCGGCAACGACCAGAGTGATCCAGGTCCTGGAGGAGTTGGGATGGGTCATCAACCGCACGAAGAGCAGGATGACTCCCTCCCAGGAACTCGAGTACCTCGGGGCAAGATTCGACACCTGCAAAGGCAGAGTATTCCTATCTCACTCAAGGTCAAGGGAGCTAAGACTGCTAGTCACGCAGTTTCTAGGCAGACGAAATCCCACGGCGTGGCATTATCTTCAGGTTCTGGGAACAATGGCGGCGGCGATAGAAGTAGTGCCATGGGCCAAGGCCCACATGCGGCCGTTGCAGCGAGCACTATTACGTCGTTGGTCACCCCAACATCAGCCTCTGTCAATGCAGTTACCTTGCGCTCCGCGGACCAAACAGGCCCTTCACTGGTGGCGGTGCCCAAGGAATCTGGACCGCGGGATGCCTCTCGAACCACATCAGTGGTTACTATTGACGACGGATGCCAGCCTGTCAGGCTGGGGAGCACATTGCGAGGACCAGTTCGTCCAGGGTCGCTGGACACAGTCGGAAGCACAATGGCCCATCAACAGACTGGAGTTGCGGGCCATCACCCTGGCACTCAAGGCCTTCAAGATGTTAGTGCAAGGAAGAGCAATTTGCGTTCTCTCCGACAATGTCACCGCGGTGGCCTACATCAACCACCAGGGAGGCACCAGCAGTCCCGCATTGGAGAAGGAGGCGGACTCCCTTTTCCAGTGGGCCGAAATCCGGCTGCAAGCACTTTCCGCCCAGCACGTAGCGGGCGAAGACAACGTCACAGCCGATTTCCTCAGCAGGTACAAGATAGACCACGGAGAGTGGGAACTGGAACAGGAGACCTTCAACCAGATAGTGGCCCGATGGGGTCTCCCAGTCATGGATCTCATGGCACGGTTCTCTTCAGCCAAGGTGGACAGATTCTTCAGCAGGCGGAAGGAAAGAATGTCCGAGGGCTTAGATGCCCTGTCCAAAAAGTGGCCCTCGGAGGGCCTTCTCTATGTATTCCCTCCTTGGGTCTTGATAGGGAAGGTGCTACAGCGGGTGGAGTCCCACCAAGGATTGATAATTCTCATAGCCCCGGATTGGCCCCGCCGCCCGTGGTATGCGGATCTGGTGAGGATGATCGCCGACCAACCTTGGCGGCTCCCTTGCAAAAGGGATCTGTTGAGGCAAGGCCCAGTACGAATGCCTCACGTGGATCGATTCTCGCTTACGGCATGGCTATTGAAAGGGCGAGGCTCCTAAGACGAGGCTACTCAAGTGCAGTAATCTCGACGCTGTTGAATGCTAAGAAGCGCTCGACCTGTCTATCTTATGTAAGGGTCTGGCGCATCTTCAAAGCCTGGTGTACGGAGCACCGTCGGAAACCCCTCTCGGCCTCAGTCCCGGAAGTTCTGGAATTCTTGCAAGCAGGGTTTGACAAGGGGCTGGCGCCCAGCTCCTTACGGGTCCAGCTTGCGGCGATCGCCTGCTATAGGGGCAAGGTCCGTGGAAAACCCCTAGGGGCACACCCGGACTTCTCCAGGTTCCTAAGGGCGGTGAAACGACTGCGTCCTCAGCGGAGGTCGGTCATCCCCCCCCTGGGATCTCAACCTAATGCTAAATGCCCTGATCGGGGAACCCTTCGAACCAGTAAAGAAGGCTTCCCTGAGGGATTTAACCCTAAAGACAGTTTTTCTGGTCGCCATCTGCTCGGCCAGGAGGGTCTCGGAATTACAAGCGCTGTCTTCTCAGCCCCCCTTTCTCTCTTTCCTCAGGGACAAAGTGGTTCTGCGCACGGTCCCTTCCTTCTTGCCCAAAGTTATCTCCCCCTTTCATGTGAATCAGACAGTTACCCTTCTGGCCTTCTCGGCCGAGGGGCACGAAGGTAGGGAGAACAAACTTCGTCTCCTAGATGTCCAGAGGATTCTGAAACGATACCTCTCTCGCACAGCGCCCTTCCAAAAGTCCGACCGTCAATTTATTTATCCAGTTCGGGGGTCCGCACAAAGGGGAGGCAGCGGCCAAGGCCTCTATCTCCAGGTGGATCAGGGAGGCGATTGCCTCCGCCTATATCCTGAAAGGGAAACAAGTCCCTGCGGGCCTGCGGGCTCACTCCACTCGGGCCCAGGCTACCTCTTGGGCAGAATTCAGCCTTGTTCCCCCGCTGGATATTTGTAGGGCAGCGACATGGACTTCGCTGCATACCTTTACCAAACACTACAGACTGGACGTACAGAGTACAGCGGACGCTCGGTTTGGTTTAGCAGTTCTTCAGTCCGGTCTGCCAGGACCCACCCAAGATTGAACTGCTCTGGTACATCCCAGAAGTAAGGGACTGGACTGGAGTGACGATAAGGAAATAGTAATTAGATCTTACCTGCTAATTGCTGTTCCTGAAGGAACGACAGTCCAGTCCCTGATCCCTCCCAGTTCCGGCGAACTTTAAGGCCTATTGTCCATGGAAGAGCATCGGACCGAACGTAGGCCCGATTCGGCAAGAGGAAGGGCAGGAGAAAGCCGGTCGAGCAGACCCAGCTACCCTCCCCCTTTATCCTCTTCTCCTTCCCTTATACTATCCAAAAAACAAACAAACAAACAAAAAAAAAAAAAGTTGGTGTATTAGTTCCTTGAGGTTTTATGTTAGGGACGTTACGGTTGGAAGTTAGTTACGTCTGCTTTTTCATTCGAATACTGGAGTTGGGGGGTGGTCCCAGTGGTATTTATACCACTCCATCCCCAAAAAGGTTGGGCTCAGCCTCCAAGCTGCTGGAAGGGTTGCATAACCCAGAAGTAAGGGACTGGACTGTCGTTCCTTCAGGAACAGCAATTAGCAGGTAAGATCTAATTACTATTTTTTATGTTCTGTTGGAGGTCTGAATATGTAGACTCCCCGATGAAGGTCCCTTGTGCCAAAACACTTGACGGTGTAGGGGTTTTTATAAAGACTGGTTTCACATACGAGTATATAGAGGGTTTTGTCTTTATTTTACTCTGCTCTCTAGTACTTTGGTTCCTCTCTGCTAGGATGAGTGCCTCGCTTGGACTCCTTGCATGCTGTGTTAACATGAATCTCTTGAATCTGTTTATGGTGCTCCCCCCCCCCTCTTTCTTTTTACCTCAGGAGAAGGGTGTCCTTCGGTAAGGGCTCCTATTAGTGGATGACCCCGGCTCATAAGCAATAAGGAACTGGCCTTTGAGAGATTGTTTGTTCAAGTAAGGCATAGATGATTAGGCTTGGCTTGTTGGAATCTGGAGAGTTTTCAAGAGGTGATGTTCCTCTTGTTCCTTAGAGGCCAGAAAGGCAGACATAGTTGTGGTGGTTTTGTTATAGTTTGGTCAGTATCAGGGCATAGCCTTTAAGGTTCATATGGCAGCTCTGGCGTGCCACAGGGGTTGCATCTAAGGGATGGCATTGGCAGCACACCCTGATATCTCCCGCTTCCACTTAAGGGAGAGAAACAAATCATCTGCCATGGAATCTCTCTACTGACAAAGGTGTTGAAAGGGCCTCCATTTTAGCTTATTCATAAGGCCTCCCTCAAGGATTTGACCCTGAAGGTAGTGTTTCTGGTGGCCATAGCATATATTAGGCAGGTGTCAGAGCTACAGGCCTTGTTCTGCAGGGAATTCCCTTTGGTCATCTCGACAGCCTCTGTCTCCTTGCAGACTGTGCCATCCTTTCTCCCAAAGATGCTGACCTGCTTCTTCCATCTTAACCAGACTAGTTTATGCTCTTCTTGGAGGAGGGTCTTCAGAAGGACTTCTGTGTTGTGTCAGCATATATACATAATGATATCTCTGAAAGTTAAGAGTGTGCCACCATCTGCTGGCAAAGGAGTATAACTCACTTGCCTGGACTAGTCTAGCAGGATTCAAGGAAAGAAAATTGAGGTGTAATTTCTCCTTATACATGTCCTGGAGCATAGGATGAGGGGAGACTGCCTATAGTTCTCTATCACATCAGAAACAAAACTTTTGTATATTTTCATGAGTTTGATGCTGCTAAGTTGTCTGTCTTATTCCTATTAAAGATGAGGGTTAGTTAGATTCTTAAGTATATTATGGCCCTTTTATTTTTTTTCCTCTACGTGCTTTTAAGATGTTTAGGTTTCATTATTTATTGTCCAAATGTACTTTCACATATTGTCGGCATAAATAGTGTGCTTTAATGGCCATACGCCTCTTTAAAAAAACATCTTCCAATTGCTCATTGAGCAGTTTGCTGTATTCTTAGCAACGCTGAGCTTCTTGAAAATATCATGTAGGCTATTGACATGCTTAATTTGCTTTAGGTTTATAGTAGTGAACATGTCCTCAAGTCTTTGAATGCCATTTTTTCTTTTCAAGCATAATATGAACAAGAGAACAAAAATGGGAGATCTTAAATTTTTTTTGTAGTTGGATTCTAAGTAATTTTTGCTTCAAAAGTAAAATCAACATTTTTGTCAGCTTTGCTGTAACTGAATTCTTTTTAGATGCATATATCTGTTTATGAATTTTGTAGAACTGACAGTGCATCAGCCGACCAAGACAATTTAAAATATTCTGCATCCAGAGAGCGGGGCAGTTCTGCCTCTTATGGATTACACCATTCAAATTCAGCTGTGCTTTCTCGACAAAGGCATGATGATATCAGAGTCCACGTTAATGTACAGAATGAAGAAGAAGGTACAAGGCTTTATGTTTGTATTTTGGAAAGGTACTGATAAATCTTAAGGCTACATAAACCACGAGACACAGTAACTGTAATTGTTGAGGCTTGAAGGAAACAAGCACTCTTCAGATCGGAGCTTACCTCTCTGTTGCTAGGTATTGAAACACAATGGTACTTCTCAGCTTTGTATGAAATTCATTGGTGCGTTTCATAGCCTTAATCTTTTAACTTGGGTTTTTTCTTACAAATTAGAATGTCCCAAGGGCGGTCGTACATTTTGAAATTTTGATGTAGAAAAGGTTTTATTCAGATTTGTATTAAATGCTGTTTTTTTTTTCAGTTACTTTGGAATTCATCATTGTTACCTTAAAACAAAAAAATTGCTTTAAATTTCATTTGCGCCTGCTAGAGGATGATATAGTTCTAACAGCTAAATTTTAATGAGATGTAGAATAAAAAAATATTAGAACAATATTTTTGCTATACTTGGATTTTTTTTCTGCTAAATATAATTAATGTGAATAGCAAGTTCTGTTTTGGGCATCTGAAGGCTAATACTGTTTTGCACTGAAACATGTCTCCATTAGTACATAGCATGCTTTTGTGCATTTAACATGGACTACCTGGGAAAAAGTACTAAGCATACTCCGTTTTGCTTTCTATGGTTCCTTTAATTTATTTAGCTAGTTTTCCGCCAATCTAATAGTCTAGGGAGGTGGTTTACAATAAACAAAGGCTATACAGAGAACATTAGAATAAAGGTATATTAAATTTAAAATTAAAAGGTAGTTAGCAACTAAGCATCAGTATTTGAAAATGTTCTAAAAATAGATTTGTCTTCAGTTTCTTCTTAAAATCAAGTTATTGGTGGCACGGAGATGTCTTTTATCTTTAACAGTAGTAAATTACCTCATTTATATGTTGAAATGTGTTTTTGAGTTTAACTGGTTCTTAATAATAAACATTATAACCTTAAAGTAACTGTTTAGCTTTGAAAAGAAGTGATTTCTGTCTTCAAATGATAGCATGCTCTCCAAAATGGTTGAATAGCACTTCATTTTGGTGGCAAACTAGTTTGGACAAAGTATAATGCAATTATTTGGATGTTGTGAAAAGCCATGACTTATTACATGCTATATGAGAACCTCAAAAATATATCAAATGACTACTATTGATCTCTCTCAGCAAAGACTTTTTAGATGACTTTATTACATGACTTGATAAGTGGTGGTTCAGTTTAATAGTGGATTAAATGAGCCCTTTATGCTATTCATGGAACATGTTAAATTGGATATAATGTTAAAGTGAAATAACATGGTGGAATTTGTTTCATTTGCTGCAGACGGGTACAGTGCCAATGGAGGATCTGGTGAAAATGCTTATGGTCGGAAGTCGTTGGGGCAAGAGCTGAGGGTTAACAATGTGACCCCTGATTTCACCAGTGTTCAGCATGGAAATCGTGCATTAGCAGCAAAAGACATGAGGAAATCTCAGGGTAAAGAAGTTTTGGACTTCTGAGCAAGTTTGAACTTGCCTTAACCATGCTCATGGCTATGCTGTCAGGGGAAGCCTGAAATTGAAGTGCCATTGATCTTCCTTCCTAGCTACTTGGCAGCTCTGCTCTCCTTTTTGAGTTTACCTTCAAACTTTTACTTTAGTTTGTGGTTTATTCAAATTTGATATGCTGCCCTTCGTAACAGCAGAATGGTGCACAATTAAAAATTAAAACAGAAATAGAAAAGTGTCAATAAAATCAAGGTAAAGCTGAAAGACGTGATAGGGAAAATGCGGAAAAGGATATGGGGAAAAGAAATCTAGGCATCCTGTCTGGGTAGGTTGAAGGCAGGTTGGGTTTTCAGCAGGGTTTTAAATTTTGATATGAGAATTCAAGGCAGCGGTCAGCAGGGAGAGCGTGTTCCAGAGACTGACAGCTTACAGGCAGCTTTGTTTCCCAGCAGATGGGACAGTTGGCTTGCCTCTGCATACTAACATAACTAACTTGGCTGAGGCCTGTAGCAGTTAGCTGTTTTGAATATGTAAATTCGGCAGCATACCTCATCAGTCTTTGAGAGAATGAAAACTAATTTAGTAAATAAGACGCAATAAAATTTACAGGGGAAGTGGTTCAAAGAATAACATAGGAACTGCCATACTAGGTCCGACCAAAGATTCACCAAGCCCAGTATCCTGCTTCTAACAGGTCTTGAAGTACTTGCAGGATTGCAAAAAATAGATACATTTCATGATGCTTACCCCAGGTCAACCTTTTTTTGGTAACAGGTTTTATAAGGGTTTTTTTTATCCTCTTAATAACTTGTACAAACCCTTCTTTAAGCTAGTTATGCTGCTTTTATCACGTCCTCTAATAATGGGTTCAGTTTAGTTTAGATTGGGAAAAAAAATTAGATTTAAGTGTGCTACTTAAATTCATGGCATGTCCAGTGCTTCTCACCTTTTTTTTTATTTTGTGGCACACTTGAGTGAGTTCAGCCCTCTGGGCATACAAATTACCTTTTGTATCCAGGGCCGTGGCAAGAGTAATTAGCTGCTATAGGCATACCTTCAGATTTACACCCCCTTGCTTGTAACAGCACCCCCTCTTAAGATTTTGGTTATGAAATTCAGTTGTACCGTATCAGCACCATCCCTCTCAAAACAATCCTAGAAAAACATATTTGGATATCACACTTTTACGTATTAAACTTGTTTTGTAAATATATGAAAAATGAAGATGATTTCACTGCTTGGTCCCTCCCACCAGCAGAGAGAGAGCAGAAGTGTTAGCCTGTGAGTGCCTCATTTTGCTGGATACAATCTCGCCTCTGAACATACAAGGTCAGCAGGTCATGTAAGATGGCAGGGCTCCATGCATTGAAACACCAGACTGAAGCCAGTAGAGGAGGCAGCAGGTAAGACTCCTCCATATACCCTGGCTTTGAAGCGAGGTTCAGTACCGTCATGGTATGTGCAAAACAAATCTATTTGTAGAAATTGCCCATGGAAGAAGTGATGCTGTCCTGCCAATGGGAGAGAAGAGTGCTAATAGTAAATGATTGGCCCAGTGTGGTGGAACAGAATGGAGTCCAGTGAACTTTCTTCATGAAAAATTGTACTAATCTACTCTAACTACACCAAAATTTGCGTTCTTTCGGTTTTGCTACTACAAAAATAGTTTTTAGGTTTAATACCCACACCAGCTCAGAGGATTTTGTATGTCCTGCCTACAAAACAATTACTTATACACCAATCAGATTAGCTATCACAATCAAGCTATTCCCAACATGTAAATTCTGTGTAGGAGAGAGGTTCCAGTTTACTCCAGGAAGCTTATAGCTGCTAGATCACACATTACAATTGCGAACCTAAAAAAAAGTTGTTTTCCTACATCTAGGATAGAAAAAGGGGCTGGATCAGGAAGCAGATGGTTATTTTCAGCGGCACTGTCCAAATAGGACAAACGCCTCATAAGCCATTGCCTAGCCACATCTCTGGCGATCAGCTGCAAGGCACACAAGTGTATCCCGGCAGACTGGTTGAGAAGCACTGCCCTAGTATTTGTAAACAGCTCGTTCACACTTACCCATTCCACTCCATTCATGATTTTATAGACTTCTATTGTTTGTTTTGAGATGCCGTAACCAGAATTGCATACAATACTTAAGGTTCATTTCCATAGTGTCATCCTAATCCAGTCCGGACTAACTCCTGGGTTTTGTCCCTCTTCCAGCAGATGGAGACTGAGCATTCTTTTGATGATGTCACCCTATAAGGAGCCAGCGCTCCTCCCACCAAACCAGTATTCTCTGTCTCCAGCAGATGGAACAGAACTCTGTGTAGTCTGGACTGCACTGAAAGGAACACTTTCTGTCAAATAAATATAGTCTGTATTCCTCTGTTAGCAAAGTACCTAAATTGGCTGGGATTGTGGTGCTAGAGCACCAATGTTGCATCTGTTGGTCACCAATGCAAGACCAGGTCCCGTTAGCATTGCTAAAGGTGAACCCTTGGGGATAATTGCTCATTCCCAAGCATAGAGCTGACTTTCCAGATTATTGGAGAGGCCCCGGATTCCTAGGATCTCTGTGAAGAAGGGGGGATCCCCGGGTGTGTAAGAACCTCGCCTCGAGAGGCCTAGTTTTCTTGGTTACCGTCATGACCAAGGCATCCACCTTGGGCAACCGTAGCATCTTCCTAAGCATCCATCCAGTCCAGTCTTTCCTCTGCTCCCCTTCCAGCAGCTTGGAAACTGAGCATACTGGAGCTGGTGGGAGGTGCCAGTGGTATTTATATCCTAGTGTCATCAAGAAGATGATGTGTTCAGTTTCCAAACAGTTGGAGGGAGTCAGTAAGCCAGGGGATTAGGCTTAGAGGCACTTAAGAAAACCCCCCTACAATCTTCTTATTTTCTTTCATTTGCTTTATTTCCCTATTCTTGCAGGCAGGCTAGTTCTGACTGGGGCAGGAGAGGGACCCCCCCTCCTTCCCTTCCCCCCTCCCCCACACTTCTAACCTCTTCAGAGCAGGAGGAGGCTTTGGGGGAAAGACGGCACCAGAATGGCTCACGATCCCTGGAAATGTGAGGAGCTGCCATTTGCGCAATCCTCTGCCTGCCGGGGCTGCCCATCTTCTTACGTTTCACCTCGCTGCTGAAACTCCTTGGATGCCTGAGTGCGAGGGCGGGATGGTGTTGCTGGGAGTGTTGGCCGGAGAGCACTTAAAATGGGCCTTTGAAGCTCGGAGGAGCATTGGACAACTGGGAACACTGTGTGGCAAACCACGTGGTGAGGTGAGTCAACCACGCAGTCGCTGGCAACGTGTTGCAGGGAGGCTTGCTGCATCTGGGTGCCGGTGAGCGACAGAGGAGGCAGGCCTTTTGTTTTTGTGCGTTTTTTCTTCTTAGGCCTGGCGCATTGGCATCGGGAGTCTGAGGGTGTTTGCTTATTAGCTATGGCTTTAATTTTGTAAAGTTTGATTTGGTTAACTTTATTCCTTTTATTCTTTTGGCTTAAAAAAAAAAGAGAAACGGATAAAAAGAGGTCAATAGGATTTTGGGGGTATGTGACTCAGTGTTGTGTGTTTTTGCAGATCAAGGGCAGAACATTCCTGACACCATACCAGCAAGACCGCAATGTTTGGTATGCGGGACCCGGCGGGGAGCAGTATTGCAGGCATGCGCAGAGGCTGTGCAATGGAGGCCACCTCCTTGGAGAAGGGAATCCAGGCGAGTATAAACCAGGAATCTCTATTATCCCTCTCCCATGAGTCGGGGGAGCCTATGGTAGCAATGGTTTGAGCTGGGTCTCTGTCGCCCTCGGGATCAGATCAGCCTGCTTGCCCTCAGCCTCAACCCAGGCCCTCCACCTCTAGGGGGGAGGCTGGGGTGGTTTTTCTCTAGAGTTTGCCTTGCTGCTGCACAGTGTTCTGTCTGTGCCAGCAGGGCACACATAGTCAGGTGCCAGCGCAGGAGCGCACGGCGAAGCGAAGTGCAGAGTCCAAGGAGCCGGGAGACCCAGAGGTACCGGTGAAATGGACCAGGCTTGCGAATAATGGAGCTCTCCACTCCCCTCCGTCTGGAAGGGGAGTCTTTCGGACCGGGAGATGGGGAGGACGAGGAGGAGCTCAGAGGGCAAGATTTTCAGAGGAGGAACAGGCCAGGATCGTTCGGGTCTTTCGCAGAGAAGAGTTGCTGGCTTTGATCGGCGAGTCCTTGAAGACCCTCCAATATCTCCACAGGTGTCCCAATGGAGGAGGAGGTGGCGGCATTGGAAGACCCGTTGATTTAGGCAGTTAGGAAGTCGCAAAAGTCTTCCCAGTACACCAGGTGGTTCGACAGATGATCCAAGAGGAGTAGGACCAGCCAGAGTCCTGTTTAAGGGGAGTGTGGTCCATGTCACGGTTGTACCCCTTGCTGGAGCAGGAGAGAGATTTACTTTGGTCCTCTAGGGTGGACACAGCCGTTTCGGCAGTAGTAACCAAGAAGACAACCATCCCAGTTGAGGGCAGTGCAGCCCTTAAGGATGCCCAGGACAGGAAGCTGGATATGTTATTAAAACAGGCCTTTGACATCAATGCCCTGGCTCTCCAGGCATCCGTGCGTGGGGCTTGGGTGGCCAGGGCTGGCCTGCAGTAGTCTTAGCAGCTCCAGCTCACAAGTGATCTCCCAGGTGGCTTGGTAAGTGAAGTGGCAAAAATTGAGTTGGGGGTGGCCTAACTTGCAGATAGCCACTATCTTCTCATCAGGAGTCTGGCGAAGAGTATGGTTTCTGTGGTGGTGACCCATCGTTACCTTTGGCTCCGCAACTGGGCGGCAGTTGGTTCCTCTTAGGCCTGGCTCAGCAGACTCCCCTTTAAGGGAAAGCTGCTTTTCGGGGAGGACCTGGACAAATTGGTGTAGGAGCTGGGGGTGTCTAAGGGAGGCAGGCTCCCTGAGGATAAGCCAAAACAAGAGTCACAACCCCACGCTCGCGCTGTCCAGCCATGGGAGTTAAGTTTCGGTCTGCTCGTTTGGCGCCCATTCAGAGGGGGCGCTTCCCCTCAAGGGGGCAGGAAGGAGATTTGGTGCCTCTACCTCCGCTTTGGGACCTAGGAAGCCACAGTTAAGCGAGGGGGGGCTTAGGCGGGGGTTCTGCTGGGGTGGGGGGGAGTGTTTGCAGCAGTTCTTCTCCACCTGGGTCCGGGTCACTTCCGTTCAATGGGTTCTTGAGGTTGTTCGAGAAGGGTATACCCTCGAACTTGCAAGACCAATCCCCCCCCTCTCCCCCCAATCATTCAGTCTCCTTGCAGGGCTCAGGCCAAGGCCGCAGTAGTGAAGGAAGCTTTGTTGCGGCTTCTGCTCCTGGGGAGCGCTTGTGCCGGTCCCCGAAGACCACTGTGGCTATGGTTGGTACTCCCATCTATTTTGTGGTGCCAAAAAAGGAGTGTTCCTTTCGCCCGATCCTCGACCTCAAGCAAGTCAATTGCCTTCGGGTACCTCATTTTCGCATGGAAACCCTGAGGTCGGTGATAGTGGCGGTATGGCAGGGAGAGTTTTTCTAACGCGTCTCGACCTCACTGAGGCATATCTCCATATTCCCGTCTGCGCGTCGCATCAGCAGTTTCTGTGTTTTGCAGTACCAGTAGGGCACTTCCAGTTTCAAGCATTGCCATTCGGTCTGGTGACGGCTCCTCATACTTTTACCAAGGTCATGATTGTGGTGGCTGCGGCTCTATGCACGGAAGGGATTCTTGTCCACCTGTACCTCGATAACTGGTTGATCTGGGCCAAGTCCAAGGAGGAGAGTGTAAAGGCAACGGCCAGGGTGGTCAGTCTCCTGAGGAGTCTAGGGTGGGTGATCAATCTGACCAAGAGCAGATTTGGTTCCCTCTCAGGAGATTGAGTATCCTGGGGCATGGTTTGACACTCGCAGGGGCAAGGTGGTGTTACCAGTTCAGAGGGTGAGAGAACTGTCATGAGGGAGCCCTCCGCTTGGCATTCTCTACAGGTGCTGGGGATCATGGCGGTGACGATCAAGCTCGTGCCCTGGATGAGGGCCCACATAAGGCCATTGCAGCAGTCCCTTCTCTGTTGCTGGTCTCATCAGCATCAGCCCTTGTCCAGGGCGCTCCCCTGTCCCCCAGTGACTAGTAGAGCCCTCGAGTGGTGGCTCCAGCCAAGGAATGTGGAGCAGGGCATGCCCCTCGAGTCCCCTCAGTGGATTCAGTTGACTGATGCCAGTCTGGTCAGTTGGTGGGGCTCACTGCAAGGGGCACTTTGCCCAGGGTCACTGGAGTGCGCTGGAAGCCCAATGGTCCATAAACAGGCTAGAGATGCGAGCGGTGGCACTGACAGTGTTCGAGCGCTGAGTCTGCCAAAAGGTGGTCCGGGTATTCTTGGACAACGTGACCACGGTGGCCTATATCAACCATCAGGCGGCATGGGCAGTCCTCCCTTGGAGGAGGAGGCAGAGAGTCTGCTGCATTGGGCCAAAGTCCATCTGCAGGCCTTGTCAACAGTGCATGTAGCTGGGGTAGGAACGTCACTGCAGACTACCTGAGTCTGTTCAAGGTAGATCATGGCGAATGGGAGCTCTGTCAGGAGGTGTTCAAGCAGGTGGTGAGCCGATGGGGTCCTCCCATCATGGACCTCATGGCAAGATGGGGGTCAGTCAAAGCAAACCGCTTCTTCAGCAGGAGAAGGGAAAGGATGTCGGAGGGCCTTTATGCTATGGTTCAGAGGTGGCCCACAGAGGGCTTCTGTATGTTTCCTCCATGGGCTCTCATAGGCAGGGTCCTCCAGTGTGGTAGAGGCCCTCCGAGGGTTGTTTGTTTTTTGATAGCCCTGGACTGGCCAAGGCGGCCGTGGTATGCTGACCTCATGCGACTGCTGGCCAGTAGTCTCTCACTGGAAGCCTCCAGGGGCAATCTCCTAACTCACGCCCAGTTTGGATGCTGCAGGTGGATCGATTCTCACTTATGGCATGGCTCTTGAACGGGCAAGGCTGCGAAAGCGAGAGTATTCTGGGGCGGTGATCACAACCTTACTGAAGGCTCAGAAGCGTTTGACCTGCCTCTCCTATGTGAGAGTCTGGTGCATCTTTGAGGGCTGGTGTGCAGACTGGGAGAAAAGGCATATGGCAGTTTCCGTTCCAGAGGTTCTAAACTTCTTACAGGCAGGCTTCGAGAGAGGCCTGGCTGCCAGCTCTTTGTGGGTGAAGTTGGCAGCAATTTCCTGTTACTGGGGCAAAATTCAAGGTAGGTGAGCATCCGGATGTAGGGCGGTTCCTGAGAGCTGTGAGGTGCCTGTAGCCGCAGCAAAGGTCGTCAGTTCCTCCCTGGGATCTCAATCTCGTGCTGGACGCTCTAGCTGGGGAACCCTACGAGCCGGTAGGGCGAGCCTCTCTGAAGGACTTGACCCTCCAAAAAAAAAAGGTGTTTCTGGTCACTATCTATTCAGCTAGACATATTTTGGAGCTTCAGGCTCTTTCGTGTCATCCTCTGACTTTCTTCAAGGAAAAGATAGTCCTGCGGACAGTGTCTTCCTTTTTGCCTAAAGTGGTCTCGCCTTTTCATGTGAATCAGCTGGTCTCTCTCCCATCCTTCTCAGAAGTGGGGCCAGGGGTCTGTCGATGCTCTGCTGCGCCATCTGGATGTTCACAGGGTGCTGAAGCGCTACCTTGATAGAATGGTGGCGTTCTGCAGATAGGACAGGTGGTTTGTCTTGTTTAGGGGACCACGTAGAGGGGAGGCGGTGGCCAAGGCTTCCATTTCCAGGTGGATTAGGGAGACCATTGCTTTGGCATACATCCTAAAAGGTAGGTCCGTTCCAGTGGTTTTCCGGTCACACTATGCAAGCCCAAGTGGCCCCGTGGGCAGAGCAGTCTGGTTCCACCACTGGATATCTGTAGGGTGGCTACGTGGACCTCCCTGCATACTTTTGCCAAGCACTATCGTTTGGATGTTCAGACAGCGAGGGATGCTGGGTTTGAGGGAGCGGTTCTTCAGTCTGGTCTCGCAGGCCCCTCCCATGCTTGAACTGCTCTGTTACATCCCAGAGGAAAGGGACTAGACTGGAGAATGCTTAGGAAGGAGTAATTAGACCTTACCTGCTAATTAGTGTTCCTGAAGGAACTCCAATCCTGATCCCGCCCATATTTCTGCTTAGATGTGCATGAGGCATTGCTCAGCGCCAAGGAAGTTGAGGTGGTGCGGTGGAATGGACAAGCTGGGTGCCCTTGGAACTGAGAGTTTCTGGGCAAGTTGCTTATCAGGTAAGCCGCCGCCTCTTCGGGTGGTGGGAGGGAAAATCCCTTCTGGGGTAGGGGGGAGGTGGTAATTTGGAGTTTTCAGATAGCTGTAGTTGGTTTGGTAGTCTGCTTAATTGTCTCTTAAGTATGCTTTGTCAATAGGATACTGGAGCTGGTGGGAGGTGCCAGTGGTATTTTTATCCCAGCGTCATCAAGAAGATGACATGCTCAGTCTCCAAGCTGCTGGAAGGTGAGCACAACCCAGAGGAAAGTGACTGGAATGGAGTTCCTTCAGGAATGCTAATTATCAGGTAAGGTCTAATTACACTCCTTGACTGTGTCCAGGTAAAGGACTGTATAGCCCTGCTTACTCCTAAGACCCACCTCTGGGACTTCCCACTTGAGGTCAATCATCTGCTTCAGAGCCCCATGTAACAGAAAAGCCATTTCTGACACATTGATGCCCTGTAGAAGAGGATCCTCCAAGGGTGGATCTTCCATCAGTGGATCCACTGAGAGGTTAAGAGCCTCCAGGTAGTGAGTAATAAGGACAGTTAACTTCTCCCTCCAGTAGATCTAAACAATGTTAGGGTCTTCACCAGCTGGGAGCCACTCTTCCTGTTCCATGGTGATTGCTTCCTCCTCCAGATCTTGCAACGGACCATCTAATGGGTCCTCTGAAAGAAAGTAAGACCCCCTCAGCATCCTCAAGGTCCAGGGATCTGCACTCCCGACAAATGACCTGCTTAGCAGGGGACTGCACTCCTAACCGGTCCCCCAGGAGCGAAGAGGAGGCTAAGCCACCTTTGTGCCTCTCAAACTTTCACTACTGCAATATGCCTGATGCATCATCGGTATAAATTCTGTAGAGAAGGGAGCCTTCACCAACCACCTCCCCTGTAGGCCCCGAGGATGGCAGAGCTTCAGAAACCGCTGTGTTTCCAGGGACCGCAGGATCCAGTGAAGCACATGGTGAGGCTGACAAAATGGCAGCAGTTCCTGCCTAAACGACTGGTTCTGCTGCTGGTGACGAGATGGGCGGTGGCAGTAGTGATAGTGCCGTGTTAAGGCCTAATCTGATTCCCGTCAGCCCTTCAGCTAAAGAACCTCCTGCTTCTATCTTCAGCTTTGCAGGCTCTACAAAAGCCAGCTGCTGAAAGATAACCACGCCTGAGGTCTCACGCAGTGCAAATGGCCTTGTTGGAAGGCATACCGAGAAGAGAGCCGATGGAAGTCCTGCTGCCTCCCTACTGCACTGTACAAGCGGATATGCTCCGGAACCCCCCCCCCCCACCCCCCCCCCCCTCCACTGAGAACATCACTATACCCTAACTACACCGATGCTATACCTGCATTCAGAAGGGAGAGAGAGACTCTCCACAAAGGGAAGAAAGCTCCGTGAGAGACCGCCAATTGAAACTGTACACAGCCATAAGCAAAAAAAACCCACCGCTAGCCTTCTGACCCCACTGAAGGGCTTAGAGTCTGCATGATCAAATGCCTTGACTAGAGAGGTCGGTCCCCACCCCCTCCCAAGGTCCTGCAGCTGACCCTTGGGGCAGGCACTTCCACCACAATCCCAACCAATATAAGTACCTTGCTGACAGAGGAATACATACTATATCTCCATGAACAAGAGGAATGTAGTCTTCACATATGGGTACCGTCGGTACAGACAGAGCTCGCGTGGGAATGTTCCCCAGCATCCAATAGGAAAGCTTTCAGGAGCATCCCACTGTGCCTGCATAGCTGCCTTCCTGCCTTTCCAGCTCTCCCTCCTCAGTTCTTCGTTGTCTGTGGTGACAGGAATTGCTTCTTGTCAGCTCTGCAGAATTTTTTTTTTTTCCTTATTTTTTGTGGTTGCATCTGTCTTCCCTTCGACGCTGGTACTGACCCCTATCAGTACTTTCTTCTATTCTTCTAAAAAAAAAAAAAAAAAAAAATTAGGGAAGGAATTATTTTCTTACTTAAGGCGCATCGATGCCATCTTAGGCCTAGGCCTCCTCTTTGTCATAGACAAAATGGAGAAACCATCCAGTGGTTTTAAAAAGTGTTCAAAATGTGGCAGTACCATTTCGGCCACAGACACTCATGACTGGTGTCTAAAATGTTTAGGTCCGGATCATCTACTATCAGTGTCATCTTTGCAGCAAGATGACAGAGAGGCCTTCAAAACCGAGCAGCAAAATTAGGCACCCTCTTTGCCTCTGATGCAGCATCTTTAGCATCAACATCATCAAGAACTTCATCTTCCTCCCAAGGATCTCAGGTATGGAAACCTAGGTCGTCTTCGAAGACTGGTCGGCCCTCCAAGGGTAGATCTCCTAAGCATTGAGATGCCTTGGATGTATGTTGCCTTGGAGGGGGATACTTCGGCCAAACAACCCCAGCGAGAGGACCTTGCCTCCAAAGCCTTAGTGGGGGTCACAGGATGCTCCCGAGGCCTCCACCTCTGGAGAGCTCCTGGTGCCATGGCCAGGGATCGTGGCCTGCAATTCTGGTACCGATACCCAGGCATCAGCAACTTCCATGGATCAACGTATCCTTGCTATTGAGCGTAGCTTAGCGGCCTTACTGGCGGCCTCCGTACCAGTAAAGACTTTACAGTCTATCCCTCAGGCACAGATACCGGCTCCGGTACCGACACAACCTGCATCAACATAAATAAATATAGATATAGATAATTTTTGCCACGTACTACGCTTCTGCCCATGCTGTCCCTCAAATCAGTTTTCGGTACGGAGTACTTTGAGTCATCGGACTCCTATTCCTCGAACAATGAATCAGCCGATACCTAGCATATGAGAACTCTCCCAGAAGACCCATCTCTGTCCCCATGATGTCGCATGTGCCCTCCAGAGAACATGTCTTTCCAAGGGAGACATCCCCTTTCAAAGGGAGAGAATTTTGAGAAGAAGCTTGCTGCGGAAGCAAAAACGCAAAAATAAAGACTTTTTCAAGTACATTCGTAGCAAAAAACCAGAAATAGTCATTTGGTCTTATAGATGATAGAGGGGTTAAAGGGGCACTAAGAGGCGACAAGGCGATAGCAGAGAGACTGAATGAATTCTTTGCGTTGGTCTTTACTGAGGAAAATGTAGGTATTTTACCCATGACTGAAGTGGTATTTAAAGGTGTGGGAAGAATTGAAGGAAATATCGATACTTCGGGAAGATGTATTACAACTATTAGATAAACTGAAGAGTAGCAAATCACCTGGGCCGGATGGTATACATCCAAGGGTGTTGAAAGAACTGAAATATGAGCTTGCAGACCTGCTATTAGTAATCTTGTGAACTATCATTAAAATCATCTCTAATACCTGAAGATTGGAGGATCGCCAATGTTACACACAATTTTTAAAAAGGGTTCCAGGGGTGATCCGGGAAACTACAGACCGGTGAGCCTTCGTCAGTACCGGGAAAAATGGTAGAAACTATCATAAAGAATAAAATTTACTCAGCATGTAGATAGTCATGGCCTAACTGGAGACAGCCAACATGGCTTTAGACAAGTACGATCTTGGTCTTACTAATCTGATATAGATATAGATATATATATATAGAGAGAGTTTTTTTTTTTTTTTTTGAAGGTGTGAATAAACAGGTGGACAAAGGTGAGTCGGTTGATATAGTGTATCTGGACTTTCAGAAAGCCTTTGACAAGGTCCCTCATCAGAGACTTTTGGCAAAACTAAAGAGTCATGGGATAGGAGGCAGTGTACTACTGTGGATCAGAAACTGGTTAAAAGATAGAAAGCTGAGGGTAGGGCTAAATGGCCAATTTTCCCAATGGAGAAAGGTGAATAGTGGTGTACCCCAGGGATCTGTGCTGGGTCCTCTGCTTTTTGACATATTCATAAATGACTGGAAAGGGGAATAACGAGTGAGGTAATCAAATTTGCAGATGAACACAACTATTTAAAGTTGTTAAAAAACCCAAGAGGATTGTGGAAAATTGCAAGAGGATCTTGATAAATTGGAAGACTGGGCATCAAAATGGCAGATAAAATTTAATGTGGACAAGTGCAAAGTTATGCACCTAGGGAAGAACAACCCAAACTATGGTTACACAATGCAAGGTTCCACATTAGGAACCACCACCCAGGAAAAGCATTTAGGCTCATTGTGGATAACATGTTAAAACCCTCGGCCCAGTGTGCAGCGGCGGCCAAGAGAGCAAGTAGAATGCTAGGTATCATAAGGAAAGGAATGGAAAATAAAACAAGATATTATAATGCCTCTATATCGTTCCATGGTGAGACCGCACCTTGAATATTGTGTGCAATTCTGGTCGCCGTATCTTAGAAAGGATATAGCATTATTAGAAAAGGTTCAAAGAAGAGCCACCAAAATGGTAAAGGGGATGGAAGGATACTCCTATGAAGAAAGGCTAAAAAGGTTAGGGCTCTTTAACCTGGAAAAGAGATGCTGAGGGGAGATATGAATAGAAGTCTATAAATTAATGCGAGTGGAAACAGTAAACGTAGATCGCTTGTTTACGTTTTCAGAATATAGAAAGACTAGGGGACATGCAATGAAGCTACAGGGTAAACTATTTAAGACTAATAAAAGAAAATATTTTTTAACTCAAAGTGTAATCAAAATAAGGAATTTGATAACTGAGCATGTAGTAAATGCTCTTAGAGTAGCTGGGTAAAAAAAAGGTTTGGACAAGTTCCTGGAGGAAAGGTCCATAAACCATTAAGAAGGGACCCAGGATATCAATGCTTGACCCAGTACAAGCATTGTGGAACCTGTGTCTTTTGGGGAAACTTCTAGGTACGTATGACCTAGATTGGCCACTGTTAGAAACAGGATACTGGGCTTGATGGACCTTGGTCTGACCCAGTATGGCATATCTTATGTTCTTATGACTTTCTGTGATGTTGTTCGGGGTCTCTCCATAACGGTGACATCGGAGAAAGAGCCTAGAGCTGAAGAACTTGAAATTCTGATTCTGAAGTACCCTGCAGCACCGAAGGAAGCTGCAACTCTCCTGATTCATCGCATTCTTCACGACCTTATGCTTCATATGTGGGAAACGCCCCTTACGGTTTCCCCACATAACCCACGACGACTCGATATCATGTATCGGGTACCAGAGTGTCCTGATTTCCAAAAGACGCAATTACCACACCATTCTATGGTAGTGAAATTGGCGATGCCGTCGAATTAAGAGTGCTAAAGACACATTCCTCGAATCCTCCAGGTTAAGGAAATAGAGAAACCCCCTCGGACGCCTTTGGTCGGTGTTGCCTTTCAGGCCGCCATATGCTCGGCTTGAATCGGTTCCTACATACTCTATATGGTTATGTTCCTCAGAGAGGTGGCTAGGGATTTGGAGTTAATGGCTCCTCTTCTCCCCGATGACAAGAGAGCAGATTATCTCACCCTTGTCAAACCTACTCAAAATGTTTCAAAGTTTAACAGGACATCTTTTGACTGTTTTATTTATTTATTTGCATTTCTTATATACCGCACTATTTGCGATCAGCGCGGTTTACATAGAACAAACAGTATCCGACAATATACAAAAGTCCAGGTCATTACATTGAACAGGAACAAGTAACTTGGACAACAGGGTAAACTATATACATCTGCGATACGTTGAGTAAGGTAAATTATATACATCAGCAGAATGTCATCTGTCTGCATCGGGGCACGCAGAATTGCTTGGCTTCAAGCATTGGATCTTGAACAATGCTTCAGGATAAACTGGGTAATATCTCTTGCACCAGTAAAAACCTCTTTGGCAAGGTTTGGCAAGACCAAGGCCTCTCAGTTAGAATCTGAGAACACTACACTTAGCTGGGTTGGTCATAGACCTTGACAGTCTAAGAAGAAATCAGCAAAAAAAGGCGCTTTTTCAGTAAGAAAAAGTACTATTCTTCTTACACCTCTGCTGTACAGTGTCAACACCATGCTCCTCAGAAGATGCAGCAGCCACCAAAACAGCAAATGAAGGCTCAGACTCCTAGGTCACAGCCACCTCAACAGACCCAGCCTCCTCAGGGTCTTTGACTTCTTTCTAGATAACATAGCTGCTCTGCCTCTGGAGATTCCAAATCCTATCCTTATCCTGGTAGGCTTTGTCACTTTGCCCACAGGTGGCATCTTATCACATCAGAGCAGTGGATACTGTCCATAGTACGGGAGGAATACAGACTTCATTTAAAAGGTCTGCCCTCCCCCCCCGAATCCCCCAAAAGAGTTCCCCTCCTCAGTATCCTCTTTCTGCTCTGTTACAAGAGATCACCTCCCTCCGTCTTCAAGGAGCAATAGAGAGGTTCTACTATCCCAACAGGGAATGGGCTTTTATTCTCTCTGCTTCCTCATTCCAAAGAAAACAGGGGATATAGGCCCATTCTGGACCTCCAAGAACGAACAAGCACCTTGTATGGGAGAAATTCAAAATGATCTCCCTAGGTACCCTTCTTCCCCATCTCCAGAGTCAGGACTGGCTCTGTTCTGGACCCTCAAAGAGCATATACTCATTCTGATTCACTCACGGCACAGAAGGTTCCTGCGCTTCATGTTTCAGGGAGACATCAATACAGTTCTGCCTTTCAGCCTCGCCTCTGCCCCAAGAGTTTTCACAAAGTGCATGGCAGTAGTAGCCACATTCCTAAGGACTCTAGGGATATTTGTTTTCCCTTACTTAGACGATTGGCTCATTCGAGCAAAACACCTCTCTAGAGGCCAGTCTTTCTCTCTCGCACACCATGCAGGCATTTCAACACTTGGAATTTGTAATAAATCTTCCAAAGTCCCAACTCGTTCCCTCTCAAATTCTAGAGTTCATAGGGCCCTTTTAGACACTTGGCAATCGAAGGCATTTTTGCATCAACTCTGCTGAGCACGACTCAATCAGTTAGCACCTCAAGCAAGGTTTGAGGTTTCTCACTGTTCGAGATCTACTGCAACGGCTGGGTCATATGGCATCAACAGTGCATGTTGTTCCATATGCTAGTCTACATATGTACGCAGCTCAATGGACACTGGCTTCCCAGTGGTCTCAAGTATTTGGTCGCCTGGGAGACAAGATAATGGTCTCTTACCCACCTTATCTTGTCTCTCCAGTGGTGGCAATCCTCAGAAAACCTCCTGATAGGTTCACCTTTTCAGATGCTAGCACATCAATGTACCCTGACGACAGATGCATCCAAATTGGGCTGGGGAGCTCATCTGGACAATCTCTCTATTTAGGGACTTTGGTCTCATCAGGAGCCACAACTCCACATAAATCTGCTGGAGCTCAGAGCCATTCATAATGCTCTCAAGGTCTTCCAGGACCATCTTCAATTCCATTCGGTTCTAGTCCAAGACAAGCAATCAAGTAGCCATGTTCTTCTTGAACAAGTAGGGTGGAACAGGCTCTTGGACCCTCTGCAGCGAAGCTCTGCATCTGTGGTCTTTTGCCATACAGCATCACATTCACCTACTTGCAGTGTATCTTCCAGGCAAACACAATGTCCTGGTGGAGAAACATAGTTGAGTCCTTCTCCCCCATGAGCGTTCTTCTCCATGCAGACGGGGTAGCACACATCTTTCAGATCTGGCGAACCCCAGCGATAGACTTGTTCGCCTCAGAATGCCAAGCTTCCTTGTTTCTGCTCCAGGACCCCTGCTCCGGACAGCCAGCAGATGGATGCTTTTCACCTCCACTGGGGTCAAGGCTTTCTGTATAACATCCCTCCCATTCCCCTCATTCCCAAAATAACTTTTCAAACTCCAGAGAGACAGAGGCTTCATGATGCTCATAGCCCCACGCTGGCCACGACAACCGTGGTATCCTCTCCTTATACATCTGTCTCGGGATCAACCCATAGATCTGGAATCTGCTCCAGATTTTCTCTCTCAGGGGGAAGGGGACACTGCTCCATCCCAATCCACGGTCCCTCCATCTTATGGCATGGCTGCTGAAGGCATAGCCTTCCAGGACATTAACCTCTCTCAGGAGGTTAAGGATATCCTTTTAGCATCCAGAAAGCCTTCCACCAGGCATTCTTATGCCTTCAAATGGCATCATCTGAGCTCCAGTGCATGCATTAATTGAGTACTTCTCCACTCTGTCTTCCTCTGGTCTTAAAACCAACTCTGTAAGAGTACCACCTCGGTGCAGTTGTGGCCTCTCATGTGCCCTTCGATGGTCAATCCATCTCAGCTGCTTGTAGCACACTTCATGAGAGGTCTTCTATTGACCAAACCTTCCCATTTAAGCCCTCTCCCAGAGGTATGGGATCTCAATGTTCTAGGTCAGCTTCTCAAGCTGCCCTTTTGGACCTCTCGCCACAACCTTTCTGAAGTTTCTCACCTGGAAAGTTACTTTCCTTATTGCTCTCACTTCAGTGAGCATTAGTGAGCTCCAAGCCTTGTTGGCTGATCCTCCTTTATACACGATTCCACCATAAGGTAGTCCTTAAGACCCATCCTCACTTTATGCCAAAGGTGGTCTTGCCCTTCCATTAAAACAGTCAGTCTACCTTCCTGTCTTTTTTCCTAGACCTCATTCATCTAGGGTGGAGGCAACCCTTCACACTGTGGATTATAAATGTGCCTTGGCTTTCTATCTCCAGAGAACTCGAGAGCACAGAAAACTTCCCAACTTCATCACGTTTGACTCGCATCACTTGGGTTTGCCAGTATCTTAGCGAACTCTCTCCAGGTGGATTGCGGTTTGCATCTCCTTTGCTTATGAAAGTGCAATTCTCTCTCTTGAGGGTCATTTATTTATTTATTATTATTTAGACAGTATACAGCCTTATCCTTCATCAAAGCGGTCACAACACAATTGGGGGATACATTTAACACGCGGGGATATGAGGACACATACACTGATACTTACAGGGAACATGGGCAATGGAGGGTTAAGGTGTGGCTTTTGCCAAGACCACAAGGAGCATATGTGGGACTAGAAACCCCAGTCCTTCCGGCCCAAGGTTGCTGTCCTCTAGTGGGATTTGAACCGCTGACCTTCCAGGCCTGAAGTACCGTCTCCCAACCACTAGGCTACTCCTCCAACACTAGGCTACTCATGTCACTGCACAGGATGTTCGAGCCATGGCACTTGCCTCCATGGCAGATCTACACTCGGTAGCGATTGATGAGATATGCAAAGCAGCAACTTGGGCATCTGTCCACACTTTTGCTGCCCACTATTGCCTGGACAAGGACTTCCACTGGGATGCCTTGTTTGGCCAAGCTGTTCTCCAGCATCTCTTTCAGACTTAGATCAACTCCTACCCTCCGTCCCAGGTTTCGATACCAGACATCCTTGGAGGATACATGACCTACTTAGTTCTCCCTGTAATCTACAGCGCACCCAGAGATTGTCTCTCTGGCATCTTCGAGCTAGGGAGTCCCATATGTGAAGACTACACTCCTGCTTGTTCCTGGAGGTAGCGTAGTTACTCACCTGTAACAGGTGATCTCCGGGAACAGCAGGAATTTAGTCTTCACAACCCACCCTCCTCCCCTAGAAGTTGTAGGTCATCTTCTTTTTTTCTCTTCTCTCCTTTTATCTCAGCTACATACTCAACTGAGGAGGGAGAGCTGGGAAAGAAAGGGTGGGAAGGCAGCTACGCAGACAGTGGGATGCTCCCAAAAGCTTGTGCCTATTGGTACGCTGGCGGAGCAATTCCGCACGTAGCTCGTCGGTTACCTGACCTTACCCATGATTGTGAAGAACTAAATTCCTGCTGTTTTCCGGATATCACCTATGCCAGCGTAGTCAAAGTAAGAGTAACTGCTTTATTTGACAGTTCTTTTCAGTGCA